>JAWMRA010000048.1:9119752-9213196 GCA_035584735.1 Pseudotriccus pelzelni
TTCGTACATATATATTTCCCCCCCCCCCCATGGAACTTCTTTTAGTTGGGGAGGAAAGGAAGAAAGAAAATAAATTTTGTGCAAGGAAATACTCTCAGCTCCCTCCTTCCAGCGGGGCTCCTTTCTTTATTTTTTCCCCCCTTCTTTTCTGCCTTTTTTCCTCTTTCGAAGATCCTCGCCCTCCCAGCCCCTTGATCAAAGCATTCCGCTATTCTGATTTATTGCCTGCTTGGTGAGGCTTTTTTTTTCTTTCCTTTCTCTCCTTTTTTTTTTTTTTTTTTTTTTTTTTTTTTTTTTTTTTTACAAAGGCGACCTGAGATCAGCCATTACTTTCCTTGGCTCGCTTATAGGAATCTCTTACATTTGGTGCTTGCTGCTGGTGGTGGTGGAACCGCACTCGGATTCTTTCATCCCCCCCCCCCCCACCCCCTTGCTGTCCTCTCCTCCCCTCCCTTTTCTCCTTCCCTCTCTCCCCTCCCTCCCTCCCCCGTTATTCCGCCGAGGGAGCCGGATTTGTGGCTGCGGTGGGGCGGGGGGGGGGAACGAGAGCGAGAGGGAGAACCGGCGAGAGACATGGATGGCCCGGCGCGATGCAACGGGCTTCGGAAGAAGCGGCGATCGCGGTCCCAGCGCGACCGGGAGCGGCGAGCCCAGGGCGGGCGGCGCGGCGGGGCCCCCGGGGCCGCCGCGCTCTCCTCCTCGGGCTCCGAGAAGGAAGACAATGGGCCCCCGCCGCCGTCCCGGCCGCGGCCCCCCCGGAGGAAGCGGCGGGAGTCCTCCTCGGCCGAAGAGGACATTATCGACGGTTTCGCGATGTCCAGCTTCGTCACTTTCGAGGCGCTGGAGGTAAGGGAGCGGCAGCTCCGCTTTGTGTGTGCGCCTCATTGTGTGTGCGGGGGGCAGCGCCGGGGGAGCCCCGCGGCTCCCACCCGGGCACCCCCCCCGATCCCGGCGGGGTGCCCACGGGGGCGGTCCCGCCGCCCCCTCCCGTGCCCCGGGGGTGCCCCGCTCCCCTCCCCTCCCCTCGCCCTCCCGCCGCCGACACCTGCAGCCCGGCGCGCCGCTCCCGGCGGGCGGCGGCGGGACCGGGGCCGTGCCCCCGCCCCAGCCCCGCATTCCCCCGCGCCCGGAGAGGGGAGTTTGTGCGCGGGTCCCCGGCGGCGCTTCCCTTCCGTTCCCTCCCCTCCCACGGATCAAACTTTTCTCGCGCCGCCGTGGCCCGGCGGGGCCGCCCACTCGTGTCCGCGGGGCGGCGGGGGGTGGTGGAGAGCGTGTGTGTGTGTGTGTGTTTCCTCTCTCGCTCGTGGTGCGGAGTCGGGGGCGCCCGTTCTGTCGCGCTCCCTACTGGCATGTCACGAGTGGGCCCCGCGGTGGGCGGCTCGAGTCACCCCCCCCCCCCCCCAAATGGTGGGTGAGCCCAGGCCGGGCCGAGGGAAGCGTCGACCGTGGGGCTTCTCCTCCCCCCGCCAGGCCCGGGCCCAGCTCGCCGTGTCCCCTCCGCCCACCCACTCGCGACCATGGGACGGCTGTTAGCCCGGCCGGGGCCGTGCTGCCGATGCTGCCGTGCGAGGGGAACCTCCAACCCGTGTGTTGGAAGGGCTTTGTTGTTTATAACTTCGGATCCAGAGAAGTTTGCTGTGGTGAAAAGCGGATTTATTTGTGTTTATGTTGCACTGGAATCACAACTGGAACGATGATGAACTGTCAAAATAAATGTGGAGGTGAAGCTGATTGTTTAAAAAAAAAAAATCTGTGTAGCTTTTAAGCTGTTTAAATATTTAGCCAGGAATACTTAGTGGCATTTTCAGGTTGATTTTTTTTTTTATTTTTCTTTTTTTTTTTTCCCTTTTGGTTGTTGTTTTTGGTTTGGTTTTTTGTAGCTAGATTTTGTCTTTGGTTACACCTGTATCCATCCAGATTACAGACTTCGACAGAGGCTGTGGTGTAATTGAAGGGAGGATTTGTTCACTCCAACAAACCTCCACATGGTTGGTGTTAAGACTGGTGCAAGCAATAACTAGCAATTGCTGAGGTGATGTCCAAGACTTGATTTATCCACCATTTCTCACCTGGTAAACCCATCCTCAAGTGCCCTGCTCAAACCAGACAGATAAAAAGTGTGAATACATGTTAGTTGGCAAGAGTGAGATTTGTGTGCTTCTGTTTCGGACAAAATTTTGTTCTTCCTCAAACAAAGCCCCAGTTCGTGTCATTAAGGGTTTTATGGGAATATGGACTCAAGATTTTGGCTGTAGTCCTTTTTTGCAGGGGAAATGAAGAACGAGTTTTATGGTCAGAACTTGGCAGGGCATTTTAGAAAATGTCTTTATTCTGTTTCACTTCTTGTTTATTTTCCACTTGAAAATAATTGCTGTGCTCTCCTCTCTTGGCTAAGCCAAGAATGGCTACTACTTGCATCCTCTCATAATTCTATATCACTAAAAAGGAGTGCAGAAGCATTACCCAGTTCTGCCAGCTAATATCATGTTCAGATAAAACAATAGCTTGCACACTGAGACTTGACATACTTTTAATGTTCATGTGATAGGTGGCACATTTTGACCTAACGATTTCATGCTGCGTTGAGGAATAATGTCACAAAATCGTTGTTAGGTGCTTTTTCCTGCAGCTCCATATGTATGACGAGAAACTTGTTCCTGAGGATCAGAGGGAGATGAAGGTGTCTAAGGCACAAGCCCAATGTGGCAGGAATTACTGTATGCATTGTATGTAGCAGCCTGAAGTTTTTATTGTGATTCTTGTGTTGGTGAGAAGTTTGTGAGTGGCTGGTGGAGTGAGATACCTCAGCCTTGGTGAGATGTTTAGGTGTTAATGTGCTTGAGTTGAGACAAGAAGCCTTGGGTGCTGTGAAGAGTTGTCCTGATACTTGTACATCTCATGCTCTGGGTCTACCCCCAGCTTGTTGGAGGACATGGAGACTTTCCTCAGGTTCCGGAAGACACTTGTGCCCATGCTGTACATGTTGACAAGACTGTCCCAGCCCAGGCTTTGTGCTTGAACTTCAGCCTTTTCTTAGGCTTAGCACAGCTGAAAGTGTGCAAAACCAGTGTTTTGTCTGCCTGATGTGAAAAACTGTGAGAAGGGAAGTGCAGAGCACCTTCACCACTGAAAGATCTAAACCCGTGGCTCAGAAGCGGGGACAGAGGTAGGTGGTGGCTTGTGCAGGAGGGAACAGCCATTGTGGAGGGACAAGGGTGAGCTCTTTGCTTCTGAGGGCACTTGTAGGAGTGTGAGTTGGCTGGGTGTAAGGTGTCACCCCAGGAGCTTTTTATGCATGCTGTATCAAGTTGCAAACAGGAGCAAGAACTTCCACACAGCTTCACCTGTCCTCTACAAAATGCTTTTTGTTGGAGTGACCGAAAAAGCTCAGCCTATGTAAAATAACAGGTTGTGTGAAGCTCGTAGATGGCAAGGGGACACAGGTGCTGCCCAAGAACACACATCTCATGGCTGCTGTAGCCTCAGGAGGAGTCATTCAGTCTGTTAGGGTTGTGTTGATAAAAGTTGCCATCCCTTGAAGCAAAACTTTAACCAGCTCCCACTCTGGAAACTACTTTTATGTTCGAGTGTCAGTAGCCTTCTCATGCTTCTCAAGTGTACATTGGTGTGGAAACAGAGGCCATTGCTTATAGTCACCTGTCTCTGTGTTTATGGCACCCCATACCTTGATGTCTCTAATGTTTGTGTGGGGACTACAGGGGAAGAGGGAGTTAAATGAAGATAGTGGTGTCTCATTGTGGTTTTCTTTTTCCGGGAGTGACAGTTGAGCCATTTCAGTGTCCTTGCAAATGTGGCCAGAGTGATCCTTAGCTGGCCTTGCAAGACTTCTATGCAGCTGTGTGCAGTGTGGGCCTGGCGTCTACACTGGGGAGCATTTTGAAGCCTTGACCTTCAGAAACCAGCCCTAAATCTGTAGGTAAGCAGCTGAGATGTGGTCCTACAATTTGATCTGATTCACCATTCTCCCATGAGTGGCTTTGCTGGGACTCTATGGTTTACTCCAGAGTAGTTACTGACCTCTCCAAATCTCCCAGGCTGTGAAGGGAGGAAGGCACAGACACTCCATCCTCATGTTGGTGTGGCTGGTGGCTTGTCAAGCTGGCTGCTTTTCCCAGCTTGGAGTAGCCTGTGCTGCACTGCTGGTGTGTTTGTTACCAACAATAATAGCATGAGGTCCTCCAAACCCAGGTGAGCGTTTTAGATGCCAGTTTGACAGGGAAAGGTCATTTCTCAGAATGTGATAAATCAATCCACTGGGGTGACTTTCTCTGTGATGTGCTCTGGCAGTGCTGGCAAGGAGGTTTCTGCAGAGCTCTGTGGTGAGGTGAGATTTCTCTAAGATGTTTGTTTCCCTCCTACCCCCTGGTGTGTAGGACTCTGGGCAGGAGACTGATGTGACATGGCTGTTGACGTGCCATGGTGAAGATGGTTTACTGTGATGAGAAAGGAAATCTGACTTGAATGTTAAGATAGCTTAAAGCCTAGGAAGTACTTTATGTTTCCTGAGTCAGCTCTGACCATCCCTATGGAGTAAGCAGTTGGTTTCAGGTTTTCTGAACACTGAGTAAGGTAATGAGGTTTTTTTCTGCGGATGTTTGTTTTGCTTCAGCTCAGGCAGTTCATCTGACAAGCCTGAAATGGCACACAGATATTTATAAAGCACAGATAGAAGTGGGGTGGGAAGTGGGGGGACTTGCATTTAAATGGGAATTCTTGTTTCATAAAACTGTCACAATTTCTCACTGTGCATTTGCTGAGCTAATTTCTGTTCAGCACACAGGCATTAGTCTGTTTTGAGACCATGCTGAATTATCATCAGGTAAAGCCCAGTATAATTAATTACAAACGAGAAATGCTGACAAATATTTGTCAAGGAGCTGTTTAGTGAGCTTTAAATTCTGTGTCAGATGATTCCATCCACCTAGTGTAAATAATTTTTAAGCAATTGTTCCACCGCGTTTGTGTGGTTTAGGCAGATGTTAGCTACGGCAGTTTTACACGTTGGACAGCTAGTATGAGACTACATGGAGTAAGGCTTAACAGTTGATCTGGGCTTTAAAATAGAGACACTACTGCTACAAAAGCAAAATGTGGAAGTAGCAGGCGGGTTTTGAAGGTGCTGTGGTCTCAGTTGTGTGTCTGTGTGCACGGACAGTGTGGCTTGGTGAACACATCTGAATGCAGGAATTTGCTTTAATAACTGTGTGTCATACTCATCTCTAGGCACAGCCCACTGAAAATAGAAATAGCTTGGCTGTGTGACAGCAGAAGCTTTGAGCTGGACACCAGAATGGCTGGCTTACTGTGTGGTTTTCCTCCCCAAATAAATTCTCTTCTCACCAGTCTTCTTGCTGGCCTGATTAGCCTGTTTACTTAAATTCTTTGAGATTTCAAGCAAGTTTGTTCTGCCTTGTCTCAATCCCTTCATATTTCAACAGGAATTTGATCTTCAAGGATTACCACAGCAGCATCATAACACGAGGTGTTTGTTTAGTGCTGTCAGCAAATCTTGGTGGCCCTTCTTGTGTTTATTGACTGCTTAGATGCTTAGGTGTTTGTCCCAAACTCTGTTTGCACGTGCAAGTCTGCAGATTTAGACCAGCAGAGAAAAGAAGGGAGTAAGTAAATGAAGATATCTGGGGATGGGGAGAGGCATCAGGCTTTGTGTGACACTGGGATATCATATGAAGTGATGCATTTATTATTTCCAGTGTGTATTTTAAGGAAACAGTAAATTGACCTGAGATCAAATTTCAAGATAACCTTGACAGAGCAACTGACTCTTTTGATGAAAACCAGTCTGGTCTCGGTGACCAGACCTGAAAAAGCAGCGACTCAAACTGAAAGTGGGACTGAAAACAGCAGGATGCACGTTCCACAAAGGGAACCTCTCTGGTGATGTTTGAAACCTATGTTGATGTTGTTTGGGCACCTGAATACTTCAAAAATACTTTAAAATTACTTTTAAAAGCCTGGTACCTTTCTGGGAGGCAAAGCACATCTAGCTCCCGTTGACTTCAGTAGCTGTTGGAGAGCTGAAGTTGTCTCTTTGGGTAGATAATGACTGAGGGCTGTGATTGTTGCATAAATATTCTTTTACGCTCCTGAAGGTAACCATGTAGTGAAAGTGGGGATTTTTGCCATTCCCATAGGTGGTAGTAGGAGGTTCAATGGCCTTGAATAGGAGAAGGAAGAGTTTAAACTGTAAGACCAAGTTCTTTAGATAAATGTGATTCAGTTAGTCTCCACTGGCCCTGCTCTTTAAGATTAACAATAATGAGATATGTGCTGCATATCAGTAGGACAAAATACATCCTTATCCATCATCCCTCCTGGCATCTTTTTTTCCTCCTATTTGGGGGAGTAAGTAAGCCCTTTCTCATTAAATATCTGGGGCCTCTGCTGGGATGAGGGAGTGTAAAGTCCAGGGCAGTGGTGGAGTCCCCATTCCTGGAGGGACTGAAAAGATGTGACGCTTGGGGACACAGTTAATGGTGGCCTTGGCAGTGCTGAGTTAACAGTTGGACTCTCTGATCTTAGAGGTCTTTTCCAACCTAAACAATTATATGACTCTATGATTTATAAAATAAGGGTAAAGGATCAGGAACTTGGAAGGAAAATGATCATTAGGGAAAGGCAAAAAAAAAATCACCAGACATCAAGGGGCTGAGTAATTGAAAGATTGAGTTACAACACTGAGATCAATAGAGAAATAGCAGGGACTGGATGGGAACACTGAGAACTAGAGGGGAATGTTGTTTTGAAGGTGGAAGTTTGAGGAGAGATCCACTGCTGTGATCCATGTTCCTTGGTGAGAGCCCTGCTGTCAGTACCGAGGGGAAACACTCAAACAAATCTGTCCCTGCTTAAGAAGTCATTTATCCTGGTAACTTCAGGTGGGAGGGAGCAGAAAGATTCTTCACTCAGTGAGGATGATCTCCTCTTTCCTCTGTCTCTGCTACTATTTTTTTCATTTTTGTTTTTGAAGACTGTTTCTATCATTTTGACTTGAAGACCCTACCACGTTACACCGGGGGTTGGCCCTGCAGCCTTGTAATTATCTGCAGCTAAATTAGAAGTTTAATCTTTGTTCTGAGCAACAATAAGTTGAATCAGATAGGTTTTAAAAATAGCCCAAGCTCAAGTTTAGTGAAGTCTCAAATGCAATTAATAAGAAGGTAATGGAATTAGGAAGTTGCAGGCTGAAACGTGGAAATGTTTAACTCTCGGTTTTCCTTCACTTGAACTGCAGTGTTGCCTTGGTTCAGAGAGGGAAAATTGCTTCCAATGTTTCTCTGTGTTCTTGTACATTGTCCTTATGATTTGTCAGTTCAGTATCTGTGTTCTCATTGGGATTTTTCTCTGTATATGCCACAAATTAGCAGCTGTGTGCATTTTTTGCATAGTCTGTTGTCATTTTGACTCAATGCCAAGCCATGGTAAAGACCACTTCAGAACATCCTAGTCCTCCAAACTCCTTTGTTATGAAATGGATATGAAAATCCACTTTGTAAGCAATGAGAAATGCCTAATGCAGGTAGGGATTTGTTTTGCTGTAACAGCAGAATGGACAGTGGCGATTTTTTAGATCCCCAGCTCAACTCTGCTGTACTATTTGGCTTTAAATATTGTGTTACCTTACTGTCTTGAGATTTTTCTCCTTGTATCTTGGCAACACTGCTGCTGGAGTTCACACTCTCATGTGGTGGAGAGAGAAGGTTTTAACCAAAGGGGTAAACCTTTAGTCTGGTTCATACTATAGGAAGGAGTTTTGGTTCTGTCATCCTCTGTGTAGGAATGGTAGAAAAAGTCAGCAAAAGAAGCAGGTTGTCCTTTGGCCCTGCACATCCTTTTCTGATTGTGAGGTTTTGCCTCGAGGTTTAATTTGATGATGTTGCATGACATGTGGTCCATGTGGGTTTATTTGGTGTGCATCTTGGTCCTGCTGGTTTTAAAATCTCCTGAGACAAAGACACGGGAAGTGTGCAGAGTGTGCTGATATTTGGTGTTCCCAAGTTCCTGGCTGTATGAACTTCCAATTGTGTTATGCTGGCTGATGCACAGATCACTGATATGATTAATATCCCAACTCCAGATAGGAATAGTTGTTCCACAGCCATGCAGGAGTTCAATCTGGTGTTCTCTCCAGAAATGGTCACCCTTTAATCCGTCTCACGTGTGTTTGCCAGCTTCCTAAAGTGGAAGTTGCTTCTCCTCTAGAATCAGTGCTCTTATTAATTGGCTCTTTTTCTAGTTTTATTTGGTAGCAAATGGGACTTAATGGTTTGGGAATAAAACCACTGTCAACCCATCTCCCCATCGTCCCCATATACACACAAACCTGGGCTTGTCCTTTGTTGGATGAGCTCATAAAAAGAAGAAAACATCTTCAGCCTTTGAGACAGGCCCTGTGTTGAGCATCATTTGAGTGAAACCATCTGAAGAGGTACTTGTGTGTTGTGGAGTAGTTCTAACAGTTGTGTCAGACTTCAAAACATATTTTATTCTCCTGTGAAATAAATAGCAGTCAGATCCAGATCAAATTCATGACAGTTTGTAAGAAGCCTTTCTCTGTCATAGGCTGACTGTGAGAGGAACAATGTTTTAGAGGAGAGTGTGTAACAGTGACAATACCTGGTGCAGATACCCCCTTACCTATTGGTGAAATCCAGAGCCACTGTCATCCTTTTTGCTACATGCAGATTGGGGTTACTGTGTCCCTGGTGACCCACCCTTGGGGACCCTCCTGCAGGTTGCTCTGGATTGTCCTACATCTGCTCCTAACTCATCCTCCTGGTGTAGTAAAGGCATTTTAATCTCTTTGCTTGTGAAGTGGAACCAATGAGACAGAGATTCTTGCCACCAGCTTCTCCTGGACCACACGTGAGTGGCTCTTGGGTGTGGGAGAGGGGTGGCCCTGGGTATGAAACACATGTAGTGTAACTTCTGCCTCCTGGCAAGTTTTGATCACCCATATTTAGTTTTTTGCACACCACTTCCTACTGCTGAGACTTAGATGAGTTACAAACATGGTGATGATTGCTCAAGGCATTGATTTTTATTTGGTTTTGCTCTGGAAGTCCTAAGTGACCTGAGACCTTTCAGTCAGAGGGTTAATTTTTTTTTTTTGGTTGAGACACCTGCTTACATGAGTGGTAGGAATGGAGGAGAAGTGGCCAAAGGACCCGGCTCATTGCTTACATAGAGAGTGGGAATAGTAGAGAGGTGGCCAAAGGACCTGACTTGTTTTCCTAAATGGGGTTGTCCAGCTGAGGGGCTGCAGGCTCTGTTCTTTACCTGACTTCTGTCACCTTCATCTTGGCCTCTGCAAACCCAGGTGTTTAGAGCTGTATGTCTTTGGAGGTACCATGCGTGTCTTTCAAGGGCCCTTCAGAAACTGGTGTCTGATGCCCAGCTCTCAGAATGCCCAGAGCAAGGAGCTGGGAGCCGCTGCTGTTGCAAGAGCTGCTCTCCAGATTGCTCCAGAGCTGGCCAGGCATGTCCAGTGGCTGGGCATGGTGTGACACCCATCAGAGCAGGCACTGGTGGGGGGCTGAGGCAGTGGAAGTGGTTTTGACCTCCAAGAAGAAGGCCAGGAAAGAAGTGCTGCTGTTGGGGATGATTTATGTTGTAACTCTGTTAGTATTGTGGGTTTTAATGCATGTCAAGGGCACTTTGAGTGGAATCTTTTGGTGTGAATTTGTGTCTTTTCTCCTCTCTCTTCCTCTTTTAAAGAAAATTCAAAATAAATACTGAAAATCAAAACCGTCTGTTTTGAGAGGACCAAAATGCCTTTCTTTATTTTATGGGATTTGGATATTACTGAATGATTAAAACTTCTAGTAATTTTTCCTGTCTGTCTGTTGTGCTTGTAGGCAGTGATTCTACTAGCATTAGTCATTTTAACTGTGGAAAAATAATAAAAATGCAATTAATGTGGCTCAATAGCTGAGTCTGCTGGACTTTAAAAAAAAAAAAAAAGTAAAAAAAAGTAATTTTTAATGAGTTCTGGGACCAGAAAGATACATCTGGTGGATGGATTTGCCAAGTTTTCAACCTCAGAATGTGTATTGAAAAACTCAGTGAATTATGTAGCTACAAAAGTGGATCTTTGTGTGTTTATAAGACCTCAGTGCAATCTTCTTATATTTACCTAATGACAAACAGACATTTCTTACAGAGGCATAGCCCAGAAGGACACATGGGCTGAGATGGCTCTGTAAGCTGATAGTATTTGTATTGGGATGCTGCTACTAGTGAAGGAATTTTAGAGGATTCATTAAGTATAGGGGAAAAAGTATTTTGGTATTGGATGAAAAAAAAGAGGAGGAAGGGAAATGGGAGTGGGTAGAGAGGAGAGGGAGCACCGCAGTTTTAAATGTACATGATGTGTGGGCTAAGATATTGTGCCTTCACTGCTGAACCAGAAAATTTATAACAACTGTTTGTCATGTGTGTGTATTTATAGCCATTCACATAATGAAGAAGTTTCATGAGGTTGTAATAACATATCAAGATGAATGTAATTAAAACAGAAGCAAATTGACACCTCTAGATTAAAGGCAAACTCTAAACTAATACACCTGTACGCTGTCACTTATGTATTAGTTGTCTGGGGCAGTCTGCCAGATATGCAAATAAAAAGACATTGGCAAATTTCCTTGGATATGTGGTTATGAAAAATCCAGCTTTTTAATCGTTTACTGCTCAGTTTTGTAACAAGAGTAGGATTTAATAATTTGGTATCACCTCTGTTCGTGATGGGAAGAGAGGCTAAAGGATACGGGGTGAGGGGGAAGGAGAAGGAGGAATCCAGAGCAGGGGCTGCTGTTCTTTACAGTGGGGCCCTTCCCTTAGGAAAGGGGTGTCAACTGCACCGTTTCGGATCTGCCCCAACTCTTGAAACTCCCGAGGACTAAAGAGTCCTTGACACTGGTACTCTGTAGCATTGGAGTGCAGTTATAAATGGTTTTGAAAACTGCCCTTTAACACCTGGGTTTGGTTCCGTCCTGCTGTGGGTGACTGGGTGGCCACTAAGGAAACTTCTGAAATTTATACAGTTGCACCAATATGGTGTAAAGTGTTACTGGGTCTGTTAAATGGCTATAAAGTATCTTAGCAATTTTTTGTAACAGTATTTTTCAACTTATTTGAAGTTGCAGAAGCCTGAAATATTTCCAGTGGAGTTGTGGACATCCATTTCGGCCTGTGGTCAATAGATTTGCTCTCGAAATTAATGCTCAGTCTGCAAACTGCTGATGTAAAACAGACTAGTGGTATGGAGCAGGAAGGGAATTATTTGCCTTGTTAGTTCCAGGGCTATGAATCAAAGTATCAGCCTTGGTTTTGGGTAACTTGCACCCCAGATAATCTGCATTCCCTTAAATGCCCTGGGGATGGAAACAGGTCTTAATGTGGCTTGTGAATAAACCCATGGCAGGTAATGGGAATTTTCTGGTAAAATTCCCTGAGTGTGAGAAGTCTCACCTTTGGTGGCATTTCCTCAGATGGTTGCTCAGGTTAGTCAGACTAGTTATAAGCACGTTGATACCACAGCAGGTCCGGAGAGCTCAGTGAAGCCCCAAATTCTTGAACTCAGTTTTCAATTCAGGCTTGAAGTTCTTTGCCCCAGTTGGGGATGAACCAGAAGAAAATCCAGCTGTGGGCTGGAGTTCTGCAGAGCAGGGGCTGCTAAACACAGTGATTTCCAGGGAGCTGACTGCATAAAAGCTCCAACAGGCATGTTTTGTTAGACTTTTCCTGAATAAAAGAGACTCCTTTTTTAGTACATCTGGACATTAAGGATCAATCATATGAGGTACATGGCTTCAAAGTGATTTCAAATGGTAGGATTTTTGTCTTCAATATTTCAACAACTTTTCTTCCACCTTTAATCTTTCATGAGCGGAAGCTTCAAAAGATAATTAGTAAAACATGCTTTTATCTGCATTTATCTCAAAACATGATTAATTTTTTAACTGCAATTACAGCAATCATTTCAAGTTTACTCTATATTAATGAGTAAAGGATTTTTTTTTGAGAGCGCATGAGCCTAAATATGGCTATAGTGGCCGAGCTGAAAGGTGCATTTATGAGTGTGGTTTGTTTTCATTGCTGGGGATTGAATTTCCGGGTCCAGGAAGTAATATTTCACATGGATTAAAGTTTTTGAAATGCTTTTGCCTAGCTTTACGGGATCATTTTGAGGAGCTGACAATGATAAGAACTGGATCATGCTACTGAATACCCAGTTCCAGGTTTCCCTGTTGCTGGTGTTTTTTGCTCTGTGCTGTGCATGTGTGACTGGCAGGATCTCTGCTTGCTGCCCTTGGCACTGAAATGTAAGATATACGATGCAGCTGGTTTGTTGTTAATGAATTGGCAATGAACTTGTAAATTTTCACCTTTACCGTTTCTCTCTTTGTCACAAGCTGCTTAAGGCATTTTTTATTACTATGTCACTTCTGGAAGAAAGATGTTCATGTCTGTTGCTGTCTTTATTTCTAGTATTAATGTGTGTAGGTCTGTTCAACTGGTGTCCTGCAGCCTGGATCCCACCTGTAGGTCCAGGGTGCAGCCCTTCCGGGTCCTGAGCACCTCCTGTCTGGTTGTTTTTCCTCTGTGGCTTACCCAGAGCCTCTAGAAAACTGTGCCACTGGCACAGAGATATCCCAGAACAGGTATCCATCCCAGAGCCCCCAGAAGCAATGGACCACTGCATTACTGAAAAGCAGCACAAGTAAACCCACTTTTTGCTAGAGTACAGCTTTTGCATAATTTTGCCCTGTGAAGGGTGTTCCTCAGCCCTGGCTCCCTTTTATTCCTCAACAGGAGGGAAGGATTTTGGGCTGGAGCTGCAGCTTCACTGCTCTGTGCCTCCCAAGAGACTGGGCTGCTGGGTGGTGGCATTGCCCCAGCTACCACAGCGAGGTAAGCAGAGCAGACATCTGAAACTGCAGCTCTCAGAAGGGTAAGGGCATGAGTTTTTGGTTTTGTTTTTTTGGTTTAGTTCTTTTGGTTTTTTGTTCTCTTCGTTTAGGCCCTGGTCCTGGGTGTCAGAGAGGATTTGGAGTAAGCTGCACAGCCTTGGTTCCTGTCTGATTTTAACTGCAATCCCTTCTAAATTCAGATTGCAGTTCCCCTGCCTGTGGTCCCCGGAGAGGTGGATGGGCCAGTAACTGCAGCAGTGAATTGGGCAGCTGCATAGGAGAGCACATGAGTGTATAATAAGATTTCTGATAAACCCAGGTCTCTAAGGCCCTTGAATGGGCAGCTTTGCTGTGAATGGTCTCGTAAGGTCTGCTGTGGCTGCTCTTTGTTTGGTACTCTGACAAAAAAATTGCTCTGGTATCCTTGTTGGCATATTTTTACATCTGTTACCTGTATTTTGGATTTGTTCTGGCTGCAGTCTTATTTTGTTTTGCAAAACCTACCTGGGATTGGGACGGAGATATATGTTTGCTAAGGCAGATTTGGAAATTGTGTTGTTGAAATACAGCCCATATGGGCCATTGTAAAATGGTTACTGCAGTATATAATTGCCTTCACAATGATGTGCTTTGTCATTTTCCTTCCATCTTCAAAGAGGCACTCCTGTAGTCTGCTGACAGCAATGGTGGTATTAGAAAACATATGGATTTGTAAAGGCATTAAACTGTCTTTAGTTCAAGGATTAGATTACAGTGTTAGAGTGTGGGACACCACGTTTTCATGTGGATAGGCTGCACTTGACTGTGTCGGGTTTATGTTCTAGGTTAGAGAAGGGTTTGTTTGTTCATTGAAGGTATCTGACATAATATCCTTTCCAATACACGGGGAAGGAGGTATCTCTTGTGCTGCCATAGGTGGTAAGAAGCTGCACCTCAGTCCCAGGGCCGTGGTCCCACCTCACCTTGCATGGCCTGCAGGGCTTGGTCAGGGCTCACCATCCACACTGACAAGACTTCTAAGAAATCTCAGTGGGAAGTGCCAGTTACAACATGGAAAAATATGCAGAATGTAAATCCCACAAAATTGGCTTTAATCTTTAAGGGTTTTTTTTTAAGTCCTCCATGCTGGGCTCTACTCTAAACATTTTGGGTACTTGTTTTTTGTTCACATACAAAGGAACTGCCCAGGTCCACCCGTTTCAGAGTATAGGGCAATCTGTTCAGCTTTTACCTTTTTTTCTGCCGTCACAGTTTCAGGTGTGGATTTTCTGGGATGGACTGGGGGTCTGCAGTGCCTCTCTCAGCAAAGGCCAGTTCCCACAGTGGGATGCACGTGGCATAGATGTGACACACAGCCTCTCTCCAGCCTGCGCATGTTCTTTACACCATTCAAAGGGTAAGACTAGAGAGTGAGAGGGATAATACACATTAAGAAGATCCTTCTTCTGTAGTTTTGTTATTGTTTTTGTCTTACTTTTTCTGCTCTGCCCAGCTGGGACATTGAGACAGACTGGGGCTTGGCCCATGGCCACCTTCTCCCTCACCACCTGTGCTTGCTGTTGCGTTTGGGTTTGCTCAGGTTCCTTCCAGAACAACTCTTGATATCTCTTGACCTTCAAACACACTTTTAATTAAGATGCTGAGCTGGTCCTTGGGAGACATGGGCTGGTTTCTGTGTAAGCACAGTCCTCTTCCATAACCTTGAGGCGGTCTCTCCCTTCCCAGTTCAGCACGGCTGTGTGAGCACCTGCTTTGGGGTTAGTGCTGAGTAGGGATGTACTGGGACTTGGATTCGTGTGTGTGCTCAGGGGAAGTGCTGCATCCAGGCATGTAGGTTCGTGTCCCTTGACTGAGGAAAGCATGTGTATAGGGACAATGCTGATGTGTGAGCTAGTATTTAGTGTGAAGTCGAAATATGTGCTTAGGGATCACCTTGAGCTGGAGTGTTAGTTTTGTTGTAGCTGAGTTTTTCTGCCCACAAAATGGGTTTAATAATACTGTCCCTCCTCAGAGACTGCCTGGCTACTTAATTAGCATCTGCAGGATGCTCAAATAGTAAGTTGTTAACATAAAATATCTACATAATTTTCCTGTAGGACTTGAAAGGACCAATGGCTATACACACGTACCAGGGACCTGGCTAGAACACTTATTTAAATAACTGAAAGCACTTGTATTATTGTCAACCACTTTTTAAAACAAAGCTATTATTTTATTTATATTTATATAAAGCCTTAAAATTGTTGACAACAGTCAACTTTGTTAAGGAAATCTGATGTGAAGGGTAGCACAGTGGAATTCTGATAAATGCTTTATCTTTCTTTATTCTGTTAGGATTTTTAAGTGTGTAAAAATTGGTGTTGCTTAGTTATGGCTTGCTTCAGTTTTAAATCACTTGCAACATTATCTGTCCCAGCTGTGGTGGTTGTCAAGGCTATTTATGGTAATATCTTTCCTTAAATCCATTGCAGGATAGGGAAGAAACTCTCATTCTGCCTATAAGAAATGTTAGATGATGTATTACTAACTCTGGCAGCTGTGACTGTGATAAACAAATTAGGTCTGTCATTAATGCCAGGGTCTGCAGGTGTAATATGTCATAAAAGTAGTATATCTTTGGTACTAACTGGCCTATAAAAATAAATAAATACTGGGTTTTTTAATCCTGGTTTAACAAATTTAAGAGCAAAGCTGCTTTATGATAAGTTTTGCGTAAGGTGAACACCAAGTTCATGTATATGGTGTGTGTTTGCAGCAAACAGTGCAGAAATGAGAAATAAACTAAGTCCAGTGAGAAGCTCCCACTGAAATTCCCAGGTTTTGCAGTGGGCCCTTGTCAGGCCTTTATTCAAGGACTCATTTATGCAGATGTTTAAATCAGTCTGTCTTTAAGAAAGTGCTTGACTGTGTTGTTAAAAACCACAGCACAATGCACGTAAAATCTGCTGAAGTGCAGTCAGGGGTGGGATGTTATAAGGTATATACACAAAATACCTTTAACAGTGACTTGTTTTTAAACAATAGTTTATTTTGAGGGGAAGCTCCAGAGAGTGGCTTGGGATTGGTTTGGTTTGGGGTCTTCAGGAGGTCAAGGCTGGTCATGAGACAGCTCCTGGAGCTGCAGGGCCAAAGGGCCTTCCAAACTCTGCCTCCTGGTTCAGCTCAGCATCATCCCATGGGATGTAGGACGTGGCCACGTGCTGGAGCATCCCTGGCCATGCTGGAAAAGCCCCAGCAGGCAGCTTGGCTGGGGGACCACCAGTAACAGTGGGAGTATAACTAACTGGCAGGAGCCTGGGTTTGTTGAAAGCTTTCATGTTTGTTTGCTGTGCCCTGCCTGGTCTGTGTCTGCAGGGAGGATAGTGGGCAAGTTTGGATTTGAGCACAGGTCCCAGTCTGGGTGTAACATAGAGTGTCAGTGGAAATCCTGACAAGCTGAAGGACCTCCTGAATGGGACTGGATTTTACCTCTGCCTAAGAGAAATGGTGAACTTTGCAGCTTTGCTTGCAGGAAGTCCTAGTAATGACAAGTCATCAAGATTTCCCTGGCAAGTGGCATTACTTTGGGTAATTACTTTGGGAAGCTTCTGAGAGGGAGCTCCCTCCGCTCCCTGAGGCAGACACCTTCCCATCCAGCCACATATTGTTGCTTTCTCCAGTACCAGCTAAACAGGTGGCAGGATTCAAATCACCACTCCCTGAATGGAGTTTGCTCTCCACAATAGCTCACCAGAGGCCTGTTTTGTTACAGAACATTGATTAAATAAATATTCCTATGCATACAAAAGAGGAGAAATCTGTTACAACACTCTGCAGTTATTTTTCCATTAATGGCAAGGAGCTCTCTCTAATTTTCCTGCCCCTTTCAATCTGTTTCCCTGTCACCCTCCCTTCCCATCACTAGTAATGCCTTCAAGTGCATGAGTAACATACAAACAGCTCACATTCCCTCCAGTTCAGCTCTGGGAACGCCTTAGCTCCCGCTCCCTGTGCTTCAGGAAATCCCCCTGGCCCATGCAGGGCAGAATTCACTGCTCCGCTTGTGTGCTCTTGTTTAACTTGGTATTTCATGTTCCCTATCAGTATTCCTTGTACTAACCGACTGCCATTAACTTACACAGCAGCAGTTAAAAATACAATTTTGCAATACCAGCATCTTGCATAATATTGACAATTGGGGCAGACTATTTGACTCCTGAAGATCATCTTTTTTCTTCTGTGACCCTGATTTTTAAAATCTTTGAGGCAGATGTTAGTGCTCTGTGGTTTGTGCTGATGGAGGTGTGTGTATGTTCTGGAAGAAAAGCACCTCATACTCAGATCCTGGCAGCCAAAGACAGCTCCACTGCAAGCAGCAGATCTGATTTGGTGTAAGATGGTGCCATCTGAAAATAAATATAGGGTAAAGGATTCACACAGGAGGAAGAAAACTTCAGCAGATATTTGTCTTGAGAGAGAACTTCTGATTGAACAAATGTCTGGCACAATAAACGTGGAGTATCAGGAAATGCCAGGGCTTTACTTTGGCTCTGCATTGATGTGATAGAGATAAAAATCCACCCCAAAGACAGTAACTCAAATTGAGCTTCTTGTTTTCTTTTTTTCCCCCAGGCAAAGATATCTATTACTTGGGAAAAAAAACAAGAATCAGCATTTCTATACCATCATTTTTCTTGTACATATTTAGAGCTATTAAATCAGAGAGCTGTTACTCTAGAGAAGTAAATTATGCAATGTATTTTTTAGTGTTTAAAGACCATAAATGAAGCCTCCTTTCATTATGTGAGTTTGTATTAAAATACTTACCAGAGTTGGCTAGATTTAGGATCAGGGTTGGAGAAGTACCTTTGGATAAAGGTTTGGATAAAGCTGATCATCTGGGCACTCTCTGAGGGAGAGCCCTCACCTCTTTCCTAAGCTGGGGTGGGATTGCCATGATTGAAGTGAAGCTGTGCCAGCACTCTCTGATCTCCCACTGCTTTGTGTGGCTGTTGATAAGAAAGGACTGCCTGTGGAAAGCTGTGGCAGAAGCCCAGTGTCTCTGCTCTTGGTTACCATGGGCAGTTAGTTGGAAGTGACACTAACCTGAGTTTAATTCTAGTTTTACATTGCAACAACATGCCAGCTGTTCCCTGTATTCTTCCGTGACACTGCAATGTAATTATTTTTCTGTTATCTTTCGAGATGTAATTTTATGTTGGTGTGCTTCCCCACTAACCCTTTGGCACAGAAAATGTGTAGCTAATTCATTTTTTCAGGAACATGAAGAAGCAAGGGAGAAAATCTCAAATCCTGGGGCCAAGTGGCCGTGCTGAAGGTGGCTGAGGAGGGATGTTCAGGGCAGAAAGGCCCCATCTGAGACAGTCTGAAAGCCACTGGGACATGTGCAGTGATTAATGGTGTCATTGCTTTTGAGCTTCATCAAAAGATTTCAGTGTAAGAGTTTCTAAGGAATGCTGATAGTCACAGGAACCTATCAAAGGGTACAGAAAATATCAAATGAGCAAGCAGGAATGGGAGTTAATTACTGAACAGTGATTACTCTGATATAACCAATTATTGGATCATTAAATGTTTATTACCTTTTTTATGCTCCTTTCCCTCATAAGTGCAGTTTTTTCCTGATAGTATTAGAAAAAGGGTGGATTTAATGCATGAAAAGCCTTTTCAAAATCTAGGAGTTATCAAAGGCCATCTCACCCCAACACCTGACACACTGTCCTGCTCTCCCTGCCTTCCCTTGCTCTGCAGGTTTGGGGTCAGGTGCCGTGAACCCTAATTAAAGGCCTGATTCTCGCAGTTCTGGAGGGCAGGGCAGAGGCTCCACTGGATGTGGCCAGCAGGTTCACTGCTCTTCAGTGTGGGGCTGGGTTCCTGCCTTCTGCTCCCACTAAAAGTGGTTGGTGGCTTTTGTGTCTGTCCATCACCCAGAGGCTCTTTCTGGGGGTCCCTGGTTCCCTAAGGATGGAGTGGAACAGCCTGTAGTTCCCCTGGGCTCGTAGCATCTCTTCCCCTCCAGTCACTAAACCTCTCTGAAGAAAGAAGAGTTTCCACTGCAAGGTTGAATTGATGCCATTTGAAAGCAAGACATAAACCCTGCACAGGTCTTCCATTGGACATCTGCAAAGTGAAAAATACCATCTTTTCAAGCTGAACGCAGTTATTTTGGATGACATCTGAGGGTTTAAAATGTTAAAGCAATTTTTTAAAATACAGCTATTTGTGACTTTTGTTGATCCTTAAATGTTGAGTTGTTTAAGCTCTATATCTCAGGAGAAGTAAGGGTCAGGGGGCAGAGGGGAATAGAAAAAAATCTTTCTCTGTCTGCAGAGCATTTCCTGGCATGGCATGTGCTGATCTCTGTGTGCAGGGGCTGGCAGTGTCCTTGTTGGGTGTTTTGGAGCGGGTGGAGACATGCTGAGGTTCATCCCAGTGTCACAAGCCCCCAGTAGTGGGTTTTGTGTCTCTGGTGTGGGCAGAGTGAAACCAGGGAAGCAGCTAGTGAGCTCTGCCTGGGGTATGTCTGTGACCATCACCAGGTCTGCTCAATAACAAATTCACCTCTTTCTGAAGCATTTGGTGTGTCTCACCCTCAGCTACCATGTTGCCACCTCTCAGCAGCCACGTTGGTTTTATCTCATGTACGGTATGCTTGTACAGTAGGGAAAGTTCTCATGAGGCAAAGTTTTCTGTGCCTTTTATTTGTGAGGTATTTAATCGCTTTTATGAACTTTCTTAGGGAATTATTATTTTTTTATTAATACCTCCCTTTGCCAAGTTGGAAGCTTCAACCATTTTTGAGCTAAACCTTCAGTCAGTCTTTTTTTTTTTAATTCATTATGTTTTTGCTTCTTCCCACCCCCCCAACATAATCCTACCTGGACCTTCCCTCACAAATGTGATTTTCAGTTATCATCTCTGACACCTAAGCCCCCATGAAAGTCAGTGGGGAAGGTCATAGGGAATGCACAGCAGAGACTGGAACCAGGAGGCTGTTTGCCGCTTTGTATTATTACTCCAGGGGAAGAGGAGGACACTGTTAAACCCAGAGCTCTCTGTGCTCCTGGGAGTCTAAATTACTGTGTTCACTGCACTGCTGTGTCCAGTCAGTTATGTGGCAGTTGGGACTTTGCCGTTTTTGGAAGGACTCTTCCTCCTGCTGATGGGTTTTTCTGTAACGCTTCAAAGGAGAACTTTATTCTGGGTTCGTTTGTCTACTTTTCTTTAAAAATAAATAAAAATAGAGCAGGTTTACTTTGCAGAGCACATATTAAGCAGGTCACAGCTTCCTCCTGTGCATGAAGATGATTTTGTCTCCGCAGTGCAAGTCTGTGGAGCCAGGACTTGTCAGAGATGCTTAAGGATGTGTTGCTCGTGGGAGCCCACGATCCCACACAGGCACCTGCATTAAACACCATGGCTCTGAAAATGCAGCAGGAAACTGCTTCCTCCAGCAGTGCATCACAGCAGTGAAAGGTCCCTTTAATCTGCTGCAGTCACAGTTTGGGGTTCCAGGCTGGTTTGGGGGGCTCAGTGTCCTGGTTTGGGGCTGCTGCGGCTGTGAGAGGCACAGGGTGCACTCGGAGCTCTGCTCGCAGGCATGTCTGTGATTATCCCTCTTTGACAGCCTCTGTGCAAAATAGTAATAACAATAATAATGAGATGTCCCTCAGGATTTCCTTTTAATAACTGAACATAGAGCAGCAGTTGTAAACTGTCTTGGTAATGTCACAGCCCCTTTGAGAAAGGTGAAGGGCAGAGGACTCAGATGGCAGGCAAGGATCCGGGAACACGGCAAAAAACAAGGTGTCCTGTGTTTTAGATCCTGTACAAAAATGTATCGTGGTTGCAAGGCTGTGGGGGATGAGTCAGTCTCCAGGACTGCTACAAATGTTAGATTTCAGTGAAAGGTCAGCCAGGAACAAGGTCAGAACAAGCCCGATCCCGTGAGCGAACAGCGGAGCTGCGAGGCGCAGATAAAGGTTAATGCAAAGGGCTGCTGGCATTAGTGCAGCGTGTGGTCAGCTGGCCGTGGAGCAGGGGCTGGGCCAGGGCATAATGAGGAGGCTTGCTCTAATTCCATTATAATGTATAATTAACTAGCCTAATTGATAGCAGTTTTCCCTGTGTGTCTGTGGGTGTATGTACACATACAGAAAGGCTCGTTTTTGGCTGTTGAGTGACTTGAGCCGATGGACACTGGCCGGGGGCTCCCCAGGGCTCAGGCTCAGCCCGTGGATGTGGAGGGGGGGCATTGTTTTCAGGAGCCTGTATTTTATCTGCCTCTGGAATTAGACATAATATCTAGGTGGTGCCCTGGATAAGGCAGACCGGCTGCTGATAAAGGTCTGTAGTGCTGAGAGCTGTGAATGAATCTCGTGTTTGAAGAGAGAGCGAGGGACAGGTCAGCCCCATTTCTTTCTGGGTTGTTTGCACCTTTTATTCTCAGTATCGCTGTGAAAACAAAGAGCTTGAACTGAATTTTGCCTTTGTGATCATCCCTTGTTCAGGATAAAGTTCACGCTTTGTTAGTATGCAGAGACATAAGCAAACTCTTAGATGCACTGGGGATTTTAATTTTCATGGTGCACTAAGATGACAGACCATTGTGGATTCCTCTGCCCTTCCTTTGCAGGGCAAAGAGCGAATAAGCAAAATCTTCCACTGCCCCAAATCACCCCAAAACCAGACTGCAATGCTCACCTAACCTGGTGATGTTTGGGGTTTTATTGGGTTTTGGATAGGTGGGGAAACCTTTGCTGTAGCATTGATGGTGGATGCCATGAAGTAACCTGGCCCACCTGATGTAGAATTAGGCTTTACCCCCATGGCTGATGTTGTTGGGCTGCTGGAAGCCTTGTTGTAGCTACTATTACATCCTTGATGCAGTGTGAAAACATCAAGGAAGAAAATAGAGGTTTTTTTTCTTTAAAGTGGTGTGTAATTTATCTTGATGTCTGTTTTGCTTGTCCACTGTCTGGATTTTGCAGAGTACAATTGCGGGAGGACATTGCTATTTATTTATCTTTTTCTTTCAGTATCTGGCAATACTCATTTTTCGAATGTTAATGCAAATAACCCACTTCTTCATTCTTAATCCCTTGGGATGGGAAACCTAAAGGCCATATTCTTCCTGGAGAGGGGGATTTACCCTTCCAGCTACATTAAAAGTTAGCTAGAAACATGTGGCTAAAGGCTCCTGAATACTGAGCTGAGACTCTTCTCTTGAGGTTCTGGTTTATTTGGAAATTTAATTTGTAATTTTTTTTTTTTCCTTTCAAAGGTTACGCAACACTTTAAGCCTCAGATTTTAGGTCACTCTGCCTTTTACAGCCAGATCCACCTCATCAGTGAGAAGGTTCCCTGAGGACTGCAAAAGGCTCAGGCTTAGTGTTATCCAGGAAAAATGTGTATAATAGGTGTATTATAAAGTGGTAGGTAATGCAACCCCCGTCTGTGCTCCTGACGAGCGCAATGGGAACTGTGTTGCCGTACTGTTGCACGCACTTAAAGACCCTTTTGACAAAATAATGCTAATTGCCCTGGGCTGAATGATGCCGGGGGCATAGAAATACCTGCCAGTGCTCGTAGAGGGAGCCAAGAAAAGTCAGGTGGAGAAATCAGGGAGATTGGCTCTCATGCCGAGTTTGTTTCTGAGGCACTGCTAAATCTAGCGAAGGATTAATACCAAAATAATCCTGCTTGTCCAGGAAACTCGTGACAACATGAAGGTTTGAGATCAGTGGATATGCTTTAGAAGGAATGTAATAATAAATTCGCCACTCACCAGAGATAGAAACCAGTTGCTATTCATCCTACATCACATCTGAGCTTTCCTACGGTTTGTTTCCTGTTCCAGTGATATGAAAGATCCCATTCCACTTCAAGCCTAGCATCATTTCAGTGCCAGCTTTCACCAGAATCCTTAAAAATGCTCCAAATCCAGCAAAAATCCCCCTATTGCTCAAAATCAATTCCTCTAACCATTTGAAGAGTCTCATCCTGGATCTAGGTGGTCTGTACCATTCTCTGGTGCCTTAAGGATTCTGGCCGCGGAGGTTACATTGAAATGGGAATGGGAATAAGGTGGCACTTGGGAAGGCTAGAGGTGTTGTGGGTTGTTGTTTTTAAAAAGGGCAGGTGACTGGTGAATGGTGACTGCTTAGTCTTTTGCCAACACATGTGTGTGCTGGAAAATCTCACCTGTATTTTTGCTGCTTCTTTTCCTGTTGGTTATCAGGTCTGTTGAGATACTGTGGTGTTTTGCACTGTGTTGCACCCAAGCCATGTGAGTGGATGTGGGGCTGCCACAGCTTCTCACCTTGTGTTCAGGGGTGCTGGGGTTGATCCTGACACCCACCCCCTGTGGGTGTGCCTGTCATCTCTCTCTCCAGCCTCACTGCTGACCTGAGTGGGGCTGCAGTTTTCTAAGCATTTTGCAAGATGCTGAGCAGTTGGAAAATGCATAATATGTGGGGACAAGACTTCTGTCTTTGAGACCTGTTTCTCTCATCTATCCTTGAGTGCTCTGGATGGGAGTTGGTCCGCGTCTCCTGTAGGACTGTACCCATGAGCCAGGACTGTTTGGATTTTGGGTGAGCCTGTGGCTTCAGTGGTGCTGGTTTCACCATGCTGAGAGTGACCATGGGCATGGTATGTCCTGCTCACCATCCCCGAGTCCGCCTTCTCTCCAGCTGCCTGCACCCTGTGCATCTGCAAAAATAAGCCAGAGCAGGGTCCCTTGTGCCCCCTTGGCTCAAAACAGGACCCCAGCAGGTGCCTGGGGAATACTGGGGTCTCCAACACTGGGACATACCCCCAAGGCTCTGTGGTAGAGGTGCTGGATGTGTGGTGGCTCACCTGAAATGGTTAAGGATCCAGTCAGCTTCAGCTCCTCTCCAGCAGTGGAAAGCTTGCTTTCCCAAAAAGCACTTATGTTTTTAAGCTATTTATTTTCTGTGGCACTGAGTCATTAAACATTCCTGCTTGTGTTCTGTTGTTTTTACCCTCTGTAGGAGAGGAGGGAACTTATTCAGTGTCTCAGTCCAGTAATGGAGGGGCTGAGGAGGTGCTTGACTGCCTGACTCGCTGGCAGAGACACGGATGTTGTGACATCTCTCTGCTGAAGTGGGATGTCAAGATCTGAGATCCTTTTCCACTTAGTGTACAAGAGCGCTAGAACAATAGGAAACAGAAAGCAGCCCTGCACCACAAAAGAAACCAAACCAAAACCCCTCTGGCTAAAGGTATATTTTTAATGTTATGAGTAATTTCAGACAGAAATTGGATGACACACTTTATCTGGATGTTGATGGATCTGTTGGGGTCAGAGGAGTTATGCTGGTTTATATCAGCCTTGTATGTGATCTTCCCTTTTTTTTTTTTTTTTTTTTTTTTTTTGGTTTTGTGTTATGTTGGTTTTTTTTCATTCCAACTGTGTTCACAACAGATGGTGATTATTATGTTTGTTCAGATCAATGAATATTGAAAAAAAAAATGAGCCAAGACAAAAAAATACAAAAAATGCCCTTCAACTCAGTGGAGTCGCCCAAGGTTCAGCTGTAGCCCCTGGGTTTTCATTTGGACAATGTTAAGTTATAGTAACTTAAACGGAATTTTTATGAGCAATTGTTTTGCCATGAAACAAGATCTCCCATGGCATTGACCCAGGCAGATATGTGCCGTCTGGACATGCCAGCCAGCTCTCTGGGCTGTCCCTGCTCTGGTGGGACACACTGCTGAGGGGGCAGATGTTGCCTGACTGGCAGGTGCCCTCGGGGGCATCTGGAGCTGTTCCTCACCTTGCTCTCCTGGAAAACACCCTTGTTTACAGAGCAAATATTTTAGTAGCGTGAGAGATTTAAAAGCACATAAAAATAAATTATTCAAGACAGAATCCAAAATAATCTGTTGGTGTAAATGGGAATATCGGAAATGAGCAATTTGGGGTTGAGACTGAGGGTGGAGGAGGTGGATACAGGTGGCAGTGGGAATACACCCTATACACAGGTGTAAATGCCATTCTCCAGCATTTCCTCCTGAATTGTTCGCTTGGGGACTTCACTGTGTTTTCTTTACTTTCTGGTTTTCCCTCAGCAAAGTCTCCTGTGCCAGGATCTGCCTCTGGGGTGTGAGGACACACAGATAATCACTGCTGACATCTCTCCAGAGCTGCCCTCGGTGTTTTTTCCAATGGTGCAGAGCACTGCCAGTCTCAGGGAGTGAGGCTTCCATTTGGAGCAAATGTTCCCTCTGGAGCAAGGGTTTCCTTTGGTGCAGTAGCTTTGCTCCTGTAAAGGCTAAAGCATAGTCCTTTGTGATATTGGAGAGAGGAATGAGCCATCTGTGGCCAGCCCTGCTCCCTGCATTCACAGACAGGATTTGTTCTGCCTTCACCACTGTGTGATCACACCCCTTCATCCTTTATCTCCACATTCCCCCAAGACAAGCTGATGGCTGAGTGGGATGTGGAGCTGCTCTGCATCACCTGAGAGCACTGCTGAGTGCTCAGCCTGTGTGCTGGGTGCTTGACAAAGGCTCCCAATAGGAAGGAGAGGCTGTAGGAGTGCTTAAAATTGAAGGGATTTAAGGAATAATAATAATAATAAAGGTAACAAATCACTTTTATATGGGCTGTAGGAAAACACAAATTAATGTCTGGGCTCTTCCCTGCTGCAATTTTGCAGGGATTCCCCCAGCTCAAAATAGTGAGTCCCTGAATGAAGAGAAGCAGAGGGAGGGAATGGTGCTTTTGGCCTGAGGAGGTGCTTTGAGAGGGCAAGGGGAGGTCCTGCAAACACTGGGGTGAGTCAGGCTGGGCACAGGTCAGGCAGAGGCCGCGGGGCTTCATGAGGGGGCACAAAACCAGAGGGTGGTTGGCACTGACCAGGCTCCCCAGGGCAGTGGGCACAGCCCCAAGGCTGCCAGAGCTCCAGGAGGGTTTGGCTGATCCTCTGGGGCACAGGGGGTGACTCTTGGGGCTGGGCCTGTGCAGGGCTGAGGGTTGGACTCAGTGTGGGTCCCTTCCAGCTCAGCACATTCTGTGATTCAGTGACTGTGGGCTGGGAGTTTCCTTGGAGCAGGACCTCGATGCTCAGTTCCCAGTGGTTGCGTTAGGTCCAGCCCAAGCAAACTGTGGATACTGGTGCTCTCTGAGCACCCAAATCCACCCACACTGAGTCATGCACATGATGGGTGCAGTCCCTGCACTCATTTTCACACACTGTTGTGATGGCCCCTTGCCTCAATTAGCTAAACCTCTGCCTTGGCTTTAGAGGCATTTTCGGAACATTAATCTCAGAGCTGAGGGAATCCCCCAGCTCTGGGAGGGGTGGAGGAGGGAAACAGAAACAGCTGTCTGTTTACCAACCCCTGCCTTTTTGTTTGGAGATTCAAGTTCAGGTATCATGGCAGGACTGTAGTTAGTTCACTGCATTCCCACTGACTATTGAATTTGTTCATTACTCACAATAGCACATTCTTCTATGAGGACTAGCTTTTATCTTTGCGTATTTGGAAATTACTGGAGCTGAGGCTAAAACAATCTGTTCTCCTGTGGAAGCTATGTGTTGTATTAAAATAGAATCTCTCACCTCCAGGGGTGTGGTATTTCACAATACATGCTCCCATTGTGTGTTAAATGATAAAGCACTGTAATAAAATATGTGCAGATTGTTCTTGCTATTTTATGCCCTGTAACATTTTTTCTATTTGCATCGACTATTAAAGTCTACTGAAAAAACCAAATGTGAATGGGGCAGGTGAGAGCGTGAGAGAGGATGGGATTGGGTGGACAGGAATTTCTGCTGGAAAGAGCACGGCTGAGAAGGGTGGTTTTGGAAGATAAACCTCATACAAGGACAACCATTATGTCAGACACCTCCCTTTGGCTTTCCAGGGAGAACAGTTACAGGAGCTCTGCAGGGGCTGGAGTACTCATGGGTGAAGATCTGTAAGACTTGTGCTTCTAGAGACCCAAATTCAGATTCAGCCATTTCACAAGTGAAAGCCAGTCAGTGCTGTGGACTGGGTCACTAGTGGGTAATGGTCTGTGCCACAACAGGATCACTCTGTTCCCTTTAGTTGGTGACCTTTATTCAGAAGGGGCCCAGCCCAGCTTTGAGAGCAGGAGCAGGTTTTGCCTGGTAAAGATGTGGAGCTAAGGAGAGCTTATTTGAGAAGCAGCTGTGTTGTCTGTGACTCCAGAAGTTGCTCCTTGTCATAACTGATTTGCCTGAAAGCTGAAGTGCATTTGGCAGTTAAAGTGACAGTATTTCAGGTCTTTGGCATTTGTAAAAGATGCTGTTGCTTCTGTCTTTCATCTCCTTTTCTCCCATGCTTCCCCCCTTCTCTAACCTGCATAACTGTCATAAATTGCCTACAATGGGCTTTTCTTTAAAGATAAACTCATTATTCTCCAAGATAAACTCATTCACATAGTTTGCTCATCAATTTGGAACCCCCTCTTGAGAGTATCAAATACTGAATCTCATTCTGACACTTAAGCTGCATATTAATAGTACTATAATGAGCATTATAGTTCTGGGATTTGCAGCCTGTACCAACATTTTGCCAGTGCCTACAGGCACCGAGTTTTTGGATGTCCCTTGAAAATGTGCATTGCAGAGCTGGAGTAACAAATCATTGTGATGTATCTGTTGTCCTTCAGTGTGTTTCAACTCCAGTGTCTTAACCCTGGTTGGTCAAGGCTCAAAGAGCAGTGTGTGACGAGTCCCAGTCCTGGTGGGGTCCTGCTGTGTCCTACCTGCTCTGTCCCTGGACATTGGGCTGTGTACTCCTGGACTGTGGATGGCCAGAGGAAAGGCACTCCCTGGGTTGATACACAGCCTCCACACAACTCTTCCTCTGCCCTCTGAGGACAATCCTAAGGAAACACCACTTCAGGGCTCAAGAGCATTCACAGAACAAGTGGAGTATCAGGACTTGTTGTGCAGAAATACAGGAGAAAAAGAAGATGCCATCTCTGTAGACATCCATGGATTGTTGTGTCTTAAATGTGCTCTCCATCTTCAAAGGGTAGAGTAAAACTGGAAGTGGTACAGAGATGGACTCTGAGGGTGATGATCAGAGAGAGAGAAAACACCTTCAGTGAGCAGAGGAGAGCACTTCTTCTGGAAAAGGGATGATGAAGCAGGAGTGTGATAAACGTTGATACAGCCATGAATAAGGTTGAAGGAGAGTGACTGTTCAAGTTCTTCTTCATACCAGACCTAAAGGCGGCAGATGAAGTGTGGAGGCTCAAAACAGGCAGAAGACGACATTTCTTCCTGTGAGAGGGCAGCGAGCTGTGGAGATCATCCCCTCTGGCTGGGAGTGAGAAGCTGATGTGGGTTTGGAAATCTGCTGGAGGCATTTGTGGAAGAGACACACAGAGCAAGGCTGCTAAAGAGTATGACTCAGGAGATCCCTCGTCACAACCTGTGCAGGTAGCTGATTATTCTGGGTACACTCATTATGCACTGAGCTTGTTTTGATCTTCTGCAGATCTTCAGCACAGGCTGTTGGCAGAGCACCCAGCGAGGTGGCTGCTCCCACTGGGTCAGTGTGCCACCTCATGCTCCCCTGGGAAAAGGCAGAGAGGAAACTGGAAGCATGTGGCAGGTTGGGCTGAGCTGTCCCTGAGCCACACTGCTTTCCAGAGGGGCCAGGGTTTGGGGAGAAGGAAGCCTTTCAGAAAGCTGACTTAGTTGATATTATTTATTTTGGTTGATTGATTAGAAACTCCCATAGGATGCTGAGGAGCTCTTACTCCTTGTTCCCTGCAAGCAAATTGGTTTTCCTAAATTACTGGAATAAGAGACTTTGTGTGGGTGCTGCTGAAAAGGAGGCGATTCCTCTCACCATCTTTTGAGATTCTTTCTTGTTCTTTCCACTCCTTCAAATGATATTTCTATTCTGTAGTCTGAATGCCTCTCTGCAGCCTGATTCCCTTCTTGCACCAGTCAAAACTGTGAAAAAACCATATTAAAATCTGAGTATTTAAATGAGGTGAGGTGCAGGGAGAAGAGAGAGCCTTCACTGGAAGAAGAATACACTGTTGTTCCCTTGCTCTGGGGCTCTGGAGGAGCATGGTTCATCAAGCAGTGGGCTCCATAAAGATGCAAGTTTTATATCTTCATCTGCTGTTAACATCAAAAAAAAGATACAGCATTTGTGGGAGGACAGTGACTGTGTTACAGCCTGAGCTCGTTTGTCTTTGTTCTGCAATTCCAGTCCTCACAGGTACAACTTCCAGTGACCCCATCTTAGTCTGCCTGGTGTTGGAGCATGTCTGTGGTTTTCCCTATCTCTTCCAGGAAAAGGGGTGGCTTTGGCACATGTCATCTGCATGATGATCATAAATTGCCTACAATGGGCTTTTTTCCTTCCATAAAGAGGAAGGACCCTTTCCCCTCTTTTTTTAATAAAAAAAAAAGAATGAAATAAATAAATAGAACCTCTAGACAAAACCCAATAGATGATAAACTGCCTTCTACCTGCAGTTTCCCAATTAGCTAATTATAACACACATTTGCACACAGGCTTTTTTAAAGCAGACTGTTGCTATTCCCTTTCTGTACAAGGTTTTTAGTCACTGTACATCTTGTGTCTTTAAATAATGTATTAGGAACATTTTCGAATCTGTAAGTTCTTTTTTAATGAGTGTGAAGATTTTAATGGGACTAGATTGCTTTTCATGACATTTCAGAGTGACTTAATTGTAACAATGTTGAGAGGCTGTATTTTAAAGTTTGCTAAGTATGTCTGGTGTGGATTGTAGTCAAATGCTTTAAAGACAGAATGGCTGATGAGATCAGCTTCTTTTTTTTTTTTTTTTTTTTAATGTCAGCTTTGTTAAAGAGGAGAGTCTACAGAGTTGACATAGAAGAAGAAAATTAAGATTTTTAAGGTCCAAACCAGTGACGGTCACCCATTCAGTTTAAGCCTATACTCACTAATTTTCAGAGATTATTTCCTGCTGTGCTTGTACTTGGTGCTTCTCTAGTCAATGATGGGGCTGTGCAGGGCTTGTAAGATTTTTTTTGTTATTACTAATTTTTTCTAAAGCAGCAGCTGCATTTGATACAGGAGTTGCATTCAGCTTTTGGTGCATTTAGGCAACTTTGCTCAAGTGGTACAGACTGTTTTGGGATGGCTTTTAATTTGTGGCCAAATGGCAGGTCAAGGAATTGTCATCAGTCTCCATCAAATGCAAGCCCAGTCCTGAGCCTCTCCCCCTTCCAGCTCTCTCCTATCCAGGCCAGAGCAGCTCTCTGGAGGACAGAAAAGTTAAACATGAGAGAGCCCAGAGGAATCAAGGCATAGTCTATAGCAGCTTGTACTGTTTTCATTATACAAACACCCTGTGCACAGAAAGGAAGAAAGGAAATAAAATAACATTATAAAAACACTAGGGCAAAAAAGAATATTGGAGTGAGCAATGTGAACAAGCATGAAGTTATTTGCATTTCTTCCGTCTTTTCTCCACCACGTCTTAACGCTGTTCTCTGAGCACAAATGAAATGACTTGGAGAGCTCTCCTGTGGGACAGGGCAGTCCTGGGACTATTCAGTGACTTGCTCACGGTCACCTGCAGCATCACTGGCAGAGCCAGACTTGTGTCTGCACGACTTGACTCTCTGGATTTAATTAGGCAGAGGGGCTGCTTGTTTCTGGCAAGGCTTCTAGAAGTGACAAAACTTTTTGTTTAAGAAAAATAGAACTATAATTTAATTTGAGTTAGCACCAACCTACATCCAAAGTAACTTCCTGAATGCAGAATTAATTCTCATTTTAAAACAAGTGCAGTGTTTAAGCATTTTGAGGGAACTTGAAGGCTAAACTTGAAAGCTTTTCCCGTGAATGCCACAGGGAAAAGAGTTGGAATGAGTCGGTCGATTTGCATGTGAAGTTATTAGGTTGTGCCAGTGTTAGATTTCACTTGACTTGCTCAGAGTTTGTCACCATCTCCTGTGCCTTGGCATGGGATTGGGGAACATTTAGTGTTTGGCAGCCTGCACCAGGACAGAAACTGGTGATTGTTGCACCTGAATAAAAAGCTGTTGAAATCAATGGAGCTCCTCTGTGTTACAGAGCTCAGCATCTGCTGCCCTCCATCCATCTTTACTTTGTTTTGGTGTCTCCTAAAATGCTGGTTCTGTAACCTCCACTAGCTGTTCACAACCACAAATTGCTATTTATGAGCCAGTCCCTAAAACAAAAATACACCATGTGCTGTGCCTGTGGTGTATTTTGATTTTACACAAGCTCGACGGGATGAGTGATAGTATTTGTTCTGCAGCACAGGCAAGCCAAGGCTGCTGACAGCGGGGTTTCTGTAGGGGCAGGGTTGAAGGCTTTTGGAGGAACATCATGTTTCTGAGTTGTGAGTAACATGCATTGGGCCTTTTAGCCTTGATTCTAAAAATAAATTGTTTCCACTGGAAAAATAATGGGAAAAAATTTAAGGAAAAAGTCCAATGAGAAGGTGTTTGGGGAATGAGGAATCCCTTCCTCACAGCCTGGTAAATGGGGATCAGCTCAAATAGTTCATGTTTCCCGGTATGCCCATACCTCTTGAATTTTGGTCTGCTGGGAGGGCTAATTTACAGGGCTGGACAAATCCTGCCCAGAGGCTGCTGCAGGCTTTCATCTTTGCTCCTTTCCTCTGATTAATATCACTAAAGAAGAGATGTCTGAACTAGTCCTCGAAAATAAACATAAAGGAGGCTTTGGATAGATGTGCAGCCTTGCTGAGCCTCCCAGTTCAGGTTAAAGTCACTTGACACTACAGCTGTGTGCTTAAAATGATACAGCTGGATGTGTGACAGCCACGGTCACCTCAGGTGAATCTGGTGGTCAGACTTTCTTCAATGCAAAACCCCCTCTCTTTGCCTCAGACTTGCAAGGACAGAGATAACAAATGAGCAAAAGCCGCACCTGGATGCTCCAGATGTTGCTGCAGCCCCTCTCACTCATGGGTGCTCTCTTTGCTGGGTGGGGGCTGTGCGTGTGCAGTTGGCAGGTGGTTGACGTGTGCAGGGTTTTGGGGATGTGTGTGGGTTTTTTGGGGATGCCAGACATTTGTCTGTCTCTCTCAGCCAGGGGTGCTTGCCAGCCTGTGAGCTGACCTTTGCTTTCCTCTCCAGGGTGGGGTTTAAAGAACGTGTATTGAGGATTTCTGTTTAACCTGTGGAGGAAGGAAGTGTTTTTGTTAGGGTTAAAAGCCCCGGAGGAGATGGAAACTCCTGCACTTGCTCATCCCTCGCGGGGCCCTCTCTCACTTCCAGAGGGTAAGTGCGATTTATAGCATCGTCTTTGCTTATCAAATGAGATGTCTGCACAGAGCCCCTCCATCTCCCTTCACAGCCGCTCCCCCAGCACGCCCCTGGTTGTGTGTGTTTGCAGGGCAAGAGCGCCGGGACCTGGTTGGTTTTATTCCCTTTTGAGCCTTAGCACTGCTGACCTGCACAGCACCTGGCACCCAGGGGCAGCACAGCAGGGTGGAATGGTTTATAAGATAAAATAAAGGAAAGTGGGTACCATGGAGTGTCCCTTCAGCAGCACTTAGGGGAATGCTCCATACCATGCAGGATTAGACTGCAACCAGCTGTAAACCAGGCTTTAATAATTAGTGGCTCTTATAATTGAAGATTAGCCTCAAATGCGCCTGCCTGTATGAACAGGGTGAGCTTGGATGTGAGTTGTCTACTGAGATGTAATGAAAATGACAGAAACATCCACTGACAAAATACACCTAGGCAGTCTTGATTAGATTAAATCAAATGGTTACAGCATCTGGAGCCTTTAGCATGTATGGGGCATCCTAATGGCCCTGAAAGCTTCCCCAAATCCTATTAGATAGGTTAATCTCATTGGAGAATACATCCCAGGTGTACATAAACTGCATTGTTATAATACTTTCTGTGGTTGCCTAAATCCTTTAGAGGTGAACTATCATAGACTGCCTCTGTGGAGTCCATCAAAATGCAGTGTCCCAGAAAAGTTCGGGAAAACAATACAATAAAGAAAAAAAAAGGAACAAAAAAACCCCCATAAAAACTAAAAAAAGCTGACCCAAACCCTTGAAAGTAACTTGGAAGTTGGCAGGGTAAAGTGGAGCTGCAAATCAAGGCTAAATGATAACTGCACTGCAATGGGTAAAAACCAAAGGTATTTTCCTCATTATCATGCTGTATTTTATTTGTGCCACTTTGGAATTGCTTTATTCATTCCTGTGCCTCCTCCAGGTACCCTTTCCAGGTGACTCTTTACACCTCTGGAGTGGTGGTCAAATAAATGAGATCCTCCCACTTGTGAGTGGGGATGCTCTGGGGGAACTGGGGCTTGGAGAAAGGATAAATTCACTTCTGTGCTGGAGGTTCAGGTGAGCTGTGGGTCTGAAGTTGTTCTCCTTGGTTTGCTCAGGGATCAGTGTGTCTCAGGACACAGTGACCAGGCACTGGCTCTTTCAGGGAGCAGGTACCCCCAGGGCAGAGATGGAGCACAGCCCTCACTGAGCATCCAGTCCCTGTCAGTTGGGAATCACTTCTGAGCACGCAGTGCTGTAATTCGGGGCTCGGCTGTGCCAGGAGGAAGGGGGGAGTTGTTTCTCCATTTCACTACTCCCTTGTCCCAGCCAGGATGGCTGTGGGAATGGGCCTAGCAACTGCAGTGCAGCTGCTGGACTCTGATTTGCTTCATCTCCTCCTTTCCCATTCTTGGTCCTGGCTTTATCAGCAGCCTTTTTAGCAGAGCAGCTCTCTCTAGTGTGACAGGTGATGTGTCTCCTGTCCCAACCTCCTCTCCCTCCTATGTGGGTCTGTTTTCCTCCAAAGGGATGCACTGATCCTCGCTCTTCTGCAGCTCTGTGTAAGTGACTGATGTGGCTCTGCTGCAGCATCAGTTTAAGATTTGTACCCCAGTTATCTCTACCCCACTGCCACCTCTCACACCCTTTCCAGCCCATGGAAGTAACGAGCCAGTTCCCATACCCTGCTGGAGGAAAGGGGCTGGATTCTGGCACTGTAAGAGATTAAAGCCTCAGGTGTGGTCACTATTCTGTATTACATACATGTCTCCAGTGACTTCTCAAGAAATTCACAGTATTTCAGAGAAACCTTATTGTGGCCCTTTAATACTTTAAGAGGGCTGGTAAGAAAGGTGGAGAAACTTTATAGTAGAGCCTGTACTGGTAGGACAGGGGGGAATACTTTTTAACTACGAGGGTAGATTCAAACTGGATATAAGGGAGAATTCTTTACTATGAGGGTGGTTAAACACTGGCACAGGTTGCCCAGAGAGGTGGGTGCCCCATTCCTGGACATATTCAGGATCAGGTTGGACGGGGCTCTGAGCAACCTGATCTAGTAGAAGATGTTCCTGCCCATGGCTGGGGGGCAGGGGACTATGTGACTTTTCAAGGTCCTTCCAACCCAAACCATTCTCTGGTTCTGTATTCTGCCTCCTGCTGCTCAGTTCCTGCAATAAGGAGCCCAAGTCAGAAAAATTGAGACTCTTTCTCAGCTGCCTTGATGTACCTTCTGGCACATCAGAATGTGTCCAAACACGTGGCTGGGAGACGTGGTGCTGCCTTCCCTTTCCTAGACCCGATTCCACATGCAACCAGCAGTGAACTAAATGTACATGTGTGTATTGTGAGTGCATCTACAACCTGGCTGCCTGCAGTTAAATAACAATTAGATTTGCTTGTTGACTATTTGGCACTTAGCGGTCTCATAATTAGTAACTGCAAACCAGTAGAGAAAATGAAGCAAATCCCTAATTTTTATAATACTGCCCCACTTTATGACTGTTTGCAAAATCATAACCTCCTGCTTGTACAACAAAGCAAACACTTCAGTATTTTGACAGATGTTATATATACAACAGAGCTAAGCTTGTGTATTAATTTGTTGTTCCTTGTGTTGTCTTTTGGGTGGTTTTTTTTGGGGGGGGGGGGTTTGTTCATCTGCTTTAGATTAAACTGCTGCTACGTTTGTTTTCCCTTTTTTCGTGTGGTGCTGGAGGTGGAGAAGCAGGTCTCCCCTGCATGGAACAGAGTTGCCTGCGCAGCAGTGAGGCTCAGTGGCAATTCCACGTGTGGTTGGGCAGGTGTCTGTTGTTCTTTCACCTCTCCCACTGATTTTGGGGGAAGTTATCTAGCCACAGCAGTTGCTTGCCAGCTGCCAGGGTTTGAGAAGTGAGTGTGATTGATATCAAGCCAAAGGAAAACATGCCAGTTACTTTGCAAGGAGATATGGGATTGCTCTAAGGGAGTGTGTTTTGGGCCAGTGTCTCCAGGGACTAGAGAAAAAAATGCCTGTTCCTGTGAAAATGAAAGGATTTGCAGTGTGAGTTACTTGGGGACTGTGCATGGAAAATGCTACAATATTGTTGTCTCTGCAGAGAACGTCTCTGTTCTGAGATCCTCCAGTGTTCAGTGTGCTCACTCCAGCACAAAGGCAGGAGGCTTTGTCCAAGGCTCAGTCCCAGCAGGAGGTGGCCAGAACATCCCATGATCAGCTTCCTCCTGGCTCCCGAGGAACCAGACACGGGAACACAGGGAGGTGCTCCCATGTTTAGGGAGTACTACCCGTAGTTCATCTGCTTGCTTGCTGAAGCACTTCACTTTCTTGATCACTGTTCACTTGAGATGGGTTTAAAAGCCCTTCGGAAGCAGTAGCTTGGGTGGACTCATTGGTTCATCGTTTGCATTTGGGTGTGCAAACAATGGGAGCATAAATCTGAGCTGGTCACCCAGGGCTCTCCTGTAGCTGGGGTAAGAACCAGGCACCTCTGGAGGGTTTGCCTGAGCTTCCAGCTGGTTTTCTCCATTGAGTCTGGAGCCTCTGCTAACTCCAGTTCCTTGTTTAATGAAGCCAAATGTAAACTGAAGTGCAGATCTCTAATTAATACTGGAGTCGGTTCTCTCTCACACATTTGTCATTTCTTCCCTCAACACTCCCTTTTGAAATAATTTATTTTCTCTGCTTAAAACATTCCTATATTGTTATTGCTCTCACAGTGGTGTGCACTGCACTCACTAAATCTAATTTGTAATGCTGGAATTAAAGTAGTAGGTTTCTTCCATTTTGTCTCCACGTACATTTAAAAAAGAGAAGTTCTTTAAATTAACCTAATGTAACTGGATTTGTTTTCACTTTATTAGCTTTGGAAGGGGTTCTCTTGAGGACCTCAGTGCCATTATATCATCTGAGGAGCAGATCTGCTTCAGTCTGATGGGAATTTTTAAGTAGAGCAATGTTTTCCCATTTCACTGCGAGTAAATACTTTACTGAAATCCAGGGGGCTGATGCTCTGCTGCATTACCAGTAAACATGAAGTGAAAAACAGCTGGCAGAGTGGAGAGGAGACAGAGCATACAAAGTGCTGGTGTGCCTGCTGATCTGCAGAAGGGCTGGCACTCGAGTGTATTTTTGTGAGTGATTTTATCTGTCCAGAAGATTTTAGCTCTTGGCCAGCTCTGGAGCAGTCTTGGTTTCAGGATTTTGTGTAAGCTGGGTGTCTGACCTTCATCCTGCACCACTTACCAGAGGTGTGGGAGCTCTGATGACTTCCTGGGGTTGTGCCATGCCTGGGAATAGACATTCCCCAGAGATACTCCCTGTCCCTGAAGCTTTGGGATGCAGCCCTTGTGCCCACAGAAAGCTCAGCAGAGCTGGGGCCAGGCAGGGGCTCTCTCCAAGGTGGCAGGAGCAGGTTGATGGATGCCACAGCAGGATTGTCACAGTCTCCATGCAACAGGTGAGGCAGACACATGGTGGAGTGTCCTTTCCTTTGGAGATGGGCCCTTGCTTGTGCTGCGTAAGGAAAACAGCCAAATATGAGCCTTGTCACGAAACTAATTTTCAACTATTTGATTATCCAGAACCATTTTGGTGCAGATAAATATTTCTGACCCAGGTTGGCACATTATTGCTTTGACCTCTCACCCTGGCAGACCCCTGTCTGCATCTTCCCAGGCTGGATGGCTTGAAAACTATTATCAGTGACAAGTAAAAGGCTGCAGAGAAATAAACAACGGGGACTTCTGAGCTTGCCCTTGTAAACTATGGTCAGTCATCACCCGAAAAGCGCCCAGAATACAGACAGATCAATGCTCTGCACAGTCCTCTGCAGACACACTCTCTTGCACAGGGCTTTCACAGGCTATAATGCATGTTTCGATAATGTCTTAGCACTGCATTTCTTGAATGTACTTCCTTTGTTTGTTAAGGTGCCTTTCAAGCCAAGTCAGTTCTGGCTTTCCATAAAATTCACTGGTGCTTCCATCATGTACACTGAAAGTCGTGTGCACAGAAGCCATTCTGTCAATATATATTTTTATGTATTATTCAGCTCCTGTTGTTTGTGTTTGCCAAGGAAGTTTGCATGCAATCTGCCAGGTTAGTTTCTTAAAAGCTTGGATGCTGAGTTTCTGTTTTCATCTAACTCTTCCCCTGTTTAGGAATGAGCTGTCAGGAGTGGTGTATTTTTTGTTCAGAGCTGTGCAAGTCCTGGATGTCCAAATAGGAATGTGACAGGCAGAAAAAGCACAAATGTGCATTTTTTCAGTTTAAAAAGAATTAGTAAGTTCTTGAAGTAGATTTTGTTTAGCAGTGTGGGTGTCAAAGCAAAGTACTCCATGGCTCTGCACTGTGGTACCTGAAATTTGAACAAGGTCCTGTTTTTATCAGCCATCCTTGGGAATTGAGATGAGCCGTAGGGCCTTTCGTACGGAATCTTCTGTTTCACCAAATTAGCACCATGAAGGCAACAGCACTGGGGTTAGAGGATTATGGTTTGAATGAACACCCAGAACTAATCTGCTTCCATGATTCGCTGCCTACAGTTGAGAAGAAAGCTAATCCAGAGGGAAGTGTTTTACTCTTCCCCCTGTGTGTACTGGAGATCACATTGTCCTGAATGACCCCACTTCCCTCTTACACTGCTGTGTCACACACTGCTGCAAAAAATGGTCTGTGGTGCCGTGTTACCTTTGGGGTGTTCCTGATCTCAGTGCCATGAAGGTCCTGGCTAAATGTCTTGCTCCCTTTGCCCTTTTCTTACTGCTGGTTAATGAAATTCCAAGAAAAGAGTAAAATTACATTTGGGTTTACAGAATTCATCTCTAAAAAGCATTTTTACTTTTGTGGTGATGCACTGCTTTTCTGGTTACTCTGGTTATGTTCTGAGGCCTTAGTGTTGACCTGCTGGAAGTCTGCTTGAGAGATCCTGGAGCCCAGGCTGAGAGTTTTGCTCTTCCTTTTAGACAGTCTCTGCTCCAGATCAGGTGATGCTTGTGCCCGTGGCTTGGCCCAAGTCCAGAGACATGAGACAGGACCTGGTGCAAGGGTTAGTTCAGGGACAGCATTTCCTTCCCTTTGTTTCAGAATTCTCTATAATCCTGGTTTGAGGCATCAATCTTGAGGCAGGCTGAGCAAGCCTACATTTTCTTCTCTATATTTCCCTTTCCCTCCATTTGATTTTTTTACCAGCTTTGCTTATATTCCTGGTGTGCTTTCCGGGAGCTGCCATTAGTCATGTTCCCAGGAGTCCCTGTGTCACTCCTGGCTGTGATACATGCCATTGCTAGAGGTTTTCAGTTTATTTAAAACTCTGCTGCAGCAGGTTTTCCCTCCTGCATCCCTTCCTGAACTAAAAGCAGTAGGCTATTCATTATTTTTGATAAATAAGCAGTCATTTTGTTAATCCATCTTAAAAAGTATGATCACCCACAGGTGGAGTGCTTTTTTATTACTGTTATTTGATTCCTTCTCATAGATCATTTTTGCAGAGCTGCACCTCTGGGTCACGTTTCCCGGCTGCCACAGGGGATGTAGGAGCTCAGTTGGATCCTTGGGTGCTCCCCAGAGGGTTGGGGTGCTCGTCCAGGGACAGGGCTCAGTGTGATCTACTACAAGGTGGGCAAGTTTTCCTGCTTCTCACCTTATCCATCAGGTCGCTCTGTCAGCAGTCAGATCCCTCAGCCAAGTTTCTTACAAACACATTGTAGCAGCAGTTGCACAAGACAGGGAGGAAACAATAACCTGGAGGTTCAGCTTAAATGCTTGCCTAGACCAGCTAATGGCAGGTACTGCTGTCCTGGTGTTGGACTCAGGTTAGGAGGGCTTGATTCTGTGCCGTTGACCTGAATGTCATGAATACAAACTCAACTTTTACACTGCAGTAAATCAGTAGTATTTCTGCTTCTACCTTTAGAACTATGTCCGATATGAGTGAGATAAAGATCGAGGCTCTAGCTATGGGGTAATTTTAAATGGGAAAGCAGAGGATGAATTTTTAGAAATGCTTCTTCCTAGCAGAAGTTTGCACCTGGTGAATTGTGCTCTTAATTTCAAAGAAGAGCAAAATAAAATCACTGATGTGAAAATCCTGCCTGTACCTTAAAAAAGCATATATATGGATGTATGTACACACACTATTGTTTAAAAAATAATAAACCTGTAAAAAGCAGTTATTTATGCTGCAGGTAACACTCATCTGGCAGTGCCTGGATTTTGTTTGCCTCACATTGTAAAAAGCCCCCAGCTGTGATCTCTTCCGCTCCGTGTGAGCTGCCAGTGGGGCCTCCCTCGGTCTGCTGGGGAAAGGTTTGGCCATGGGCAGCAGGAGGAGACACCAAAGTCCAGAGGAGCATGTGAGCCATGTGAAAAGCTACTGGTTGGGAAGCTTCGAGAGATGAACAGAGAGGCGGAAGATGGTGTTTGAATGGAACAAGAATAAGGCAGGGATGGGGAGAGGGGAGCACAAGGATGGGAAGGCAAATTGGATCCCAGCTGGCGTCATGGACCAGTGGAAGGGGCTGTGTTCTGGGGTAAGACAGAGCTCTGGAGATGGCCTCGGGATCTGGGAGCTGACTCACACCGGCAGTGTTGTTGTTTGCATCCTGAAGAGGTAAGAGGGGAAGGCATTTATGTGTTTGTTTTAAATTGGTTTGCCTTTTTTGAGTTCAGGAGCCCTGAGCCAGTTCTGTGGAGATGGAATAACTGTGTGCTGAGCATATGTGAGATGGGAATTGAATTGCTTGGGGAGGAGTTTGTACGCTCTAGGTACAGCAAAGAGATGGGAAAAGACAGACGTTTTGGGACTCTTTCCACTAATTTTATGTGAAAGAGTAAAATGCATCGAATTATGCTGTGAGGGGGGACGTGGTACGTGAGGCACTGAGGTGATGCCTCTTCACATGATAAAGAGCAGCCTATAAAAGCAAGGGCAGAAATGGTAGGATTTTGGCTGGGGGAAGGTAGTTACTGGTTCTTTAAGTTTATTTTGAAGAGGCGACTAAAGGAGGCAAGACCGATAGTGGAGACAAAACAAAGATGAAACAACCTCACCAACAAAACATTGCAGTCACTGCAACATTCCCATTCTTTTCTTAAACAACAAACCCAGAAAGTCAGATTGCAGGATGAGTTTCCCTTCTCTTCCCTAACCCTTGCACCATTCCTGCCTTTGCTCAGAGCACATCTGTTTGCAGAGGGGAAGCTTCTCCTTGCACAGAGCTGGGTGAGCACTCTGCAGGTCCCTGCTCCAAGGCAGGGGGGCAGGAGGTGTGTGACAGGCAGGTTGTACCTACACTGTTGTCACTGGCAGGCACTGCCTGTCCTCACCTGCAGTTGTTTTGTTTTCGCATTGAATCCATGACAGTGAGTGCTTGCATCATCTGTTCAGGGACCCTCCAAGCGAGAGAGACGGCCACAGGCATTAAATGTCACACACCAACCACAATAAACTGGACAACAGCGGAGGTGGTGTGAACATGGGCAAATGGCTGCTCCTAAAAACCCCTCCTGCCCAGGTGGTGCATTTGCTGCCTTACCGGTGCCCTTATGGGGATGTGTTTCCCTCATGGGCTCTTGCCAGCAACCACAGAGACCATTGCCCTTAAAGCTGAAGGGAGATGCTGCTGCCAAAAATCCCCAACCAACCCAACAAGGTGAAGGACACGTGTTGGCTTGAGCAGGGAGGATCTTCTGGGGAGCATCGCGGTTCTCGCATTTATTTTTTATTTATCTTCCTGCAGCTCTGATCTTTTTGTCTGTGTTTAAAGATCTTTCTATTCTCTATTTAACAACAGGAGGTTTTAGGTTTAAATGGCACATTGGTGTATGTAATTTATATATACAAAAAAGATAAATTGCTGCTTCTCGAGACACAAAATGCAAGCATTGCTTTGTTGGCTGAATTAACTTTTGTGCTATGTCAGGCGTGGAAGGTATTGTTAGAGATATGATTTTAGTATATAGCAGTACTAAATATTTTATCTTGTTGGCAAGCGGTGTTGTTGCAGAAGGTTTAAACTTCAAAGTGAGCTTTGCTAAAATGCCATTAAAATAAAATAAAAAAAAAAGGTGGAGAGGCAGATGTAAGAGTGACTCAATTCATGTTGGAATGATTTCACAGAAGGATTGTTATCCACTGAGACACAAGGCTTCTATTTGACCTCCTGCTGACTTCCCTAAACAGTGTTTGTAGGATGTTTAAACACTTAAAAAAAAAAAAAGAAGGGAAAAAAGAAAAAGGAAAGCTGCTCTGCTGGAGTGTCTCCGTGCAGAAGAGTCTCAGCTCCTTTTTTCAAAGTGACACATAGAGAAGGTATTTAGCACTTATAAAGAGCTCGTTGGCAAGCTCTCAGTTCTAGGGACATAGAAGTGATCCAGGCTCTCTATTTTAATTTAATTTTTGATGCCGGGTGTCCCTCTCTGCTCAGAGTCTGCACAGACAGCCCCTTGGTGCGGCGTTGCCATCAGCTCTGCCCCTTGTGCTGGCAGGATGGGTTCAGGAGGAGCTGCACGGTGCCTTCATCCCCTGCTTGGGCATCACCCCGGCAGGACTCGGCTACAGGGAGAACATGGGCTGCAGCAGCCTGTGCGTGACTCGGGAGGTATTTTGGGATCTTCCTGGTAGAAAAATGCAATATCATCTGCTGCGGGATAAACTGTGACTAAGATCCGAGCCGGCAAACAGCGGTGAGAGCTCCCCAGCAAAGGGACGTTCTGCTCCTTGTCACGCTGCAGGGGTGGGGGGTGAACCAGGATGAGAAATTCATGGGCTCTGAGCCCCGTTTGAGGGGCAGCTCCATGCTGCCCTCCCGCAGGCACCGCAGGTACACAGGCTGTCACAGGGCTTCATTTCACACACGAGTTTCCAAATGTTGCTCAGTAACAGTGAGCAAGTTCATTGTAAGGCAGTTATTCATCTGCCTGAAGCTGTTCCCATTTATTTCACCCCTTCCTTGTCTTTTCCTTGCGCTCCCTACACTCCATCTTCCTCCTGGGCTGCCTTGCTGAGGTGGTGCTTTTAATGGGTGCCTGGGAATTTGACGTGGTCTGAGGCTGCATCTTGTACCATGGAGGCATCCAGGTGCTGATGCCTTCAAGTCATCCATGACTAAACTGCAGGACAGGGAAGGTTGGGGGTGGGATGAGTGTGGAAAACAGGCTGTGCCCCTATATTCTTCCTGCAGTGGTCAGAGCACCTTTCCTGCAGGAAGTAGCAGGAGACATCAGTGCAGGAGCAATGCAACTCAAAACTAAACCTGTAGATCAAGGTGAGCCCAAGGGTGGCTCATAAACCAATTACTGGGTTAAGCAGGGCCAGTGGCCAGTGCACAGATTTATCATCACTTCTGCAGTTCTAAAGCATTGGGAGAGTAGAAGTTTTTCCCTTCCTTGTCTTGAGGGTACAATGAGGGGAGGGTTGTGGTGATCAGGAGCTCTCCTCCTCTGCTCTCTCGTCTTTCATGCACTTTTCAGGACACATACACACACACAGTTCTCTTCCTCCTGCTCGTTCTGGTGTGACTGAATTTGGGACACTGGTCCCCTGGGAACAGAGCTAGTTTTTAAGCTCTAATAGGCTCCCTGTTGTCACCATTTGGGACTCAGCAGCAGAAATGGGAAGTGACCTTAAGCAGAAGAAGGAAACTGCAGTTTAACCCAGGGCAGCTGTGCCTCTGCTGTGTCACTCTGGTTGGGGAAGGAGATGTTGTCTAGAGCTCTAGACATCGCCTAGAGCTGATGCAGACCCCCAGTGGGATTAATGGAAGGACCCTCATGGGCTGCACAGGGGCATTTGGGAACCTCTGAAAGGACTGCAGAGAGATGGTGGTGGTGGTGCTGTGTTGTGAACTAGAATCTCACAGAGGCCACTTCCCATGGTGACAGATCACATCCTGTATGATCGCATGGTGTGACATGAGTTGTGTTTTCTGGAGTTCACCCAGAGAAGAGCCCATTTTTCATTTTTGGTGCATCCTTGGGAGAAAGCAAACTCTTCACAGGGTGGTTTGAGCTGCAGGCAAAGGAGTCTTTAGGGCCTTTGCCCTGGGCTTTTCCATGGCAAAGCTGAGCGGCTGCACCTGGCAGTGGTGGTCAGGAGCATTACTGCAGGTGACATGATTCTGTGACTCAAACAGAAACACTAAAAAGGTAAAAAATTTGGCATAGGTTAAATATTCAACAAAGAGCTTGAGCTCTGCTTGCTTTGGCAAACAAGTACACCCCCAAATGAATCAAACAAGTTGTAATGCAGAACAAATTGGAGTAGTAGAGGATTTGTCTCAGACGCTTAAAATCATATTTTATCCCCTGCCTTTATATTACCATCTATTTGAGCAAAAAGCATGTTTTGAAATACTGATGGGAAAAAAAAAGCTGAGCACGTGTTGTTTATTTCTTCAGTGCTGTGAAACAGCCTTGTATTTCTGTCCTGTGCTCTTTTCTAACCTTGGAGCGACCAAAAAGATAGCTGGCTATTGGACTGTACTCAATTGCTGTATATTTTATACCCAAAGATTTGCAAAAATTATTTTAAATTAAGCAGGATACAAAGTTTTTCTAATTTCTAGCATGGAGAATTCATTTTCAATTCCTCTATCAAAGCAAAATGACAAATACAAAATGCAAGTGAAACCAGATGGACTAACTATATTAGGAGCTCTGCATGCATATTTTGTGTCACTTATTAGTATTCATTAAGTCAAACACGGGGAGAAATAAGCTTTGCCTACATGTATTAAACCAATAAGGCTGGCAAGGATCCAAGCCTGCTCTCGTGGATTAATTGTTTTATAACTGCTTTAATTAAAATTGTTCAGTATATGATTAACCTAAAAGTTTTAATTTCCACAAAATTGTTGAACAAATGAGACATTAATATTTTACATTAACTGTGGAGAGTGTGCTGTGGTTCTCTGAGCAGCTCACTGTAAACCTGAGGAGAGGGGCCTTGTGGAAGGAGTGGGGGGCTTGGCCCCAGGTGCCCCCCTTGGGGTGAGAGGCTCATGACTGAGCAGCGTGTTCTGGAAGGTTCTGTGCCTCCCTCCATTGTGATGACAGGGGAGCATAGAATGTTCTCTGCTTCTGTTGACACCTCCCACTGGGGCTGGTGCCATGGATTGTCCCACAGGGAGGGTGGCAGTGCAGCAGGAATGAGGGGCTTGTCCTGGGGGTGCCTCTCCTGCCTTGGCTGTTCTGGAGAAGCACATGGGCTTTACCAGCCTGGATCTGCCCACGCTTAGAGAGCTGCCCCTGTCTCGGGGATGGACAGCAAAGAGGTGATGGCTGCAGTGATGGACAGAGCCAAGAAGTGGTGGCTGTAGAGCAGCTGCAGCAAGGAGGTACCAGAGGTGTTGGCACCTGCAGCCTCTCTCCCCTCTTCTCTAATCAGGGGTGCTGTCTGCTTGCTGTAGATTGCTAATTACGAGCTCTTGCCCCTTGTTAATCACTCAGTGTGTCATACAGGCTAACTGGGGTTTTAAGAGGTATTCCAGCAAAATGGGCATGAAATGCCACAAGAGAAATGGAGGGTTTGGGCCAGCTTTTGTGGGCACCCCCTAAAGCTGTGCCAAGCCCAGCTGACCTCCTCATGGTGTGCACTCTGCAGTGGCTCTTCTGCAAATATAAAGCTGTTAAATCTCCAAAGTGCCAAACTCCTGTCAGGACACAGCACTTGGAGCTGTTGGTTTTAGGCAGAAGAAAAGCTGTGCTGGAGCCTGATGGGGGTCAGGTCACCTCCACCAACCATGGATGTGCTGCCATCCTGATGGTTCACCTGTTCTGCTGGTACTGGAAGTGTTTTGACACGTGATATCGCAGGCAGACTGCAGAGCTGGGCTGCACCTTGGTGTCCTCCTTCTAAAAACCAGCCATGTCACGATCTGAGCTCATGGCCCCGTTAGAGCTCATCACAAAAGTGTCACTGACTTAAGTGGGACTGAGAGTTCCTCTAAATTTACTTGCTTAGGGGTCCCTTTTGAGGTGGCTGCTGTGCTTACAGCATGGGCAGCGTGGTGTCAGGCCCCCAGTCTGTTGGACTTCTTGTGGGGGGGGGGAACAGGCTGCTCACCTGATCAGGGAGAACTCCGTGGGTTCTTGGTGGTAGCCTATGTCTTTTGCTGGTGCTCCTTTATAAACTGGCACTGGGAAAAGTAGTCTCTATGTTGCTGGCCTCCGTGGTCCCACAGTATGCCAAAAAATAGCCTTAAGTGAAGTCCTGGCTATGCAGGGTTCAGAACTTCAGCTGATGTTGCTGGAAATATTGTGCACAGCCATGAAATCTCCTGCTGTTGGGTCCTCTTAGAAGTACTTTTGTTGAAATGTAGTTGCCTGCAGTTCAGCAGCATTATCTGGGTGTGCCATTAAGTGTTTTGCTTTCTGATTCTCATTGAGCTTCTGTAGGCTTTCCAAAGTGGAGCATGCAGAGTGTCTGCTGTTGCTTTGGAACGTGGGGATTTCTCCTGGTGGGAGGGCAGCTGCAGAGGGATGGCTCTGTTCCCCTTCTGCATCTACTCCTGGAGTCACTGTTAAGACTTCATATGGCTTGGAGTTACCAAGATCTGGGGTAAACTGAGCAGCTGGCCACAGTTTGCTAGGTCAGAGAGGGCAAGGAAATCCTCCTAGTGTTGGTAATGAATTTATAAATGCTGTTTATGTCTAGATTAGGTGGAACGTGGGCAGAATCGTTGCAGTTCATTTGTATTTCAGTTTTAGGATATTTGGATAAGCTTGCAACATCAAGGAAACAAAAAATGGAGGAGTTTTAAAGAAAGTCTGTGAGGGTTATCTAACTCAAACAGAAAGAGATTTTGATTCCTGTAGGCTTCCTGGAAAAACATACGGAGGGTGTGTACACACACACATGCACACACAGAAACATATGTGCTATGTGCTGCTCTGTGTAAATACAGCAGCTTCCCTTTCTGTCACATCTGATGAAAGATTTTGTGTTGCTGAATCAAGTAATACAAAATTATAAGGATAATGACCAGAGTTTTCCATGGCAATGCCTGGAGGTGTCTGTTGTTCCCTGCTGCTGTACATACCAGGCATTGCTGGAAATCAGGCACAGCTCTCACTCACTAAAGCCTGAGATTAGTGCCTTTGGGCCCTGGATCAATCTGGAAAAGTCGATCTGAGAAACTAGCTCTGAGGTATTTGAATGTAAAAATGTTCCAGTAATCGACCTTTCAGGGTGCACATGGAGGATTCGAGGACATTTGCCAGCCCTGCAGAGCTCAGCTCTGCTTTCCTGCCATATCTCTGGGGGAGATGAGGACACAGCTCCTGGTGAGGTGTGTCCTAGTTCCTAGATCCTCATGTAAGGCTGCTGTGGAGCTCTGCTCTCTGTTTTAGGCTTTGGAAAACGCCTAGCAGCAGCCTCAGGCTGGGTGTGCTGTACCAGTGGTGCCAACCTTGGGAACCAGGCTGGGCTTCTCTGCATCTGAAGGGTGAAAATCACTGGCCTGTAGCCCCCCTTTGTCACAGAAAGAGCCAAAGCAAAAAGGTGTAGGTGTAAGAAGTGCAGATTTCTGGCAGGGTGAGCTCTGAATGTACCAGTCCATCTGTAAGGGCTGAAGCCAGGTGTGAAGCCAGTGTGGGAGATCCTGGGAAGTGCAGCATTAGCCGTAAGGCAGGTTGGCTTTAATGCATTGTCAGGGGCTGTTCCCTTGAGGAACAACACGTGTGTTGGGCTCCTGCAGTGTGTTAGCTGTGAGTGCAAACAAGTGCTGCTCCACTGTCCAGAGAGGAGGAGGAGGAGAGTGCTAATTCCTTCTGCCAGAGCCAGTTTCTCTGGGGACATTCATTTGAATTCCTTCGGTTGCTAACTTGGATGCTGGTTAGTGTTGAAGGGATTTACTCTGCTCTCAAGGCTAAAAGGCATTGAGGAATTTCTGGTTCAAAATATTGCCCAGCTTGCAGAGCTGCCCTGAGGCCACTCACCTACCTGGGAGTGCTGGGCAGCTTTGCAGCTGCAGCCAGTGAGTGTGGTGGGTTTGTGCCTTCCCTCTGAATCGCAGGGGTTTGTGTTTTCATGCCCCTCCGCTATTAAACCCGGTGAGTGAAAAAGAGTGAGGCAGGGCTGATGAAAGCTGCAGTTGGGGTTCCTGGAGATGTGAAGTGGCTGGAGTGTGTGTCCGTGCCTTGGAGACCAGTGGAATGCTGCCACACTCCCCCTTCCCTCCCTCCACCACTGCCAACCTTCCCATGCAGAATCTGTCCAACAGCTCCCGGCGCACTCGAGGATTTGTGGAATCCTCAAGATGATGAAAAGCAAATAAGAGGAGTATCAGAGCATTGTCTTCTATACAGCCAGAGATGTTGAAGTGCCTCTGTGGAGAATCTCAACCTGCCTTTCATGTACAAGGGCTGTGTCTGTGCTCTTTCCCTGTTATGCCCTTTCCCTTGTGTTGCTGTACAGAGGTAACTGCAGTCTGTGGGGAGGAAGATGCAAACCCAGTGGATCTCAGCAAGTTGTTGTGTTTTGGTGTCGGGTTGTTTTTAAAGCATCTTTTCAGATTTGAGATCAACACTTCTCATTAATGCACAACTTAACCTCTGCTGCTGCCCTCTGAAATAAGAGTATGTCTGTGTGGAGAGAGCTGAAGTGGACTCTCCAGGCTGTCCTTCATGGTATCCGGGGGGGTTTAGCACAGTATAGGCTTTGTAGCTGTAGGTGAGTTTGGTTGTGCAGGGAGTTAAACCAGCTGCTCTGGAGAGCTTTATTTCATAGGAAATGCCTGATGGTGTTTGATGAAACCTGCCAGGGACATGTCCCATGGCTTGGCTGTTTGTGTGAGGGTACTGGAAGGTGGATCACGGGCAGAGCCCTGGGAGAGTTTGGTGTTAAATGCTGGAGATACTTCTGGTGTTTGTGGTTGAACTCCCCTGGCAGCAGCGCCCCGCAGAGCACAGCCAGCAGGAGGAGGAGGCGGCCTGGTGAGCTGCACAGGTCATGCCACACTCAGGTGTCCTTTGGGAAATACATTCCAGCAGATCCTCCTGCTACTTCACCAAATCTTCCTGTAGGCACTGGGATGGGGGGAGGGGGGTGGAAAGGAGCATTGTTTTTCTTTGTAGGATTCATGTTTGGACCTATTGAATGACTGCACTGATGAACTGTCTAAGAAAGGAAAGTTTCAAGAGATAAAGGCCTTCCAGCTTTCTTCCCTTTACGTACCTACATAGTATCTATTCCCCCTCTGGATTTACTGGGAAGTCCAGGTGGAATGATGAGAATGCCAGTTTATTGAGAATTCTCCTTCCTGATGGCTGTGGTGTGTATTTTGTTTTTAATGTAGTACTCCCAGCTAATTCATTGGTAGCCATCGCTTGAAGATTGTTGACATTATCCTCTGACAAAATATAATGTGTGGTTAATCCTATTTCCTGCAATCAATATGGTAATAGTAATTAAGTATCTGAAATATGAAATACTTATGTTGTTTATTTTCAAAATCACACAAACTTCCTGCAATTAGATACATAAAGCTAAATTATTTAATATCAGGAATTGAATCCAAGTCATCTGCACACTAAAAAGCAGTACTTAGGTTTACAGTAGTTGTGTTTTATGTGAGATTTCATGAATTGTTACATTTCCCAGTGATTTTTGAGGTAATCTTTCAACATCAATGGATTTAGAATTATTACAGGCCAGCTCTTCCAGTTGTGGAGCTAGAACCCAGGCCAGTCCATACAAATGGGCTGTACATCCATTCAAAGCCCTTTTTCCAGGGATGCTGTATGTTCCACCCTGGTTGGTGTTTTTGGTTCTTGAGTTCTTGCTTCTCTTTATTCAGCCCAAGCTCTGTTATTCAGTTTATTTTGTTCCTGACAGGTTTTCATTTCCTTTATAAATATATAGCATTTTCGTTGGCCTCTTGGCTGTGAAAAGGATTTAATACATTGCTTTCTCCACACTTGGTTTTTTTTTCTTACTATCAAAGGCTATTCTTTCTTTTCCCTGTCCCTTGAATAATCACTGAAGACAGTAAGGGAGTCTTTTTCCAGAGCTGCCTGCTTGCAATACATGGTAATAAATATTAAGCTCCTTATGAATTGTAGCAACTTGTGTTTTGATTTAAGTTTTAGCAATTGGAGATGGCTTTTGACTTGTAGGCAGAACGCTGTGTGGTGAATTTCCAAAGATCTGCCCACGGAATGCGCATCTGCTTGTACATACAGCCATTTACACACCTCGCTTTGCAATGCAAATGTGTGATCTGCAAGTACAGCAGGGGCTCTTCTGTGTGCAGGAAGTGTGAGGCAGGATCTGAGCTCTGAATTCCAGCGCCGTTCTTGCACTGGTTTCTGTGACAAGAGGCAAAAGGTGCTTAACAAGCTCCATCCCTCCGCATAACGCTCTGCGGGGGGGTGACAATGCCATTAACATCTCTCAGTGCTGTGGGGAGCTCAAGAGAGAGGCTGGAACCACTTCTGACTCCCAGCAGAACCTTTCTTTACGGAAATGGGGTACCTGGCCTGCCAGGTGAGGTGTCCTGTGGGTCAGCATGGGAAAGGGAGATGCAGACATTCATTCTGAAGCAGTTCAGATCCAAAAGGATGCTGACTTGGGTTCAGCCCCAAACATAAACCTTACGATTGCAAACTGAAACCCAAAAGGAGAAGTTTCCATCGCTTTTGCAAGCTGGATTGGAAACACTGAACAGCAAACAAGCAAAGCACCTGGTGCAGCCTTGGCAGCCCCATAGGGGTGTGCAGGGACCCCTGAACCTCCCGGCCGGGCAGTGGCTGCCTCAGCTTCCTGGCAAATCCCACTGTCCCACCAAGGGAACTGCTGGAAAGAAAAGAAGCAGAGAGAGAAGCAGCAGGCAAATGTAACCCAGCCTTTCACTGGCTTAGTTTGAGGTAAACATCATAGAAAAGGAAGAGATTTCCCTTTGCATGTGCTGTGATTTATATTTTAAGGTTAACTGCATCTTTGTTGTCCTAGAAGACAAATGTGCTCTGTATTCAGCTGCTGTTATCTATTACTTTTCTCTCTCTAGCTCATGCAGAAGAAACTTCAATGTGCCCGAGCTGGTAGCTGTCTTTCCTGAGGGATTTGTGGCATGGAACCATGTGTCCCAGAAGTCTCACAGTCATAATTGTATTTCCATTTTCCTGCAACATTCAGCATTTTTTCATGTCACCTTCCTCGGAGTGTTCTTCTTATTATTTTCTCCGTTGGTTTAAACAATCTACAGCATCTGTTCTTAATTTTATAAAAGCATGAAATTCCATTCCTGGATCTGTTTGAAGCCCAGGAATCAAATACACACACACACATACATCCCCTATGGAACAAAGCATCTTTTTGCCATTAAAATATATTATGCCTAAATATATACTTGGGGGAAAAAAAAATCAGTATCACATTTATATTGTGAACTGGAGAGGAGATAGAGGTACATCACCCAGCCCAATCTCTGGAAAGCTTTGCCTGGATTTAATTAGGAGCGACATCCCTTCAGGTGGGAAGTGGTGTTGGGCAGTGGTCTGTGAGCAGCAGGTGAGGGCGAGGGGTCAGGATGGTCCAAAAGTTGTCCAGCCCTGGCACAGCAGTGGTAGAGTCACTGTCCCTGGAGGGACTTAACAGACGTGTAGATGTGGGAACATGGTTTAGTGGTGAGCTCAGCAGTGCTGGGGCAGTGGTGGGACTCTTTTCTCAGAGGGCTTTTCTGACCTAAATGGTTCAGTGTGTCTGTGATGCCAGAGAGATGCACTAAAAGAGATGCAGTTGGTGTGTGTTGTTAGGATGGTGTGAGAGCTGCAGGAGCTCTCAGTGCCTGCTACAGTGCCAGGATTCTGTGGAGGGCTTACAGAAATTACTCAGAATGGCTTCATAAAGAGCCATCACTCTGAGCACTTGAGGATGTGGACAAAGATGAGGAGAAACGGTGATGACTAAGGAGCTAGACAATGTGGAAGAGAGCTTGGCTAACCTAATGGGGAAGGTGCATTGAAAATGAGTTTTGCAGTCCAGCAGAGACTGGATGTTTTGAAGGACCTATAACTGGACAGCAGGAGAGCAGATGTCAGAACATGGTCTGAGCACAGCTGTGACTTGTGGCTGAAGGACTTGGGTCATGCATGGTCATACGTGGTCACTGCTGAAGGGAGAACTGAGTGCTGCAACCCGGGACCTTCTCTGGGTCAGTTATGTCCCAGGAGGCCTGGCAAATACCAAGCTGCCCTTTCAAACCATCTTTAGATACTTGGCTGTTTCTCTCACTTGATTAATGGGGGAGAGAGGAACCATTGGAGTGGATTTTTAGATCCTTTGAGATGCCACGTTGGTACTTTGCTCGTGCAGTGACTTTGGCTGGCTGCAGACCAGCCCCTCTCTGAATGTGGGAAGGATACATACGGAAGGAGGATGAGTTGCAGCCATATCACAATGTGGCCTGTATGAATTGCATCTCCCTCCCTGCTTCTGTTCAGCCAGGACTTGTGACACCAAGAAAGCATGTGTACTAGTCTGAGAAGAGGGTTTGGTGTCTGAGCTGCCTTCACACTTGTGCTGTTTTAGAAGGAGCAATTCAGTCCACATTGGGCTTACTGGAAGATTTAGCTGAGAAAATAGGTTTCTGATTAAAACACTGAGCTTTGCTTGTGTTCCTGCCATTATATTTCAGACCCAGCATCCAGCTGAGGTTGGGACTCTGGAGCAGGAGGAACGTAATTCTGATACACAGATGAGTCTCAGTCCCTTCTCATTGGAATTTAACTGAGATTCCTGTGGAGCATCCCATCTCAGGACTGCCTATGCATCAGCAGATGTTTTACCTTTTATATATATGATGAGATTTTTCATCTAGTGATCTCAATTAATTAAGCCTTGTAGTACTGCTTTGAGTTATATGAAAGCTGGCTGGATACCCTTGCTGCTCTTGCTCCCACATGTTAAACTGCTGGAGCAGTAGGTAACTGACTGAAACCAGATTAAAGCTCTATTATTCACATAGATGTTAATCATGAGCAGGGATTCTTTGCACGCTGCAAAACTCCACATATCTCACTGGGCTTTGAAGGAAGAGCAAGGCTAAAAATAAAGGGTATGAGTTATTACCACGTCCTCCTTCAGGGAGTGGGTTAGCTGTATTTTTGAAGAACTGGAATGAGCACTGGAGATGTTCACAGAGAACTCATCTTGGTTTTCAGCACTGTCTCTGGGCATGGAGTTTGGATCGGAGTATCTCTTACGTAAATGCAGATCTTGGGTCAGAAACAGATCTTGCTGAATAGGCTAGAAAAAGTGGTAGATTCAAAAAGTGAAATAATTGGATGTCTGCAGTGTGTTGGTGCTCTGCGTTTGCCTATCTAGCACCCTCGTGCATCTGATTACGGTGAAGCGCACGAGTAGTATAACTGGTTTCTTTAGGATTATTGCTTGGGAAGAAGGCATTCTTGGAGCTTGCATCATCTGCAGGGATGGAGCCCTTCCAAACAGATTTGCTATAACAGGATGCACTGGAGAGAACATAAACACAAGAAAATAATGTCAGGAAATACTTTCACTTAGAAAAAATATTCAGACGCGTCGTTTATGTCATAGTTTTCCTGTGTGAAATCTGCCTGGCAATAAAACCTTTGAATGTGCCCCAAACCTGAGGCTAAAAGCCACTTCATTCTGAATAGTTCTGTACCTCCTGTAAATGTATTGAGTTACAGTTGTGCAGTGGGTACTTTACAGAAATACTAATGCAAGTACTGGAGAGAAAAAGCCAATCACCAGAAAAAGTTGGAACCCACACCTATTTCCTATCAGTGGCTTCTGTTAATATGGATTTCTTCCCTCATTTAGTGCTTAGGAGCTAAAAAAGGATTTCTGTGTTGAAATGCTGGAAATCGGATTGGATTTTTGTTTGACTTGTCCTGCAATGGGTTAAAATGCTGGAATAGTTCTTTCTTCCCACATGGCAAATCTGAAGCACCAGTTTGCCTGTTGCTGGGCTGTAGGAAGGTGTTTCTGGCTGTCCTTCACAGCTGCACACATATTTGCTTCTCAGAGGCAAACTGTGTTTGAATTTGTGTTTCTTGGAGCTCCTCCTGTGCCATCAGTAACTTGCAAGGCTGGTTCTGCTGCTGTTTGGATTTGGGCCCTTGCAGAAGTGCCATGGGAGCAGTCTGGGGTGTGCCATGGCTCTGTTTTCCCTTCAGTCACTGTCACTGCTCCTGCTTTGCTAAGTTCATGCCATTAAGTAAAACACTGTCTTGGGAGGTCGCTGAGTGTTGTGATGTGTGTGTTGTTGATAGCCTCAGAATTTCCTATTTTATCTCCTAAGGAAATCCTTTCCTGGCTCTCTGAGCAGCTTATGTGAGCCTTCATTCCTGCGAGACCTTCCTGTCCCAGTGTCTCCAACACGTAATGTCCTCAGTACTGTACAAGAGCATCTGAAACATGGAGGGACCAGTGGCCTGCTCAAAAGCTTGCAGTGGGGCAAGTTTTTGTTCCAAGGCTTCCCGAGTTCTGGCTGTTAGGCAGCTCACTGGGGTGGTGACCATCCCTCCTGCCCAGTCCTGTTGTGTCCAGCGAGTTGGTGTAAATTTCTCAAGTGTGTTAAAATTAGGTAAAGAACAACAGTCCAAGGTTTGGCCATGCAGTTTTGAGAACCCACTTTGGTCTGAACCTGGTAACCCCATTCAGGACTGCTCCTCTAAACCTCCAGGAGACTGGCTGCAGGCTCTTCTTAAATTGCCTGATTATGTCTGTCCTCAAGACTCTTTCTCACAGGACAGATCCCTGTTTGATATGAGGATGCTGGGTATGGTATATATCGGATGTATGGGGTATTCTGCTCTCCAGAAGAATTTCCCTGGTTTTGGCTAGTTTTGCATTGCCTGTGCAACATGTGGAGAGGCTGCACTGGCAGAGCTTTGGTAAAAGCAGGCCTGCAAAAGTCCTGGTTATCTTGGATGTTCTTTGTTGTTGTATTGTAGGGTTTGAGTTTGTTTAATTAATTGCTGGAAGGAGGAAATCTTCTCTTTCTCTGAGCAGCAGGGACATATCTGACAATCTCAGTGGTCAAGAATGAAGCAGACTGCCAACAATACCCCAGCCTCTTTGAAATGTGATTATATGGTTCAAGCCTAGCCCTGTGAAGTGTAATAAAAGCCAGCAGGAGACTATAGCAAGGCTGAAATATCACGCTGCTGCCTGCTTTTACCAGTTCATACTGCCTTTTGAAGAGTTGTTGGCTTGGCAAGAGCTTGGCCAGCAGCCTGATACGGCAGAGCCAAAGCAAGGAGAGGTCTGGGGTGCTGGAAACAGTTACACCTTTCAAACATCTGTCCTTGGAGTACAGGAAATGTCTAACCTGGATTAATCATGATGAGGACAGAGAATTGGTGAAAATCATGTGCATTTACAGTTTACCTTCAGACTCCAGGTGTGTAGATATGTGGCTGTGAGTGAGCAGCATAGAGGGCTGCAGGGTCAAACTCAACACTGGGAGAGGTGATATCCACATGCACTGGATAGTGAGAGGATTTGCTTGTGGTTCCAAAGATCCTTAATCCAAACTAAGGCAAAAGAGGGATTGGTCAGTGTGCTGGCACTAACAGTCATAGTTCTTGGTCTGGGAGCACAAGAGCTGTGAGGACCAACCTCCTCTGGATCCAGGTGGGCCCAGGAGGTGCTGGATTAGTTACAGAGAGCCAGGAAAGGTATTTAGCAAGTCCCTGTTTATTGTTCTGGTGTCTCTCATGACCTTTTTCCTTCAGGGTTATTGTCATTGGGTCACTTCTGGCTCTGGTGCATTGTGTTATCCAAGTTTTCTCTCCTCCCACGCTGCTGTGTTGGCCCTTCCTTTCCTCATCCCACGATCCCAACCTGCCTGTTCAAAACCATCATCATGTGTAGCTCCCAATATGTTTCACAGATCTGTTGCAACTTCAATTTACACAGATGAGGTTTGGCATAACAGAAACATACATCATCTCTTTCCTTAGGGTAGCTGGGGAGAACAGAGAGTATTTCCCCAGCTCCTTCCCTGCAGTCACTGGAGTTACAGCATTGGAGGGTCTCCCCTGTGAGCGGCTGAGGGTGAGACTGTGATGGATTGACTCTGCCTTCTGTTAACACCAGCACTGGCTTTCATGCCCTGTTGCTATTTGTGTTTTTTGATGAATGATTAATTGGAAAAATAATCATTTGTAAATTGTGAGTGAACCAGACGTTTGGCCTCTCCTGTAGGGAAATGGAGTCTCCGAGCTCTGCTGCAGCATGCAGCCTGCTCACAAATGCAGGAGTATTCCCAGGCTAGTGATGAATTTACATGACGTTCCCTTTCAGCATTTTAATGACTGTTACAGCTGAGTAACTAATGAAAGATATTAACAAACAGAAGGAGCAAATATTTAATTTTTCTATAGCATTTTTCTGGCTTGTGGCAGCCTATATTTTAAAGGTATGTACAGGAGAATTTCTGCCCCAGTCTCTCCATCTCTGCCTGGAGTACAAAGCTGGCTGTGTGTTGGACATGATGAACACCCTTGTGGAGGCATTTTACCATGAGTGGGCTGTTCCTCTGCCCTGTTGTGACAGGCTGCAGTCAGCACTCGATGGCTGTGAGTTAGCACAGCCCAAAAGGCATCATTTCCCTGCACCAGGGATTGTTGCAGCTTGTGGTCCCCTGAAGATGAGATGGCCACAACAAGGTCATTCGGTAAACCACAGTGATTAGTGACTCCATCAGGAAAAGCTGCTGAACGCAGCAGGGAGCAGTCATTTGAAATGTCTCAACTCTGATAATTTACCTTCTTCCACCCTGTAGCATTTCACCTCCTTCCTTTGCTTGAAAAAGCCTGCTGGGGAAGGTTTTCTGCAGGGTCTTGTTATCTCCCAGCAGATTCTCTTGCTTGTTTTTCTGTTGTTTGCCTTCGCAGTTCACCAGGATGTGATGATCTGGTTTAGTGGGGTTTGGGGTCAAGCTCCAGCCTGATTCTCTCCAGCCTGAAAGGTGGGCCACTGCCCTGCCCACGTTATATTCAGATTATGCAGGGAGAATTGGGGGCAGAAGTTGCTTAGGGAAAGGTTTGCAAGGAGGATTTGTCAGCAGCTTTAGAGGTGTTTATTATTAAGCAAGCATGGAGCTGGCTGTATAGATTTTGGCATGTGGTGAACCAAAGCCATCACAGAAGATGACAGGTGAGACAGTCCCAGTGTGTCTGAGGTACAGTGCCAGGCACAGTGTGTTCATCCCCACCTCACTGCCAGGCTCGTGCCTGCTCTGCCATCCAGGGTCGTGGAGCAGACCAAGCAAGAAGTCCCAGCCCAGGGAATTCGACTCTGTGTGATTATGAAGAGCTGGGGAAATTTTTGTGGGTACAGTCTGTGAGCAAACGAGCCAGCTGAGATCTCTCTCTCTCAGGCATTACATGCTTTGGCAGGGGAAGAATAAATCTTTACTCAAAGCCTGCAGGAACTTCATCAAGCGTTTATTTAGGGAAATTTGGCCAATGTGGTACACCCAATATGTCACTGTGGTTGTCCCTGTAGGGCCCTGCATGAAGTCAGTCTTGCTGGGTTGTCTCTGGCTTGGTCCTTGTTTTTGACGGAGCCTGTCCAGGCTCCACATGACTGGGATCCAGCTGCCTCGGCTCTTCCCCACTCTCATTTAGTCTCCCCAGCCTGCCATCTTTTACAGCCAAGAAAAACTTCTGCTAAGTGAACAAAAGCATTCATCTGGATGGAGATATATGTATATAGCAAGAGTGTGTGTGTATTTTTTTTTTTTTTTACAGAGCTCATCAGAGTAGATCATAAAGCTAGAATGAAATAAAGTGAAATTTCTGATTTGAGACAGTGTTTCTTAAACACTGGTTTGTTGCAGGCCTCCTTTCCACCCGCATCTACACTGAACTGCCTCTCCTGCTTCTGTCTGTGCCCTTCAAAATACATGAGAAAATGCAAGAGCCTCCGGGGGCAGGAGACAGGATGGGGATTGACCCACTTCTGAGGGAGGTGAGGGGAAATGGAGCTTGCATGCTCCAAATGTAGTGCTTCATGCCTGCCTTTTCCAATCTGTATGGACACCCCTGTTCACCACTGGGTCTGTGTTCTCACATCTTCAGCTTCCTGTGTCTGGGAGGTGATGGGTTCCTGTTTGCTATGGAGGCTGTGTGCGTTCCTGCTCCCTCAGCAAGTGCCACATTGAAGTTAAATGCCCTGATCCTGGTTGGCAGCAGGGAAGGATTCTGGAGAGGTGCTCGGTGAGAATCTGCTGTCCTTGGTTATGGTGTGGGTGGGCGGGGGTCTGTCTGACTTGCCAACTCCTTTTGTTCAGTGCAAGTCCAGGGGTAGAAAGGCCCCAGTTGACAGCACTGAATGCTACAGGGGCTGCAGTGGGGGCAACCTCACAGAAAAACATGAGCTGTGTTTTCTCTGCTGCCTTCAGCGTTACTCCTGCAGGGCTGGATCTCGCTGGGTGCTCAGCTGGAGTTTTGGGCAGGACTGTCCTCTGTGATGTAGGACCAGCTCCTTTCTGGGCTGGGCTCTGGTGCTCAACCAAAGCAGGTCACATGTTGAGTTTAACTGGCCTCTGCCTTGCTGATTTTTCTCCCATTGCAGGCTCCTGGCGAAGTTGTTTGCCTTCCTAAACAACCTTAGGAAGGTTGTTTCTTCCTTTCTAAAATGCTGAAGGGGATTAGATCACAGAGTGGAGTATTTAACTGTTGAGTGATTTACGGCAAAGATGCAGCTGAGTTATGGGAGCTGTTAAAACGCCTGTTAAAGTAGTAAATGTTTTTAAAAACTCATATTATTTGGCTGATAGAATGTAAGGATCTGATGGAGCTATTACTCTGCTCTGTATAAATACACATTTGGGCAGGTGTTATTTATGTTTGGTCTCACTGTTGTAGGTGGCAGTGACCCAAAGCCATTGCCACCAAAGGGTTGTACATCAGCCTGCTCAAGCCACACAGTGGCTTCTTTCCTGGTGGACTGTTGGATCAGAAGTCCTCACCCTGTGGAAACTGAGCCTCCTCTTGGTAGTGCTGGGGTGATTTGAGGAGTAGCACTGAGGCATGGTTATGTCTGGGGGTGATGGCTTTCTCCTAAGGGTTTCAAGTGCCTTGACTCACTGGATTTGTAGAAGTTCTTGGCAGAAAAGGAGCAGGTCTATCTGTTGTCCCAGAAAACATGGATACATCTTTCCTCAGCACTGGTATTTCTCACATCCTAATGTTTCTCCTGATGGACATGAGCAAGCAAACCTGAATAAATACTCTTAGTGTTTATACTAACCTTAAAAGAAACAGGGTAAATTTGTGGTCTGTGACCTTGGATAGTTGATATTTATTTTTAAAACTCAGTTTTGCACCTGCTTTTAAACATTTGCCTAGAAGGAACAGTGGGGAGTCAGTAAGTTTGCCACAGATTTATGAGTGTCAAACCTCCTCTCTTCCTTTGCACTCCAGCAGAGTCACTGTGACCTCCTGGTTACCTTCCACTATAACCACTGGAGACAGTCAAAGTCTGTTCCCGACAAATAATTGTGGGAGACTTTGGCCAAGTGCATTCCTGGGTTACCTGGAGCCATCTGGTCAGGATGTCCTTGGATACAACATCCGGATTTAGATGCTGCTGGATTTGGTGAACAGCAGAGGTACACCCTGGTATCTCTTCCACACCAGCTTCTCATCTAATGTATGAAGAATTAATTCTTCTTGCTTTCTGGCCTGTTGTGTGTCTACAAAGGGTTGCAGTGTTGCGCTGTGTAAATCTGTGGTGGTGTACAGTAAATATTTTGCTTTAACGGTCGCAGGCCTGACATTTCTGTTGAGTTATGTACCATGATGTTTGAACACCATGGGTTGAATTTGATCTTAACTACATGGGTGCACTTTAGTGCATGCCTGAAGAAAATTGGCCACTAAACTTGCAGGCTCGTGTGCACAGTCAGTGATTGAACAATCTGGTGATGCCCCAAAAGGTATGAAATTAATTTTCAGGTACAATAAACAATATTTCAGCCCTGACTGGCTCGGCGGAAGCTTCATCTTCCAGCACTAGGTATTGAAATGGGTTGCAGGATTGCATTTAAGAAGGGATTTGTTCTGCCTGCCTCTTCAGTGCAAAGGAAGCTGATGAAGTTGTGCCAGGCAGTGGAGATGCCCCGCGAGGGCTGCTTTGCCTGAGCGGTGCCTCCCTGCAGCTGGAGGTTTGGAATCATCATTGCCTGACTCACAAATCCTCATCATGTAGATCAGACAGAGTGATTTTCTTCATGTTTACCTTCATACAAGCTGGATACAGTCTAGTCTAAATGCATTTATCACTGATTGTTTTAGATAGAGGATTTCTGCACTGTTTCTACCTCTGCAAGTGAGGGGCTGTGCAGGACCCCTTTTCCTGGAGAGGGATGCTGGCTGGTCACAAGCACAAGGACGCTCAGAAGGGGCATGCAACTGCCTGTTCAGAGTTTCCATTTCAGTGCAAGTGTTGCCAGTGACTAAGTATTCTCTGTGCAAGGAAATACCTGAAGAAGCTGCGGTGGAAAGTGTCTATTGTGAAACTTGGTGGTCTGTGGTGACCTGCAAGGGGAGTCCAGCAGCAAGAGCAGTAAAGACTTGTTGGCAGGAGGTGCACGACTCTTGGGACAGGGTCATTGAGAATGTAGCAGCATCTAATTTTGTGTTTGCTCCGCTATTATTGACATATTTGCACACTTGTCCCCATATTATGTCAGGTGTGTCTTGCCTTGGAAGAGTGTTTGTGAAATCTGGAAGTGTGGTAGGAGCAAACCTGCTTGATCCACATCATGAATCAGCCTTTGTGGTATTAACTGTTCCTACTGTTAGCTCGGTAGATCTCATTCAAGCCAGGCCCTAGATAAGAAAGTAGGTGTCAGAGTCATCCTCACCTTTCTGGCTTGGATTCAGAGGCTGGGAAATAATATGTAATGTGTTATACAAATTTAGCTCTCGTTTTTACTCTCCTGTTTATAATTGTCAAGGCTTTGAGCCTTCTGAAATAATAAGGTTAAGCCCTCTTTGACCTTAGGTGAATAGGAAGAAATATAGCTGTGAGGGACTCGGGCCATTACACCTCAGTGGTGAACAATCTGAGCCGTTTGAAAACCCTGCTAAATTATCCTGCTCAATGCCAGGCACTCCAAGGTGACTTATGATGCTGCAAAAACATAAACATCCATAACTGGGACTCTGCTGCAGTCCAGAAGTGGGTTTGCCCCATGCCTGTGCTTAGGCTGGTCCATAGGAGTGATGGCAGAGGAGCTCCCAGGGGCATCGTGGGGATGGGGATGGGGGTGCTGGCTCCACCATGGTGCCACTGGGACCCCTGTCGCTGTGCAGGTCCCAGGCTGGGCTGAGCTCTCTCCTCTGGTTTCAGAGCATGTGTTTAATCTTGGAGCCTGCCCAGGCCGCAGGATGCCTTGCTGTGTGGCAGGGACCTGTCATCTCTCCAGGCAGCCTCTGCAGCTCTGCCTCTGGGCTCCCTGTCTCCAGGGAGGATGGGAATGGGGAGCTCTCTGTGCCCCTTGTACTTGTTCTTTGCTGCTCCTTTGCTCAACAGTCTAAGATGGGAAAAGTTTATTTTCATGCGGGGGTTGCCTTTTAGATGCCACCTGTCTCACCCAACTGAGCAGGAGACAGATGAAGCATTACTGTCTGATGTGAAGTTTGATTAAGGACTTGGTAGCCAAAATGTTCTTTTCCTGGAAGGAGAGCAAGCCTGTTGCTAATTTAGCACCTGATCCAAAGAAACTGGCACTGAGAAGTCATCTTTCCAGCTCTGCCTAGATCTGATCTTAAAAAACATAGCGGGCTGGGGCTTGGATAGCCATCTGTCTGCTCCAGGTAGGGGCTCAGGAGAAGAAATGTCCTTTTGTCCTTGAGTCCAGAGTCTTGGAGAAGAGCAAGCTGTCCCCACTGCTGGACTGTGTATCAGCCTGTGCACCTCAGTCTAGCAACCACTGACGCCAACGCTGATTTGCACTGGGTGAGACCCCAGTTCAGGGTATTTCCAATGGGATACCTTCTCCGTGCACCCTTCTGTTATCGGAATGAACTGCAATTACAGAAATTCCTGCTTGCAGATGTGTTTGTCCGAACATTTGGGGAAGGAAGGTTCAGGACTGGACTGAAATAGACTTGTTGAAGTTGTGCTGTGTTGTAACCGCTCCCCCCTGCTGAGGAAAGGCTTCTTCAGCAAGCACATGGAATAAATTGGCATTGTTACTCAGAAGCCAGATGGAGCAGAAATCCAGATTAAATAGAACAAAGTCAAATTCAAAGAAATTTAGAGCGAAAGCAGGGCGGGAGTTAAAGGCAGCTCCACGCTGCCCTTGAACTGAACAGTCATTGTTCCCCACGTTCCCCCGAGCACCGATCGCCCCGTGGGACCTTTGGCACCGAGTTCGTTACACTGGTGTAAATGAACTCCTCCTACAGAACTGAAGATTCAACTCCCAAAGCCAATCAGCAACACAGGGATCTAATTTCCCCTCTGCTGTCTAAATAAAATGCTGCTGCAGATGGAAGGCTCCCTAGAAGCTGCTTCTGGACTGCTTCCACCCTTTTATGAAAGCTCCCCTCAGACGTGGTACAGCGTGCAGTAACATAACCCACTGAGTGCCGTGATCCCTGGAAAAGGGGGAGAGAAGCTGGGAACAAGCCTTGAGATTCAGGGTTGGGAATAATGATAGAAGACCAAAGTATTAATATTTCACAGCACAATCTGCTTTGCAGAATACAAGGGGGCTTGGGGAAGGAGCAGATGGAGGGAGATGAGTATGTGTTTCACGAGGAGGTGGCATTGTGTCTGCTGCTTTGTTAGTTGGAGCTCTAAATACTGAAACAAAAGCACAGAAAAGAAAGAGGCTGAAATTTGAATTTGATGATTTGCACTTGCTTCTCAGTTTGGCATTAAACTGGAGTTGTTGTTGTTCAGCCCATGCAGGTGCTTTGGTTGTGTGTGTGTTCTGTGTGCACCTCTGTGCACGTGTGTTTGTGTGTCTGTGCTCTGCAGACTCTGCCAGGGTTAGACAGGCCCAGAGCTGTCCTCAGAGCCCATCCCAGGACAGCTTCTGGCACTGAACCTGGCCTGGCATTAGCACACACCGAGGTAAATACAGCTCTACACACTGTCTGGCAGCCAGAGTCTGGTTCTAAACTCTGCACGAGTTCTGGTTGTACCTTAGGATTTGTGCAGGCAGCCAGCCATGTGTCCTGGGGAATAGTTCCCTCCCTTTAAGTGCAGACTTGCATCATGCAGTCTGCAGGACCAAAGGACAGTCCTGCTCCTCCAGTTTCATCATGGCTTGCAGATTTTCACCCTTTTTGACCTGAGCAAAGGTTCAGCTGGACCTTCAAGTCATATTCCCTGTGTCCAGTGAAGACAATTGAGCTGTGCTCTTCTAATTGCTGGTGCTCTGGTTTGGTCCATGGGTACCAATGGCTTTCTAGGAAGAAAGACTGTGTTCTCTTTGGATGAGCATAGCATGGACAAGAGCTGCTGGGAGTTGTCTCTTAACATGGAGAGGCTGGGAGATGGATGCAGAGAAGGGCCTGGTTCAAAGTTTACCCCAAACCGGTAGAATAATTCCTGGAAGATCTTGTGGATACTGGGTAGGGTCTGAGTCAGGGTGAGCATCATAGTTTGAGTTGTAGCTGCACATTTCAGTCTCTGAATGTGAGTTCTCCCTTCTTTAGCAAGCAAGTTGTTTGAACTGGAGTCACCTGGTTTTTAGAAGTGGTCTTAAAAAGTGCTAATTGACCTTCTGCAGTTTCAGAGAAACTCCAAATCTGCTTTGGACAACTGTGCAAGGTGAGACCTTGAGGTTTTGAAAAGTCTTTCAAGAGCACACAAGGGAGGAGACGAATGTTCTGTGGCCACAGTGCTCCCCTCGGAGCCTGACTTGGTCACTGTGTGTGACAGTTCCCAACTGGATCCTCCGTGGAGGTTTTTCTGGTGTCCTGCTACCAGGCACTGAGGGCTGTGTTCTTCACTGCTGAAATTATACTTGAACATACACACTCTGAAGCTCAGCCCTGGGACTGTTCGCTGTAAACATCTCATTGTCCCACAATTTACATTAATGAGAATGATTTACATTTATATAGCTCCTTTCATCCCCAGGGATCTCAGAGTGCCTTACAGACTGACATACCCAGGGCTTCCTATCAGCAATGTGAGCTGGTTGTGGGGTGAGCCAGCCAGGACAAATGCGCAGGAACTTTGCTTTGTCTTGAGCAAGAGGTGCTTTTGGGGAGCTGGTCAAATGTTTCATCCTGTGCAGACCTGGCTGGACCTTGTACTGAGATCTCATCTGAAAGATCAGATGTGGAGAGCTTGGTAGTCTTGTGCTTTGTCTGCTCCTGTGGCAGGAGGGACTGAGATGACCTTCTAGTGCTTTCCAAATGTCTCACAGAAGGTTGGGTGACCAAGAAAGGGTTTTTCTAATCAGACAAGTGCTACCACTGGCAAAAAGAAAAGTTTCTGTTAGTGGTCCCTGGGTCTAAGGTTGCCCAGCACATCTCCAGACCCTTACGAGAGGGAGGCGAGGATCCACAGGGATGAGGTGAGGATGGTACTTGTCCTTTTGGGCAATACCACCTGAGGGAGAGCTGGGGTCTGTGGAGTTCATCTCCCATGATCTCCCCCACTGTGTGCATCTCTTTTGGGGTTCCTCTTCAGCCTTTCACTGCTTCTTACTGTGCTGAGCCCCACTGTGAACATGGGCTTCCTCCTCCAGCCTGTTGCCACATGAGAGTTTTAAACGTTCACTTGCTGTATTTTTAGGTGTATATTTTAAATGCTACTAGTATTTCCAGGGAGCATGTGTAAATGAGGACTCTGTGAAAGTTGTTTTAGTGCATTAATTCATGAGGCAGCTTCAAAAATTCATGAAGTAAATAGAACCTCCTGCCAGGAAGGATTGGGGTGCCTTTGCTGCCCCTCCAGAGCAGAGCAGATGTTTCGAGGTAAGGCAGGAACTCTTAAATAGAGTCTCCTGATCTCAGTGTGCTGATTAAGATACTAAGACAGGCTGCAGAGGTGCCTCATGTGTCTTTAAGATGTCCTCGTTTCACCAGCCTTAGCTGTGATCTTCCTTCAGCAGGGATTAAGTGAGCTGCAAAAATACACCTGGGTGGCAGGAGCAGCCGCCGTCCCCTCGGCCTGGCTGTCCTGGAGCCCCGGGGGGCTCTCCTGGCTCTCCCAGGGATGGGACTGACGTGGCTGCTGCCCCCGCCCAGGTAGGATCCCTCACAGTGCTGTGGTGTTAAATGTGGAGTGACTCTGCTGGAATCAGCACAGCCTCGTGCTGGGGTGACCAAGGGGTGAAGTCAGCTCTGCTGGGGGATTATTTCTATCAGGCTAAAAGCAGAAGTGATTTAAGTGGAGCAGCTTGTGCTGGGGAGGCCAACCTGCACTGGTGCCTGCTCTGGCATACCCAGAGACGGGCCATGCAGCTGGGGTTGGTTTAAGGAGTCACTCTGCAGTCATCGAAGTGATGTCAGTATAAAATGAATGCAAAAAAGAGATTTGGGTCTTGCAACTCCAAGATGGGTTTAACTAAACCAGAACGAGCTGGTTTTACTCTGCAATGAGCAGTATCCACATGTGGAATTATTTATAAACAGCTCTTGAGAGTAAATTCATATGTAGACAATCTTCCTTCCTTCTTATCCTGTAATAGGATCTTCCTCTAAATGTTAAGCTGCATGTTTGGATGCCTGAAGGAGGGAATAGCAGAGTGTTTCAGAACAGGAGGAGGAACAGGCCGAACCTCTTCTTGGTCTGTGAGGAAGCAGTGATGTGCATTTATGCTGGCTCCTGCCCCCAGCTTTCTGCTTCACTGCTGATGCCAGACTTGCAGCGTGTGTGCTGCTGCTCCTGGATATGGGATGTGTTTCAGGCTGGACAAATGTTCATTGTGGTTTGCACAAAGGTTGCTTTTCTATGCACAACACAAGTCTTGAAAAGAGAAGGGAAAAAAAAATGCTCTCCAGACTCTCTTGGGGTTATTTTTTTTCAGATAGCTCCTGACCTTGAATGCTATTCAGTGGTTTTCCACTGATGCCAGTGGGGCTCAGGCTGTGTAGGATTTAGGGGTACTCCCTCCTCCTCCTCCCACTAAACGTTTTTGTTATTATCCATTAGTGAATAATCAGAAATTTCTAACAGGATGGATGGCTTTTGTTCTTTCAGACAGTGGGATCTGTGCAGTTTTGCAGTTTGTAGACAGCTATAAACGGTAATGAAAAGCACGTTAAAGCTCTGTCTCCGTGGCATGGCTCTAATTGCTGTTGATTTGCTGCTTGATTTGGTGGAAGATGTTAGGCCAGAGCTCTCAGATGTGTCCACTAATGAGGACCCAGGCTCTACTCAAGTGCAGACCTGGCACACGCTGGGTTGTTTGTGTTGTTGCCCTGTCGACAAACTTCCCATTAGAGATGGTCCCTTCCCTCCACATTTACAGCCTCTTATAGTCCAGGCTGTCCAAAGTGGTACAATTTTCCCCCTTGCAGAAATGACATAGAGGCAAATTCCATAAGACCTTACAGTAAGTCTGTAAGAGAGCTGAGAAATTACTTTCTAATATCCTGAGTCTGACTTTAATCCTAGACTATCCTTTGTGCCTCTGTAAAGCCTTGCTGAGCGTCCTTTTGCTCTGCACGTGTGTGACCCAAGAGATGCACAGCCCCGATGTCCCACACCTGTGACTCAAGGGGGGTTATGCTCTTAGGACTGTGGGTAGTCCGAGAGACACTTGTGGTGGCCTGAGGCGCAATGCAAGGCCTTTGGTTGCCCAGCTCAGAAACTGTGCTCCCTAAAATGATTTTGTGCAACAGAAGCACCTGCACTGCTTGGGAGGGTCAGCTGGGGACTCACCTACAGAATAGATGTGGTTTTTTGACAAGGTGTGTTTGAGAAATGTGGGGATTTGCTTTCCCATGCTGTGTTTTCTGGGTTTGTTAAGCCCTCTGTAGAGGAGCAGAAGAGCTGTTGAATTATTTGGTCCATTGAGCTGATGTGCTGTGAAGACTCACTTGTACTTTTGACACGTTGCAAGTTCACCAGAGGTGCACAGCCCAGTGCAGTATTTGAGAGGGAACATTGAGCATCTTCAGTTCCACGTCACTGTGGGGAAGCAGAAGGGAGGAAACTGTAACACTTGTTATATATCAACAAGGGAGTGTTATTATTTCTTGTCGAACCTTGTCGTGGTCTCTGGACTGAGGTACCTCCTGTTTTCCCATAACATCACCCATATATTGAGCCATTTTTCCTGGCACTGCTTGGTGAGAATCCACCAAACTCCCATGCAAGAGGGCACTTTCTGTAGGGATTTAATGTTTACATGATTGCAGACTGCAGTGGATTACTTGGTTACTTTGTGTGTGTTTCTACAGAAAATATGCTGAAGGATTTTACATCAATTTTTTTCTCTTTTGGGGGGCCTTTTGATTTTGTTTCCTTAAAAGAGGATGGAGTGCTACCTATAAGAGATTGAGAAGTGTAGCCAATAGTTTTATTATCCTCCAGGTGCCGGCCTCTTCTGTCTTTACAAATACTCTGAAGCCACAGCTCTGCATAAGAAAAATGGATTTGTCACTGAATTTTCATGCTTCATCCTCGCAGAAATGAAACTGTTGTCCTGGGCTTTAGTACTTTGCCTTCAAGCTTGGATTTAATACTGATCATTATACTTTTAGAGCAGGTTACATAGAAAAATAGAGGCACAGAGCAGATCCAAAAGCAAGCGGTCTTGCTTTCACTCCCATTTTATTCTGGTGAGGATGCTGAATATTTATTAAGAAAATCCCACAGTCTCACTTTTAAAGAGAGAGAAAAAGAAAAAAAAAGACCTCTGCATTTTAGAAAGGAACAGCTGTAAAGTGCAGCTGTTGAGTTTAATTGTATCTCTTAGAGCCCATTGCTGGGGGAAGAGGGAGCCGGGGCTGTGGTGCTTAGGGCGGTTTGATGAGCACCGGTGGAAGGAGCACGGCTGGGGGGTACCTGTTCCTGCTGACCACCGTGCCGTGGCTCGCTGGTGCAGATGGGTTCGGGTGGATGTTGTGTGACTTGCAGAGGTTCTGCTCTGCCATGTGAGAAACGTGCTGATGTTTGTTCTCACCCCACTGTATCTGAGTGCTCTGGAGAAGGGCATTAATGATGGGGTGTGTACCTTTTAGCGCCTTCTGCATTCTTCTGCTGCTGTGGTGGGAGTCTCCAGATGGCTGCTTTGACAGTTTCCCAAGCTATTTTTATTTCAGTGTTGGCACAATTATGTTTGGTTTTGGTTGCCTTTTTTTTTTTTTTTTTTTTTAAGGAGGTTGTGCTCATTTTGGGATGTATTTTGTGTTTCAGATGTTGGGCATAACACAAGAGTTAATTTATTGTTTTGATCCAAGCAGACTGGACCCTGAAACTGAAGCACTGCTGCTTTGGGCTAATGCTTCTGAAAGAAAATTTCCTGGAAACTCCTTTCAAACACCTTTGTTTGGGAATTGGCCTTATCATGTCAAAAGGATGGTTGCCCTGAAAAAAAACCTTCTTATTTGATATCATTTGACATGATTTCCCTTTTGCTGAGATTCTAATTTACAAATCTTTACAATACTGACTGCTTGGTAGCAAGGTGACATAATGTTACAGTCTGCTGCGCTGAGAGTGTTTGGTTCTGAATGCAAGGTCAAATAATTCCCTTGCTTCTACTCCCTTTGCATGCTCAGCACTGCCTCACAGCACGGAATTTCCAGAGGGGAAGAGCAGAGGGGCTGAGGACTGTCCTGCTCTTCAGTGGCTCTGCTGCAGTAATTTAGCCCAGCACAGCAGAGCCAGCTCAAGGCCATTTTCTTTTCATCTTAGCCAAAGTGAGCAAAAAATTAAGTGGAACAGCAAGTAAATGCAATATATTTATTGCATTTCACTACGTTCGGTCTCTCCTAAATTCCAGCTACTAAGTCCTTTCTTCTTGCTTTGCCTTTCTCCTGGCGACCACATAGTGTAGAAATTGGTGTTTCTGGTACATTTTCAAGCCATCTTTCAGGATAAGCAGCTTGCTCAGAGGTGAGGGCAACCCTGATTGCATGAAGTGTTATTAGCCAACGGGCACCAGAGACAAAGGTGATTAATATACCCCCTTGGAGCTTTGTAGTGAACCCTAATAGCGTGATCTGAAGCAAATGGTGAACAGCCTTTGGAGATTCAGCTCAGACCCAGCCTCAAAGCAAACTGTGCTTACGGTCCTTTGCTGTGGGAATGGTGCTAACAGTGGCTGCAAACCATTTTGCTTGTCCTCCAGTTCATACAGCGACTGGAGCCTGGCCAGGATGGGGCAGCCAGGGGTGGGCACTAACTCACCCCAGGCTGTATGGGACCACTATGGGCAGTGGATTTGTGTTTACGAGCCCGAGGTGGTGTGAGAGTGCCTCTGTCATCCCCTCCCAGAACTGCAGCTTCCAGGTGATCCCAGCTGTGCTTGTGCTCCCCTCTCTGACCCGGGGCCAAGCCCAGAGCTGGGATCAGAGCGGGAAGCTCCATGGGCACAGCCTGGTGGCCTTGTCCCAGCCTCTGGCCACGTGCCTCGGTAAGCCCCTGGCATGGAGTGGATGTTCTGGGTCGCCTTGGAGGAGGGGCATAGCACACACCCTCATCCCAGTGCTCTGGATCCAGGCGGGGAGCCCTTGCTGGTGTGACTGAGGAACTGAGCTCTGGAACAGTGGGAGACAATGTTACAGAATTTCAAAGGCATTTTGCTCTGACCTTCATTTGTGTAGCCAAAAATGAGGAAAGACTCTAGGAAAGGTGGGTGAAGGCCTCCAAAAAGCCCAGTCAAAACGATTTAGTGACTTGACTTGGTGGGGCGGGTGTCTCCTTAAAACAGATGACATTTATCTTGGTTTCCTTTTAAAATGTGCCCTGTATCCTTGGGAGGCTTCTATCACCCTTTGGATCAGTGCCCTGCCTATTCAAAGCCCTTCCACTTTCAGCAACAGACTGTAATTTGCAGCTTGTTTGGGGTGGTTTTCACTCTGTGATGTAGGACCAAGCTTGGCTGCGTTAGAGCCTCTCGTGGTGTTCCAAGTGATCTCCCAGAGAATCCCGTGGACTCGGCCACGGTCTCCTGTGGGGGTGGTGGAGGAGGGCCGTGTCTTCTCAGGGGTGGGTTGTGGTGGGCCACAGCCTGGCTGCAGAAGGGTCCCTCCATCCCCGGCAGTGGAGCAGGTACCACTCGCTGCTCCACATCCCCCGTGAGCCACCGCGGGAGAGGTGCTGTAATTAACATCCGATTGGGAGCGAGCCCTTCCCATCGGCTCCCTCTCTGCCAGCACATTCTCCTCTGCTGTCTCTTTTTTCTAGCAGAAAGCTTTTCCTACAAGTGGTACTTGTGTAACTTGGCAGGGATGTTTTGATGGGCCGGCCGCATTGTTCATTGAATTACTGTCTGGCTGGAAAGCCAAGGGCTGCAATCTTCTGTGCATTATTATTCTTGGGATTCAGCCTCTTAGAAATGCAAAGTGGGACAGTTTGCTGCTACAAACATTCCCAACAGTTGGGGCCTGGCAAGAAACGGAGGGATCTCTTGGGCTTCAGTAACCTTCACATTTTCACATGGTTTGACGTGAATTTTGAGCTAGTGCTTTTATTTATTTCAATAGTTTTGTCAAACATTCCTCCTCCCTTGTATGAACTATGGCTTCAATGCCCTAAAATAACCCAGCAGGGTTAGGAATATTTGCCACAGGAATCTTGTAAATGGCTTGCACATAATTATGTTTTTATTCCAAGGCAGTGGAGATATAACTCTTCAAAATGGATAAAAATCTTGAAATGAACATCTGGACATACAAATTAAATTGCTCTTAGTGTAAGGACAGTACAGTGCTTTATTCTCCCTGGCAGGCTTCAGCACACTTGCAGACTCGACACTAATCCACAGGATCAGAGTCATCTTGTAAACTTAATGTCTGTAAATGTTTTCCCATATTTTTATTGCAAATCTATCCTTTCAGGACATTAGAGACCAGCCTGAGCCCTGGTAAGGCACATGTAGCCTCTTTGCATTGACTGAGAGCTTTATACACTTAGGTTGAAATAGCATTGGGTCTCAAGAGCAAATCATTCTTCTGACAACAACCCCTCCCCTGCCCTGCACAAGCTGTCGCCCTCACCATCAATGAAATTATAGACTAGTTATTGATTATTTTTCTTTTTTTTTTCCCTCCCACTTACTCTCAAACTCTCATGAAAATTCAAGACATTTCATATCTTTCTATTGACAGAAGCAACAACTAAATCAGATTATGCAACTCCCCTAATTCCCGAAAGTAATTTCCAAATTGTTCTTAGGTCTTTTGCCTGTCTGGTGCTCGCAGTTGTAGAGAGCACGCTGAGATATTTGCAGCTTGTCATGGTTTAAATCTTAATTACTTCATGGGAGTGCATCCTTTTGAAATGCAATACTTGGACTTTCTCTAGGCTTTTTTTTTTTTTTTTTCTGAAAGGAATTAAAATATCCAGTATCATAATTAAGCACTTCTACTCATTTATGTTGGAACTTTTTGAAGAGTATTTAAAGAAAGCAAAGTCAATGTAGTGACTACTAATATTGCAGGGGAGCGTAATGTCCTTTGTCTTCGTATTTATGTTGTATTTATTTAAATGTGCTGATATTTCCAAATTAAAATGATAGAGTGTCTAAAGAACTTCCCAGAAAGGACTGGTGGTGGTGGTGGCAGCAGGGCCATTGTTGCAGCCGTGCCAGTTGACACAGATGTTGGTCCTCCCTTCATGTATTTGTGAGATTTGATGCAATTCTGGTTCTTCTAGACGGGCTGGGTAAGCTTGAATTGAAAGCCGATGGTTTTGGGCACTTTTTATTTAAAAAGCAAAAAGACCAGGTCACCAGTAAATACAAACCTTACCACTCTACCGAGCCAGTAATGCCAGCGCTTCGTCCAGTTTGCAGGGGGAGATTTATGAGTGCTGAGGTGATGCTTGTAGAAAACTTGTTTGGCTGTGATTTTCGAGGCCTGCAGCACGGAGGGGCTGCTGGGGTGGAGGATTGTGCGTGTGGAATGCTGAGGAGCTTCTGGAAGGTGGGGCTGGAGAGAAAAGAGGGCTTGTGTACAGCAGACTCTGCCAAGGGCTTTGAGGTGCCGTCTCTGCAGCAAAGCCACCGAGTGGTGAATGCCCCACACCTAAATGGGACAGAGGGCTGTGCCACACAGTGGGGTGGTGTCTGCCAGAGTCATGCTTATGCTCTGTCCACGTTGAATACCCTCATAAAAGCAAAGAATAAACCCTGTAAATCCTATTGATAGGTTTGAAAGTTATGTTTTATATAAATGGACACATAAAAATAAAAGAAAAGGATTTGCTTTCTCATGCTCTGCTTTTCACTGTGGCTGCTGTCCAGCCTCCAGCAGGACAATGACCAAGATGAAGACAGCCTTCCCTATAAGGTGTGAAAGGGTGCTTAGATGAGCACAGGGACAGATGAGATTAGTGCCTTGCCCACTGCTGTTGTGCAGTGCATTCTTATATTACATTTTTGCAGAAAAGCACATGATGGCTGGTTCCCTCTTTAACCCTGGAGGGACTAGTCTGTTTGGCCATGTCCTCTGTCCTATTTCATCTCTTGGGCACAGTGAAGCACACGTGTACACTCTCAGAAGCAGAAGTGTCTTGCTTTGAAACACTATCTGCTGGATCTGCTGATATTTTCAGTGCTTGAGTGGAAACATGGCTGTTTTAAATAAAAATTGGGTTTAATGTGCTTTTAAATTGCAGGCAAGTGCACTAGTTATGCAATTAACTGCAAATATTGAGTTCGAGAAAGGGCAATGCAAGTACTTCCAAAATAATCAGAAGTGTTTTTAAATGGATGGCTAATGGAGAACAGACACTGCAGTGTGAGCTGCCTGTGTTCCCTAACAAAGCGTTCTTTACCCAGGCTCTGCATAAGCTTCTTTTCAGCGTGTACATTAGAGCAGGAGTCTGGCAGGCTGTCTCGTCATGTGTCTTGTCCTGTAGAGCCACTTATTGGATTTCATCTGCTTACTCTTGTGTGATCATCAGGGCAGTGCTTAAAAGCAGCTCTTGTATGAAAACAAATGCAGCAGATTATGCAGCCTTAGTCTCTTCACAGAAGAGAGAAGGGGAGAGATGGGAAGTGAGGAAGCCTCCATTCCTGACCTTTAACTCAGCAGTAAACATAAATCTCCTCTAATGCTCTGCATTAGACCTTTGGAAGAAGGGGCAAGCAACTCAGGCAGGCTACAAGGATGTCATGAGGTTATGCAGGGAGAAAACTAGAAGGGCCAAAGCCCAACTAGAACTTAACCTGGCTACTGCCATAAATGACAGTAGGAAATGTTTCTATAAAAACGTTGGCAGCAAAAGGAGGGCCATCCTTTATTGGATGCAGAGGGAAACATAGTGACAAAGGACAAGGAAAAAGCTGAGGCACTTAATGCCTTCTGTGCCTCAGTCTTTAACAGCAAGACCTGCTGTCCTCAGAGCACCTGGCCCCTGAGCTGCAAGACAGAGACAGGGAGCAAGATAAAGCTCCTTAATCCAAAGGGAATTGATCAGTGACCTGCTACACCACAAGTCTGTGGGACTGGATGGGATCCACCCAAGGGTGCTGAGGACACTGGTTTCTACCAAAGGCATGTCCAAAATTAAAAATAAAGACCTGAAAATACCCTATCAGCTGGCTTTCCATAATGCAGCTGCCCACCCAGAATTTCATCTCCCAGAAGTGGCTCTTTCTCGCCTTGCAGGTGATGTTAAGTCATTCATTCCCTTTCTCTTTGCGGGGTCAGTTGTGTTCAGGCTTGGGGAAGCTGTTACATTTCCCTGCTCTTCAGGCACAATGTGCAAATCCTGCATTGTGATTCCATGCACGGCCCTCCTTCCCTAGGGATGGGCTGCTCTGAAGGTTGCTGTGTTTGGCTCCACATTAGAGTGGAGACATTCTGAACGAGCCCAGACTCTCTGCGGAGTTCAGGCTATCTTGTTCAGTCTCAGAGATCTTATATAGTTCAGGGAACCGTAACATCATTTTAGCTGAAATGGCATAATCTGTTCTGTTTTGTTTTGAAATTCATCCCTTCTTTAGTTTTATGCTCAGTTGGTGTCAAAACCTTTGAGTAAAGGACCTCAACACTTGTGAAAAGACCAGCAGGCTCCTTGTTGGATCTGGTGGCCCTGCTGGCACCTCTGCACTTGAGAGCTCAGATGACTTTTTAAAGCTGTGCAGGGAGCAAGTGCTAGAACCAGGAGTGATTCTTGCTGTCTCTTGTGGTCCCATTATGCTCCTACTCTGAGGTCTGCAGTTTGTTCCCATCTGAATTGCAGCCCTACATGGACTATCTGGCTGATGAAGAGCCAGGGTGAAGGGGTGGGCTTGCTTTGGGGTCTCCAGTCTGTCCTTCTTTCTGTTCCACTAAAATTTGTGAGTTTGCAAAGGTGATGGAGTTGGTTTCTCTGGGTTGAGTCAGTCTTGAAGCAGAGAGATTGTGTCAGTGTGTCTGATATGGCTCAGCTGGGATGGTTTCAGTCCTCACCTCTCTGATTTGTCCTTGCAGAATTTAAAGAACATCTCCATTCCCATGGTACCCTCCCCTGCCTCCGTATCTAAGGGAAGTTCCCAGCCCCTGCTCTGTGATTTGGAGGAGTGGTGGGTGCAGCAGCAGCAGTGACCTGGCTGGTGTGGGTGGTGTGCTGTGGTCTGTACTGGTGTGGCTGCCACCAAGCAGCAGGACAGATCTGCTCCTTTGTAGTAGCACTGGGGTTATTGGAGAGAAAATCCACATCCTTATGGAGGGAAGCAGCTGTGATGCTGGTTGGATGGACACCAGTTAAGAAAACCTGCCCCATAAACTGATGATCATGAAGTGAAAGAGTTGGAGGAGCCAGGGAGGAGTTTGAGCTGTAGCTGCAGGAAGCCAGTGGTGTAATTTTGGCATGTTCATGTGGGCATGTTGAGGAGAAATACATTTGTGTTCAACAGGCACCTCAATGGTCACGAGCGCAGGAGGTGGCTGGGCAGAGGAGGCTGATGGTGTGAGGTCCACAAAAAATGGAGCAAGGAGGTTCAGGAAGCGCCCTGCATCTCAAGGGTGTACCAGTGCTATTCACTCTGCATGTGCCCCCCTTGAGCAGAATTCCTGAGGAGAGAACACAGTGTAAATTAAAAACAGAAGTGATGATTGCAGAGGAAAAAAAAAAAAAAAAGGTGATGGATTGAGGAGTTGCTGTAAAGAGGGAGGAGTTAGGCAGATGAGATATGGATATGAAATGTAAATGAAGCTCGGAGGTGATAAAGTGGACTTTTCTGCAGTCATTTCTTAGCTGGCTGTGGGAGGCTGTGCTGATGGGGGAGGAGGGAAAGCACAGCAATCAGCAGCGTCTCCCTGTTGATCTCGTAGGCAGAGAATGGGGGGCTGCCTCTCAGCTGGGGTGCTGGACTGAGTCACATCCTCCAAATGCAAACCTTGGCCATGGGATGCTGTGTCACACAAAGGGAATCTGCCTTCCCACCAGCCCCCTGCAAAGAAATTAGCGACTCCTTGAGAGACACCTCATGGCAAAATGATTTTGTAAGACATAGCGTGAAGGTGGGGAAAGAGGAAATGAGTGAGATGTTTTTAATTCCAGATAATTTGTTTGGTGTGTAGCTGTGAATTAGACACATGGGGTGTCAAAGTTAATGGATGAAAAGTGTATTAAAAAAGACAGAGTAATGTTACCAAGAGAAGAACAGAATTGTTCTCACCAGGCAACACTCTTTTGCAGAAGAGAGGACTTTCACCTGGTTTTATTACAATATAGAGGTTACCCTCTTTTCCTGTATTTTCCTCTCTTTAACTGTCCCTGTTTGTGAGGTGTTTTCACAATAAACACTTTTTTCCTGAAGATAGCAGTTTTGCAAAGAAGAAGAATTGAAATAGTAATGTAATGAAGAATTCCTGCAGGGGAATGCATGTCAGCTGTGCATCTCTTGCATGTTTGGTAGCAAAAGAGCAGATCTGCTCGCAGGATGAGCACTTGGATGATATTAATCTTACCTTTATAGACAGCAAAAAATTGTTCTTTGGCAAATAGGCATTTAGAAATTTGCTCAGATACTCAAACAGAAGATTTTCATCTTGGGGCAGGGAGGTAGAGTATGGAATCCTGAATCCACAAGAACTTCTTCTCTGAATGACAAGGTCTTGGCTCTTCCAGTTTGTTGACAGTTCTACTTCTCTGCAGCATAATCCAGATCCCAAAGGGAACTCCTATTAATATGTTGTGCGTGTGAAGGGAATGCCAAAGAATATATTACAGCTGTGGCCCTCCTTCAGATCCTGCTGTATCCATAAGTGATTTCCATGGGGTGTCCAATGGGAGTGGAGAACTCAAAAAAAAAGCCTGGCACGCAGCAGGTGGAGACCCAGAGCACTGTTAGTCTTCCTTTTGTTTTTTATTATTTCAAGGAAATTCTTGTTCCAAAGAGCGAAGGCTTTAATCATTTGGCTTGTGAGGGAGTTGTCTCTTTAATCTCTTGCACTTTGGTTTTGGCTTCCTTCAAAAAATCTTTGCAGCACTGGTGTCATCAGTGCCTGTACACTCAGATCAGCCCTCTCAGAGGGGAATGAAAGCAGCCTGTCCTCATTTAAAAAAAAAAAAAAAAAAAAAAAGAAAAAAAAGAGGAAGAAAAAAAGCAGATGAGATTATTGCAGCACCAGGTTTTTAAGGTACTAAGCCTGGCTTGCATCCCTGAGATGAAATGGAAATTGAATATTGTGTTTTCTAAAGGACTTTTCTATCCCTGCTGGATATGGATCTCTCATCCAAATATTGAGGCATCCAGTTTGCTGCTGCAGAGCTACAACTCACACAGAGCCTTCATCCCTCTGCTTCTGGAACCAGGGCTGGGGCTTAGATTTCCACAGTGCTCCCAGACCCACAGGGATCCAGTGCTCAGTGTGGTTGATGGAGCAGCTGAAGGTTTGGGCAAACATCGACTGTCTGATGGAGCACTGAAGGGGTGCCTGGGAAGGTGCTCTGTGCGTGGCCACCCCCAACCTCCCGGGAGGTGCCAGGGGTTTGGGCTTCAGTTCTTCACATCAGAAAGTCCTTCTGGCTTTGGCTGTTGCAGAAGTATGTGCAGCTCTGCCTGTCCCATCAGCATAATCTGGAGGTGTGAAATACACACTAAAATCCAAGTTAGTTTTAAAACTAAAAATCTCCTTCTGTTTTCACGGAGACATTTTATGCACCACTTCATTTCTTTTGCTCCTAATTCTGAAAGTACTCATGAAGCACTCCTGGTAATTAACAAGATGGTAGCAGGTTTAGGGGGTGGAAAACAAGTGTGTTAATTCTCTTTAGGGCAGTTTTAAAAAAATATTTGAAATGTTTTCCGAATGGTAGTTGGGATTTTACCTTCTAAAATTGCACAAGAAGCCAAATACTGTTCTATGATGATACTAAACTTTATAATGTGTGAGGTCACAAGGTTTGAGGAAACATGCTTTCCTGGAGGAGATAGAAGTGTTTATCTAGTCAAGTGAGTCATTTTCCTAGAGAAACAAGTTTTCTAACAACTGTAGAAAATTAATTTTCAGTAGGGAATAGCAAACCTTTTATCTCAGCTTCCCTGTTCAGCGGTAAGAAAATCTTCACTAGAAAATGTCTGGTATCTGTCTCCCTCACGATGGCAACATTTCAGATGAACACTGGGTTTCCGAGTGTCTTTCTGAGCACTGCCAGCATGGAAAATCCACCCCTGATTGAGATTTAGCGGTGAGCAGTCGGGGCAGCTTCTTGCTTGAAAGCAGCAAGCTTTCATGTGTTTACAGCTTTGGTTTTCTGGCAATAAATGTTTGTGTTACCTGTGATCAAGGAACCTTGAAGGGCATTACAGAGGCGAGTCGTGAATACAACTTCATTTCTTCCCAGGTCTCTGGGAAGCTGATGGAGGTAACCTGATTTATTTGTATTTTAAACTAGAAGAGAATTCCACCATTTCTGGGGGTATAAGGCAAATAAGTCTGTTGTTATAATTTTTTGTTTGAAAGGAACAACAAAAAATACTGAATAATGGTTGCTTTTTCAAAATGGATTAAAGCTGGTTGATAAGAACCAACTCTCCCAAGACTGGGCTGGGTGATGAGTTGTGCTGTGCTTGAAGTTGTTTGATCTGATTTCATAGAATCACAGATTGGTTTGTAAGGGACCTTAAATATGCTCTAGTTCCACTCCCTGCCATGGCCAGGGACACCTTCCCCTTGCCCAGGTTGCTCCAAGCCCCATCCAACCTGGCCTTGGGCACTTTATTGGTTGTTGTTTTACTTTGCAAAATTGCTGATGTGCAGCAGTATCCAGCTCTGAGTTGCATAATGAAGATTCCCCAGGGAACCTCAGAACAGGAGAAAATATTTGTGTGACACCCCCAAAGCCAGCAGTGGGTATTGGAACCTGTCATTATCCAAGAGTTCCAGATGAAGGGTAGTGTAGACTCTGTGGAGATGGAATTGAAAATCAAAAAAAAAAAAATGAATAGAGGGGGAATCTTCTAGTTTGGTGTGTTGTGAGCTGAGTTGATAAAATGCAAGCTGGAAAGTCCTGCACTCAGACTGACCCACAAAGGGCCTGCTCATGCCTTGGGCTGCAGAATTAAGCCCCTTTCTTTTGTTGAGCTGCATTACACAGTTCCCATTCAGCTCGCTGATTCAGTGCAGCCATCCCAAATGAAAATGGGATTTGATGTCCTCTTAAGCAAAAGTCATGTATAAAGAAAGGAATTATTAAGCCAGAAATGAAATTCCACTTACTCTGGGCTTTCCAGGCGTGCCTGGAGCTGTTCTGCTGGTTAAGATGTGCTGCTGCACTTTGCTTTTGCTTCAGCCTTTCCCAGAGTCATCCCTGAGTCTGCCGTTTGATTCCTCACCCACTGGAACTGCCGGCCCTGTTTGACAGATCTGTGCAGCCAACACAAACAAAGGATGATTCATTCACAAAATATTCCTGAGTGAGGAGCTGGACTGTAGCTCTGCTCCGGTTTACATTGGTTCAGCTGACCTGGCGGGGAAGAAGTTGCTCCTCGGGACATGGTGGGAAAAGCAGTCATAGCTCACTTTGCGGTGACATTTTTCTCCCATCTTGCCCTGCTTTTGGTTTCATGTGGGGAACTGTCAATGCAGAGTAAATAAACTGGCTGGGAGAGGCTCATAGCATTGAGGATTTCTGCCAAGTTGGCCTGGTATGTCCCAAACCATGGGGATGAGTCCCAAGGTTTCAGACCTGTCTTGCCTCAGAGGGGAACCTAGCACCTTTCCCAGCAGCTGTCGAGTTTTCAGCTGTGTAGAGGACTTTATAAAATGAGAGGTGGTTTTGCCAAACTCATTCTATTCTGATAAACTAATAAAAGAATATCCTGAATTGGAAAATGCAGTACATATTATCCTCCCTTCCACTTGGTTTCACTTGGAATTATGGCAATTGGGGTGTCTTATTGCCTTAGGGAGGAGACATTTGCCACTGATGTCCAGAGTTGAGGGACTTGGAAATTTGGAGGTCACATTCTCTCTATATATTTCTAAAGTGTCATTTCAGGGTTTGTAGAATGAACTTAGATCTGCACAGACATTTGTTCTGCTTTTGGAAGAGGGGTGGGGAGAAGCAAGAGAGTTTTGTTGTCTGGAGACTCCCACAGCTGAACAATCTCATTTGTGCAGTGGGATTTTTGGCAGCTTCCTGTGTCTCTTGGTGTTTCCAAGGCTCTGATATGTATCCACAGTGTCATTCATGTCGGTAGACTGCAGTAGAATATTGACATTTGCTTACTACCTTTTACCAGAGAAAGTTAATTCCTTAAAGAGTGAAGGAGTGTTGTGGACACTGCCCTTCCCCAGGGCTGCAGCAGGGAGGATTTACACTGCAGTGGCTGTGAGGGTGCTCCGGGAATGCCAACGCTGCTAATATTTAGAGTCATAAAATATGACTGTTGGACGAGCTCCTAATTACTTCGATCTCTCTTAGTCTTACTAGAAGTTCGACAGACCATACTGAAACAAGACAGTTGCATTTGCATTCATCTCCATGCGTATGTCAGTGGGGTTTTTCCGTTTTTTTTTCTAACCACAGAAAAAGATGGGAAAATTAATTTTCCACTTGGAGCTTTTAATGAAGGGCATTACTGTACATATGGTTTGTTGTACCATATCCCCCTCCTGTGTGATGCTCCAAGTGGGGTGTCAGTGGATCCAGCTCAGCAGGGCACATCTGTGGTGCTCTTATGATGGAAAATACGTAAAAATCCTATGTGGACTTTGCCCTGGATTGGTGTCTTAAGAGATACTATCAAGTGAAAATAAATAAAACCAATAGAAATTAAATTTTTATGATTCTTTGATTTTTCAAGTTGCATTCTTTCCAAAATAAGTGGTAGCAAGGTGTTCCTTGCAGGTGTTGGAATGGAAGTTACTGCATTCATTCATCAGCAAGTTGATCTCTGTTGCTGTTCCTGGAAAGTCAGTATCTCAAAAATACACTCTCAATGTCTGCAAAATGCTGTGCTGCTAAAAACTGCCAGATTATATCCTCTCTTTCTCCTTTCTGATGAGCTGATCAATAAAGGAGGCATTTCCATAACATGGCATTTACTCTCTCTCCAGTTGAAATATAATATTTACAGTTGTAAATATTCTTCACAACTGGGAGCTGGTTTCTATCTCCTGTTTTATGATAAGTTTACAGCATGTTGCTGTCGCCAGGCTCAATCCTACATGTTTTTTGGCTGCCTCAGGAAAAAAAAAAAGAAAAGGCAACTTCTTTGAAGTCTTGTACAATGTTTATGCACGAGATGGGTGTTTCTTTTGGGGTAAGTTCTGAACGTGACCTTCCTGGTGCTCAGCTGCACATGCTGAGTGTGAGTATCCAGGGTTGGTGAGTCCCAATCAAACATCCCACTGCTCAGCTTAATCAACCTGTACATGGATTTCTTTAACCTCATGCACTTGAGCCATTTTGTGGGAGCCTGAACCAAGTGGGAAATGGGAAATAACCTGCAGCTTGTGGGGGAATAAAATTGCTGGAATTTGAAGAAAGATGGAAGAGGTTGGGTGTTTGGCTTTGGTGAGCTCTAGGGAGGGCTGAGAATCTTTGAATTTCTTCTGCAATTCTCAGTCAAATATTCTTCTCATTTGTTAGTCCTAGTTAAATCATTTATAGTGCAAGAATTATTAGAGACACATATACATAAAATGTAGATTCTCCCAGCCCTGTCAACTTAACAGACTTATTAGCATTTTCATATGATCTTTCCAATTAGTAAATGCTTTTTTTTGTTGTTGTTGATGTTCATCTTGCAAGTAAAGGAGAAAGCTTCCTCGGATTAGATTTACACCATGTCATACTCTGATGAAAGCACTGATTAGCACGAGTCATTTGGTGTTGTTCCCCCCGTGCTGTTCCCCCCGAGCTGTCAGCTTTCATCAGGAGCAGGAAATGCACGTTTGTGGAGTATAACTGTTATTAGCAGAACTCAAACTATGGGAAGGTTGGGGTTTTTCACTCTCAGATGTGTTAGAGGAGTAGGGAAGTGTGTGGGCAAGTGTGCTGTTTGGTTTCGCTCATCTCTCACCCCTGCATTTGCAGTTAAGGTGTTGTTGAATGACTTAGCACAAGTTCTCCCACCTCCGTGAAAAACAAGTATTTGTGATAATGGGTTTTTTGTTGTTGTTGTCGACTGGTACATCAGGCCCTCTGTTAGCAAACCAGTTAAATGGTGAGTCACTGCAGGGAGTAGGAGTGATTGCAGCATGCAAAAAAAATACAGCGTAGGAAACCTTGGATTAATATAAGCAGAGAAACTATCAGTAGAAATGCTGACCACTGGTGTTCTCCAGAGCAGAACAATCTGGCTTCAAGGAGGAGAAAATAGATTGATGTTGTTATTAGCAGTGAAATGTTAGTGTTTGCCTTAGACATTCCTTTGGAAGGGAGAAGGTGGCACCGTTGTTCCGGATGAGGGGACAAAGAGCTGGTGAGAGGCTGCTCCATGTGCTGACAGCAGAGCTGGGAACTGTCCCCACACACCCAGGAGTGAGCCTGCAGCCCCTTGGAAAGGCAGAAGACTTCCCAGAGTGTGATCCTGGGTAACTCAAGGCTCCAGGAGGTGAGCAGGAGCTTGCTGCTTGAGCTCCTGGAGTGCCCACGTGCCAGCCGTTTCCTTGGGAGGAGAAGGAGCGTGCACCGTTCCTGCCAGAGCCTCAGGAAACATCTGCTGGTGCTTTTCACATCAGCCAGCAAGTGTCTGTTAAAAAAGAAAAAAAAAAAAGAAGTTTTGAATGTATTTATTTGGAGTATTTGCAAAAGTTCAAGGCTTGGACTAAATTGGTTTTGCTGGTTCTGTTAGCTAATAGAAAAAAGTGAAGTTATGTAATGAACATGGTCTTTTTAATGGCAACATAAATGTTTGCTAATTACCATATGGAGATGAAGGTCATATTAATTACAAAACAGTTCTTGCAATGCTACCAAGCAACCATCCTTTTAATTTATTTTTTTATGGGATTAATTAGAGATCATATGCATTCAGGACTGACAGCTTTTCTTCATAATGTTTTCCAGAAAAACATATATGTCACTATTTGACCCTAATTGAGTGCCGTGTGCCCTGCACAGCTGTGCTGGGTGGTGGGATCGAGGTCTCAGCTGCACTTTGGCCAAAAAGGGCAATCACAGCAAACAGCAACCAAGCAGCAGTGTGGGAGCAGATTTGTCCTTCTGAGGCATGAATTTAAAACACAGACGAGAGCTGTGCCAAGAGGCTTCTTGGGAGCATCGGGTCATTAAAGGCTGTGGGTTAACCCCTGTGCTGGCAGAGGGAATACTGGAGTGGGACAGGCAGGATAAACCTGCTGTTGCTCAGGCTAGACATGTCTGGGGCTCTCTCTTCTGCTGCATCACCGGAGACCCCGAGTGGGATGCAGAGCTTTCCTCTGGGGCTGGGCTCTTCCATCAGTGGCAATGGTGAGCTCTTCCCTTCCCCTGTTTCAGCGCTGGAGACACAATTGAAGTTAAAATGGGCAAGATGTGCATGGCCAAAGCCTTCCTTCTCCTATGTGTGCTCCTTAGGCCCTCACTCCATGGACATGGTGTTCAAATGGCCAGTGTACAGCCTGGGCAGCACAGCAGGGCGGGTGGTTTACAGGGCCATATGAGCTTAGGCACTGCTGCTGGGCACGAGTAGGCTGGTTCCTCCAGTGGGGAGTGGGAATGGCTGATGGCAGTGTGGAGCTGTTTGGGCACTTGGTCTTGTTAAACCTCATGAGATTCCCAAGGGCCACTTCTTGAACTTGTCCAGGTCCATCTGGATGGGTCCATTTTGCAGGTGTCTCACTTCACCCTCAGCTTGGTGTCACCTGCAAACCTGCTGAGGGTGCCCTTGATCCCTTTGTGTCATTAATGGAGGTATTAAACAACAATGGTCACAATACAGGCCCTTGAGGGGACTGGTCACTGGTGGCTATCAGGACTCCGAGCTGTTGACCATGATGCTCTGGATGGGACCATCCAACCAATTCCTAATCCACCTAATGGTCCACCCACTGAATCCATCTCTCTCCAACTTGGAGAGAAGGATGTTCTGGGAGACTGTGCAAAGGCTTTACAGAAGTCCAGATAAATGTCATCTGAAGCCCTTCCCTTGTCCCTTGTTACTCCATCAGAGAAGGCCACTGGGTTGGTCAGGCAGGACATGCCCTTGGTGAAGCCGTGCTGGCTGTCCCAAATCACCACCCTGTTCTCTGTGTGCCTTAGCACAGCTTTTAGGAGGGTCTGCTACATGATCTTCCCAGGCACAGAGGTGAGGCTTTCAGGTTGGTAATTCCCAAGATCGACCTTCTTAAAGATGGGTGTAATGTTTCCCTTTTTCCATTCACCCAGGACTTCCCTTGACTGCCAGGACCTTTTGAATGTCTTGGAGAGTGGCTTGGCAGCTCCATTAGCCAGTTCCTTCAGGACTCTGGAGTGCGTTTTGTTGGGTCCCACAGACTTGTTGACATTCAAATTCCTCAGGTGGATCTGATCTTCACTTACAGTGAGAGAGGCTTTGCTCTCCCAGTCCTTATCCCATCACTTGAGCAGGGTGGGATCTGTGACCCTTCAAGCTGGTACTTGCCACCGAGGGAACTCTGAGCTGGCTCAGTGTGCAGGCAGCCTCCAGCCCTCTGCTGACCTCAGGCAAGTGAAACACTGGAGCAGTGGTACAAGAACCGAAGGCTGGGGGTGAGTTTGGGCATTTGGCACCCTCTGGCACACCATGTGCTTGTTATATTTGCTTGCACGGGTGTGCGTTGGTTCCACGCTGCAGGTGAACTGAACCAAACTCCTGAAGATTGCAGCTCTTGTGCCCAGGCATTCTTTGATAGCTACAGAATGATCACTGGTGATTAGGATTTATTAATCAGAGTGGGACTAAAAGGACAGCAAATATGAAAGCAGCATCTTCTGTTCTGGGTCCCTTCACCAGGGCTGTGCACACAAGCTTGGTTTGCCCCCTCCGCGTGGCTGTGTCAGCTGGACGAGTCATGTCATGGTTGAGCAGCTGCTTTGCCCTCTTCCTGCCCATGCTTTGGAGGATCACTCTGAAGTTAAAAGTCAAGAGGGAAAATAAGCCCTTGGCTGTGTTTCACCCTACGCCAGGATTTCAGTTGTAGTCCAGACCTCTTTGCTCTTCAGTTTTAGATGTTTAACGTGTCACTCAAGTTGAACGTTGTGATGACAGCAATCAGATTCACTCGAGTACTTTTGTGCTGGCACAGTGCTCTCGTTCAGATACGTGTCAGCAGAGGGGATTTAAAAATACGGATGTGCTGCACTAACCCAGGCTCAGAAGGATTGTGTGCACAGAGAGATGGCCGGTATCGTGAAACAATTACCGCCCAGATAGCGTGGAAAAGAGGAAGGAATACTGATGTCTTTGTTCTGATGACGTGTATCTGAAGCACTGAAGGGTTTCAGACTCAGATGTTTGAAGGTATTTAGGAGTGTAAGCCCAGCTTAGGGGACCAAGTCCTTACATGCAGAAGTCTCTTTGGAGACTTGGAGAGCACGGTGAAGGTCACAGGATAAGGACTAGTAACAAGCCAGTGCTAGAAGCTGAACCCAAAGTGCCTCAGTCATAAGCTGTGTTTTTCACCTTTAGCTTCCCTAACATGTAGGTGTTGCCTTTACTTTCAGAGCTTGTTGTTCTTCTTAAGGTATATATAGTGAATTTAAGGTATATATAGTGAATTTAAGCTTGTTGGCCATTGCCTGGATTTTCTTTGCTACCCTTCTGGGGTCTCCTAGATATTAAGGGTCCAGCCCTTTGAAAATCAGCATGAGCACAAACACTACCCCGTTTAGTTTCTCAATGGTTCAGAGGAATGTGTGGAGCTTAATGTGTAAATGTGGCAGAGGGTTTTCTTTCAAGTAAAGAGAAAAAAGAAATCATGAAAATATGGCTGTGAACATTTTTAAAGAGAGCCTTTCTTTAACTAATTTATAAGGTCTATCTAAAGGGGTTGTCTTTAAGACACTCTTTGGTTTTATTTTAAAGTAATCATTTTCTTGATGAGAAAATTATTCTCCTACTTATTTTTTGTTAATATAATGTGATGTTGCTGATGAACCTGGAGGTGACATTTAAAGGGAGGATACCCTGAGAGATCTGTACTGATGCTGGAGCTGGAGGAACTGGGTCATCACACAGATCTGCTGGTAACATACTGTTCTTTGGGGACATTGTGAGGACTTCAGGGAAAAATACACACACGGGCATCACACCAGTTCTGAGTTGTGACCTGACAAACCTCTGGAGGCTCTTTTCAAGTTCGGTGCTTGGTACCTGTCATCTGCAAAGTGACAGGTGCTTGTGTGGTCTTTGGGCACCAAGAACGGGTGTTTGCTCACCCCACCCAGGGCTGGTGTTCAGGCTTTGGGAGCCTTTGTGTCCACCAGAGATTATGTGGCTACATGGAAGGTCAGGGTGGTTGTCCTAAAATGAGGACAGCAATGATCAGACCTGGCTGCTGTCTGCTGGCTCAGGGCTGGTGCAGAGGACAAGGTCCTGTGTGCTGAGCCCCCAGGTGCATCCCAGGAGCTCCCTGGAGAGCAGATGAGGCAAACAAATTCAACTGTGGAGGGTGAGACAGTTTATCCCACTTTCAGGGTGTTTGTTTTTCATCTTTTTGCTGGTTTGAAAAGACACCTTTAATATCCCTCCAGTGATATTAAATGAATGGTTTACTGGACTGGGGATTAAAAAACACTTCAGCTTAGAAAAAATTAATTTCTCTGAACTATAATCAGGTAGAAAATGAGCAGATTGTTAAACCTGTGTTTTCTGTGTGGCAAAAACAACTTCATGGAAGTCTGGAGTGTGCAGTTGAGTTAACAAAGTTTTAAAGAGCCAGTAGAAATAGGTAGGAGGACAACGTGTGTCTGACAGCCGAGTACAGGGGATGTGGTGACACAGGCACGGAGTGAAGTCGGCAGAGACAGCGGCAAAGGGAGTCTGGCGGCAGAAAACAGGCTGGTGAGAACAAAGCGCTGCCTGTCGTGGGAATGACTGCTCGTCCCTTTTGATCACGGCGAGGAGGGAGGCTCGGTGAGCAGCGTTTAGACAGAGAGAGGCAAGGGAGGGGGTGAGAGGCTGCAGTGGAGGCACCCCTGGGCACCCCCAGCCCCTGCCCTGGCTGGGCTCGGCACTCCCGGGAGAGGACGGGAGGGGGCTTTTCTCCTGGAGCTCGGGGCAGAAACCCGGTGCGTTCCAACTTGTATCAGGCAGTCGCTCAGTGCCCTCCGCCTGGCTGTTGGCTGGGGTTTAGCTGTGAGATCCTGAGTGATAATTTTAAGGGCTGAAATATGACGTGTGTGTGTAATCTGCTCAGCCTCTGCCCTGCCTTTAGTTTCCTTCCAGCCCTGTGGGTGGCCAGGAGGAGATGGAAGCTCTCCAGTGACGCGCTGCAGTAGGTTTTGACCTCGGGAAGGACAGAACAAGGATTGTAAGGGGCAACATTTACTGTCTGGTGGGGTTTGAGGGGGAGGGAGGGTTCCGTGTGCCATTGGATTAAGAGACTCCAGCGGTGGCAGTGCCTGGGCTCTGCCACGGAATGTTGTCCTGCTTGTCCATCCATCCTCATGCAGTTGCTCTGTCACGTCTCACAAGCAGCCCCGGAATTATTCATCGTGAGCACAGGGCTCTGACCAGGACATGCTGCTCAGCAAAGCCAGAATCACAAATGAGGGCTTTAGTATGGAAAAGGCAGCAATGCCCCGTGCCTGTCCATCTTCCCTTTGGAGGGGCAGCAGCTGGAAATAGGAACAAAATTTTACTGGTGGTTTCATGTTGAGCCTTTCCAGCCTGCAGCATGCTGTAGAGCTTTATTAACATTGTGGTTTTAATTTATTTTTTGTGTTTTTTTTAATTATTTTTTAGACTGCTTGTGTGGGCCAGCCCTGGCCACACAATGTTGGATTGAGTGGCACACTGGTCTGTTTGTGTAGCAGCCCTGCTATCCATATGTACAGTCTGTATCCTTGCTTTGGAACAACTGTACCAAAGCCTTTTAATCAGCTTGGTTTCACTCAAGTGTACAAATCCTCCTCTCATTACATGTACAGCTCTCAAGTTCACAGGCAGGAACTTCTTGGACAGACTAATATTCCTTGGCCATCCTAGCATGCAAATTTAAAATCTAATATCTTGCTGCAGGTCTCTTCACTTTGATGCAAATTCTAATGTAAGATTATGGTTTGTAGTTGTAAATTAGAAATTAAAGTAAGTTTTGCAAGGGAAGAATATGTGGAAAATGGCAATTTTGGTTTTATATTTTTTTGAATGAGGTAATCCTAGTGGTTTGAGTACTACAGAGATGCACACCCTCTAAAAAGGAGAAGACTTGAACAGCAAACCTGGTTTAAAAGGGCACTTAGCTGCATAGCTGTTAATGAAGAAGTGGTTGCTGCAAGACTGTCTCCCTCAGTCTCCTGACTTCTCTGAATGCATCTGGAGGCAAACAATAGGTTAATTGTTCCGGTGTAGGAAAAAAAAAATAAAATCCAGATGTGTCTCACTTTTGTTCCTCTGTAAGCCCTGAGGCTGAGGGGCTGTGAGGACCTGCTGCCTGGAGGAGGGCCGTGGGTGCTGTGAGGCTCAGCTGTAACTGCTGGCTGGCACTGGTGGGTCCTGGGGGATAGCAGCTCCTGACACAGCTCTTGACCCTTAATTTCTATTAAGCAAATCTGTAGCCTCTGGGACCTACTAGAATACCTGTATCTGGCTGTTTTCCCACGTGTCCTGGACCTTTACATGGCCATTTGACTTGGCCCATTCCAGCTGTCCTGGGAGCAGCTCCCCCTGTGCCACGGTGACAAATGTATGAAAATCAGGAACAGCACAGGAAGGGAATGCAGAATCTGAACGAACTAACTTCATTTCTGGAGTGCTGCTCACACTTGTTCTAGAAGCAGCCAGAGCATTAGATGAAATCAAATTCTCTGAGTCCTCATATTCACACCACACAGGCTGCAGTGAAGGATTGGTCTCCAAGACTGACCCTTAGTGGTCCAAAATTTGTCATGAGATAGATGAGAGGAGAAGGGGGGAACTCAATAATAGAGAATCCTTTTGTGTATAACCAAAGAATTTCTGAATACTCTCAGTATTTGGATTTGCTTTTTAGAAATCAGTATCACTTTTAAATATCACTTTTAAAGGGAGTGATGGGCTCTAGTGCTGTAATATCTACACCCAGCATACTTAAAAAAGCTAAAATCAAGAGTACTTCACAATAATGTTAATTGCATATGGATAGGATTTTGCAAAGCAATTTGGGTTCTGTCTCCTTCGATGACTTTCAGTGGTGCCGAAGCTGTTGTGCTTCAAAGCAGCTTTTGAAAATGGAGTTTCAAGGGCTGAGCCCTGTATGTGCTTTTGAAATTGCTCCTTAACTCTGAAATCCTTGTATTCTTCTAGATTGCCTGTTGACAGGGTGTCTTTTCCCTTCCCATCGTGTCTTCACAGGAAATAATGTGATGGAACCCTTGGAGCTTGGGCGTGGGACTGTGCCTGGTCCCAGGGGATCAGGCATGGCCTTGGCTCAGCCCCGCGGCTGTGGCAGCCCCGGCACACACGGCAGGGCGCCAAGAGATGCCTTCCTAGCCCTCAGTGCAAAGAGCTGAAGAAAAACATTGGTATTATGGGCCGTGCAGTTCATTTCTTTGCAAATCTGCCATGGCTGACATCTGTTTGCTTTTCTTTGTGGTTTTGGAAAAGAAGAGAGGATTTGGATCCAAAATAGCTATAAGATGGCTTGACATGGAGTAGCATGAATAGGCTTGTTTCGTCTCCTCCTGTTATGAATCACTTTCCATATTAATTTCAGACTTTGAGTCGATGTGTATCTGGCCCTGCAGAGCTGCACACCACTTTCAGTCGTCCAGTTGTTCAAAAAAGAAATAACTCGTGTTTATTTGCTTCATATCAGAAACCAGGGTTCCACGTGGCGGTTTGCAGGGGTGGGTCGGTGAGCTTCCAAGGCACAGCTGAGCCGGTTCGAAGGCTCTTGCATAGCTGGGGAATTTCAGGCGTGATCCCAGCCCTCCAGTCAGAAGTTCAGACACACTAATTATCCCTATTGTGCCGTTTCTTCATCCACCACCTCAGGTTTTCCTTTCTGTCACGTCTCTGCAGTCAGCCTGTGGAGTCGCCCGTGCTCTGTGTGGCCAGGGAGGTGTTCTGTGCTCTGGTGGGACAGTCCCATGTCCTGGTATTCAGAGCCTGCAGTCGCTTGCAGGACCACCAGTTAGAGCTTTTTTTTCTCATTTTTTTGGATTAAATATTAGTCAGCTTGCAGTAAAGGTCCTTCCTTTCTCTTTTGCCAGATGTCATGGATTACTGCCTCTGAACAGCTTTCCCATGAAAAGCATAAATAAATACAAGCCCTCAAGCTCCCGGCGTGAAGTCAAGACCCCCTCCTCTGTTTTGTTGAGCTTTTTTCCCCCCTCTTTTTCTCAGACAGATTAATGTCTTGTCTTTATTGGCCTATTTCGGTCAAACATCAAAACCACCCATCCTGTGTGTGTGTGTGTGCCTGGAGATTGTGGCCATTTTAGGGATGAAGAGAACAGCCATGGGTGGGACGCTGAGCACCTGCCCATGGGGAGCAGCAGCTCTCGGGTTGTCTTTGGGCATTTCTTTTGCCTTTTGTGTTGGTCTCGGGGTCAGGTGATAGTGGTAGAGGGTTGTGTTTATGTACAGGCTGTGTTTTTTGTGTTGCTCGAAGGTTGATCCATGGGATGAGTTGCTGTTGTGTGGGCAAGGTAACAGAGTGTCAGGGACTGAATGGAGCAAATGGAGAGAAGGAGTCTTTTCAGTGCAAATGATAACACACTCCTTGTTCTGTATTCCTGCATGGGTTTGACCCCACTGATCTCGCGCTATGCCTGGTGGGGTTCTCCCTGTTGGCTGAGGGATAACGGGATGTAATCCATGGGATCAGCTCATTGACTTACAGTGTTTCTAGCCCTGTAATGTAAAACTCAGGAGTTAGACCCCCACGTAAAGGTGTGATACCAGTTTAACAATCATCCAAGTGGGAAGAAAGGAAGGAGAGGGCTTTGAATCTATCACTGGGTTGTATTTTCAAGTTCTTCTCTGATATTTAGAAATTGTTTTTATCAGAAGCTAGGAGTCCCAAGCCATGTCATTCCTGGAAGGGTAGATTAAAACAAGTAGTTTGAGTTAAGGAAAAGACAGTCGTGGAAACCTTTGCAATGAAATCACAGGCATTACCAGCGCTGCACTAAATGAGTGTTCTGATTAAAGCTGGGAGGAGCTGTTTGTATTTCTTTACGTTTCCCTGGGAATGTGGCTTCTCATCTGAGCACAGGCTCCTGCAGCCAGATGCAGTTTGCTGTTGTTGTGGCACCTTCACATAGGGAATATCAGGCTGCCTTTCCAGGGCAAACTGCAAACCTGGGAGCTTCGCTGGCAATACCAGTCACCTGACGAGGGACCCAATAAATGAGGGGACTGGCACATGTATAAAAAGGGATATAGATGGGTTTGCTGTGTGCCAGCTCTCCTCCAAACACTATCTGTGGCCACTGTTTTGTTCTTAGCTGCCATCCCTGTGGTGCTGCAGTGCTGGCTCTGCTCCCCTCCCAATTCTTTTGTGATTTATGAATGATTAAGATGGAGTCAGACAGAAAGCAGAGTTGGCACAGCCAGGCTGTTACCCTATTAGAAGGTCCAGATGTACTGAATCAGGGTTCCTTGTGGCTTCTGATGAGGAAGAAGCAAAACAGGGCTCTAGTTAGGTTTAAAGGATTTGGTAAGTGCACATGTGTCATGGGTCTAACTGCCTTTGATGGGTACCAGATGGCAAACAGAAAGGGGAGGGTGGAGCTGGGGGAGGCAGAGGGATGGAGAGGTCCTTTGTGAGCCTCTGTAGCGAAATGTCATGTGCAGAAGGTACCTCTATACATGTGTATATAGATGCTTGGATAGAGTTATCTGTCTGTATAAAATCATCTTTCTGACCACTGGGTCACCGAGATACAAGCCTGTTGCTTACCCTGCACCTCTCTTTGAAATGATAAATCTCATTGCAATGTGTCTCACAGCTCTGTGTGGGTTTGCAGCCCCTTCATTTCCAGAGGAGGGTGAGACTCTGCAGCTTCAGCCCCAAGAGCCAGGTTTGGTAGGGGTGCTGGCCTGGGTAACAGATCTTCACTGTCTGCACTGGAGTCACATCCAGTGCTGAATCTCAGCCTCAGAGGAATCAGCTGCTGTCACATAGACATTGAGTGCAGGGATTCTGCCAGGGGCTGGCTTTGGGAGAAACAAACATTGGGTCAGTTCTTACTATTTTAAATTGTAATTGGTTTCTAAGTCACTGAATCCTTGGGCTGATGAGATTTTCTCTTTAAAAAATTACATTTGTATATAATGAGTCAGAAAAGAGAAGACAGCCCAGTGATTTATTTGTGTGCAGTGATTTAAACACTGTGAGTTTTCTCAGTCCTAAAAAAGCCAAGCACACTGGAAACAGTTGAAAGGATTATGTATGGCAAAAGGGCTGGAAGAGATCTTCACTGACATGGCACCATTTTCCAATTTGCAACCTGTAGGGTGCTGCAGCTGTAACCAAGAGCTTCTGTCACTGAGATAATTTGGAAAAGAGTGAGATATTAGGATTAAAAATCCAGGCTCAATGCCTCATTAGTGTAAACTAGCACAGCAGTTTGGCTTCCAGGGAAACTTATAGATTTCTATACCCCCTTCCGGTCTGACACGGTGTGTTTTCCACTCTTGTGTTGTAATTCAGTACAGCTTGTACAATAATGTAGATGAACTGCTGGCAGGGAAATGGAGTAGATAAATCTTTTATGAGCGAGTCCAGTGTCCCTGGGCTGGCTCAGCCCTCTGGGGAGCTGCAGAGGAGCTGGGCTGGCTCTGGCTGTGCTCTGGTGTCTGCTATGGATAAAGAGGCTGGAGCATCACGGCTGGTACCTGTGACAGGGTCCCTGAACTCTCCAACTCCTTGGCCACTGCTCAGCCTGGAGTTGTTCCACATATATGGGACAAACACATCCTATGCCTGTGTGTGTATATATATATATATGTACAGCACTTGCAGTGATAAAAAAGCCCAGAGCATTTTCCTGTTTCCCACCGGAGCAGGGAAGGTGTTACGTGCAGAAATGGAAAAATGTTTTGCCAAAACCTATTTGATTAAAACCAAACCCAAGTATTTGTTATAAATTAAATGTTTAGTAAAAACATCTCGATTCCAGTATAATTTCTGTGGAGAAACATTTTGGAAGTGAAAATATGTAGATCTGGAAAATGTCAGAATTTCACTGGGGAATTTTGCAGGGCAGTTTTATGTGTGTGCCTTTCTCACTTTTTTTTTTTTTTTTTGCATTTCATAGTATATTGAGTGATCATATTATTGAGCCAGCATAATACGGTGTCATTTGATACCTGGTTAATGCATTTATTTACATTTCTAAAATATGTGTGTTTTGATACACATGATTATTTGTTGAATCATTAAGGGCAGCTGCTATTTAGCATGGTTTGAACCGCCTGCTTTCCTACATCAAAGTGTTTCATTACCAAATACTAAAATTTGATATTTTTTGTATGTCTGAAGTTGAGCTGAAGCGTGATTGGAGTCGTGATGAGTAGTGAGGGTTAGAAGGGTCTGTGATCCGCTCCACACGCTACATTAGGGGCTGAAGGCTGCAGGAAGGTCCCCTCAGACTCCTCTCCTCTTGAACAAACATGTCTCCCTCAGACACTCCTTGTCCATCATGTGTTCCAGCCCCAGGGCGGCAGATGGATGCTGGAATATCTGTCTGACATTGATCCAGCTGAACTGGATACTCGTGATAATGAAGACTCATTGGCACACGGTTCAGCCTGGGTGGCTGCTCAGGTACACGCCAACGTGTGCCCTCCTTGTGCTCTCAGCTCCATCTCCACAGCCTCTGCTGCTGCCAGAGCTGCCTGATGGAAGCTGCTTCAGATCTGTTCATTCTCGTTGTCATCACGTTTCCAGAGCGTAACACAGACGTGGCCTTTCTGCCAGCGTGGGGGATGCTCTCCCTGCAATGCAAATCACAGATATTTTCATCTAGATCAAAAAAAGGAAGTTTCAATTAATAATACACAACAGCTGTCATGGAGGAATTAAAAATAATAGAGTTGCTCAACTCATATGGTGCAGACAGTATTTGGGGCAAAAAGAAAACATTCTGCACAGAATTTTAAGGACTTGTGTTTAATGACGTTTACTGAAACTGAACCCAGCACTTGCACTGGGGCTGTTCTGTGCTGGAGGAGTCTAGGGAGACATGTAACCCTCAGCTGCTGTTCACACCCTACAACTACCACTCTTACAACTGTTGAGGCATCTTCCACGTGAGGATTTGCAGGCTTTGCCTCCAGACCCATGTTAAGCTTGGCTTCAATCGCCAGCCAGTCCAGAAGTCACACAATGAGCCCCTGTTTGGGGTCTCTGCACACTCACAGAATCACAGAATGTGCTCAGTTGGAAGGGACCCATAAGGATCATCAGTCCAACCCTCAGCCCTGCACAGGCCCAGCCCCAAGAGTCCCCCCCTGTGCCCCAGAGGATCAGCCAAACCCTCC
>JAWMRA010000048.1:9233766-9244871 GCA_035584735.1 Pseudotriccus pelzelni
AATTGTTATTCTGACTTATAATCTCTCTTTTGAGTTGAGTTCATTCCCCCTGCTGGTTAACTTTTAAACCAGCACAAAAAGCAATAGATAATGTCTATTAGTACTGTGGGGGTGGGAAAAACATTTTTCCCCTTTAAGCCTGGAGTACAGCATGGACATTTACGCAAACCTTAGAAGCCCCAAATGCTTCATTAAGCCAGTTCAGCTTTCAAAGAGAGTTCCTAAATGTTTGAATACAGTATAGAAATGTTCTTTCATCCACTAAACAGTTTGTATCCTCAGGCATCCACACAGTTAATAGTATTAGTCCCAGTGGAAAGCCTCTTGAGCAATTGATGACTGGAGAGCATGGATCATTTAAACATTAACAGCTTTGGTTATTAATTATTGTGGAAAATGCAGGGGTGGAGAATGCTGAACTGGAAATGCTGTCCCACTATGTGTTTTTCTCTTGCTGCATTATCAAATCCATTTCTGCTGTCAGCTGAGCAAAGCGCTTTTAGAGCAGCGTGATGGGAGCAGGGGTTATTTTGCTTCCTGCTTGGATTCCAGGTTTTCACTTGACAATGATGATGGAGTATCTTTTCTGTGGGGGATACAGATGACAGGCTTTAACGTCATTTAATTTAGTGTGAGCTCTGCTTTCAGCCAGGAGGAAAATGCCTTGTCACAACTGTGCCCTGAACACATCCTGTGAGGTGGTCTAGAGTGGGGCTGGTCTGGAAGCTCTCGGGGCTGGAGCTGTGGCTTGTGGTGGTGGCTGGCTCAGCCTCATCTCTGTAGGCTTTTTGGCCAGCTCACCAAGCTGGCTTGGCCACATCAGTCCACTGCCCACATCTCTCTGAACTGGGTTTGATACTCCTGGTGTAAATCAAGCACGGTGCTCTCCACAGTTGGGTGTCTGAGCAATGGGATAGTGCCGTGGTCAGTGAGAGGTGTTTTCTCTCAGGATGCAGAAGGGTTTGGAGCCCTGTTGCTTCACCCACGGCCTGGACAGCCAGCATAACACCAGCAGGCACTGGGGACCGAGCCTTCCAGAAAATCTGACCTCCCTGTTAGAGCTAGAGCAAGACCCTTGAGCTCCTCAAAAGCTTGGCCTCCTTGGGTGCTAATGCCTTGCAAATGTGCCCACATGTCAGTGCTCACAAGCCTTCAAGTCCTCCTCACCATCAGTCAGGGCACGTTGAGTACCTTTAGCTCTTGAATTTGGGTCACTCTTCAGCAAAGCCTGTCTGTGCAGGGCTGGGCTGGGTAGGATGGCCAGGATGACTCACCCACGTGGTGTAAATAAGCTCTGCCTTTTGCTTCGCTTGCATCCAGCTAATATAGCTGTAATTACTGAATTGTATTTCCTGGACACTTGCAAGTAATTAGCTCGATATACAACTAATGTATCTTGCCAAATTTAGGCTTAAAATCGTTTCTACGGTTGAATGCAGTAATCTTCTATTAGATTTAAGGGTTTTTAAAAAAATATTTCACTAGTGCCTGGCTTGATTAACTCATAATGTTGTAAGGCTTATTTGTGGAGGGGGTATAGAGATATTAAATGAATTTGGAATTAAGTAGGTGCTGGCTAAATTCCTGCTTTACTCAAGCCCCAGTGATCCCAGTGATATGGAGTCTGGGCATGCAATATTGTTGCTGGCTTATTGAAGCTGAATGGAGGTATAAGCTATGAGAATATGAGAGTCTGGATTTTTGAGGGGTTTATTTTTGGTGCTCTTTCAGCAAAAATGAGGCTTATATGTATAGCATACTTAAAGAACTGCTTTCCACCCCTGCTTTCTTATTAGTTAATGGCAGTACTGAACCGAGGTAAGAAAGGGATTTGTGACTCACTGCTAGCTCACCTCTTTAGGAGAGAAGGTGAGGATTCAGGAGGCAAATTCAGGTAACTTCATGTAGGGAAGACCACTGCAGATGCAGAGGGATGAGTAAAGTGCTAAGCAAGTCCTGGCATAAATCTGCCATAAGAGAAGAGCTTTGGAGACTTCGGTGCTGCCACACGTGGGCACATTGACTTGCGCCTGTGCTAAAAATTCCATATGTTTGGATGGATGGACACTGTGGGCTGGTTTGGGAGCTCTGTGAATTTAGTTTGCATGGCTTCTTTCTGGTTTGTGAGCCATAATTAATGATAATGAGCCCTGAAGGCAAAAATGACAGTGCATGGCCGTGGGTGTCTGCAGCACCAAAGCCAGCGAGCAGCTGGACTGGGGAGCAGCTGTGCTCTGGTCGCTGCCCCAGGGACTGTCGGGCTAGATCTGCAGGACAAGCCAGGCACTGACAGCAATCCAGTATTGTTGTCAACAGCAGGATTAGGCACAGAATCACTGGATTTGTGTAGGAAGAATTTCTGGGGAAAGCAGATATGATTTTTTTAGAAGAGCTCCACGCTGTGTATTGGTGGGATGTGCATCCTCCTTTTTTTCATATGTTGAAGGGTTTTCAAGGTTGCCTTCCAGTTTTAGGTGTTTGAGTGAGGGTGGAATTATATACTGTTATGTCAGATTTTCATGGCTGTAGGGGTGCTTTCTCTCTTTTTTTTTTTTTTTTTTTTTTTTAACAGTTTCTGGTGCACTGTTTGGAGTGTCCACACGAAGTAAGATATGAGTCTTAAATGCTGTAAAATGAATGAGCTCACGGGGCAAACTTCACTGACTCAGTTGCTGTGTCAAGCTCTCAGTGTGACTGTATGGTCAGTGTGGGGAATTGCAAGTGGAGGGGTTATAAATGCTCCTACTACTGTTCTCTATTGCAGGAAAAGGCCTCTTGCTAGTATTGATTTATGATTTTTTTTTTTTCGCTAAAAATTGATGCCTTGCTCTAAAAATGTTTTTGTTGCATGTGTGGCCACATTTGGAACTAAATTCCCCATGTGTGTGTTTGTGCACACAAATGCAGATGTGTACAAGCCATGTCTGTCCACATGGAAATGTGTAAAGCTGCTGGACGCTTGGCCCTGTATTTTTGGATTTTACAAGAAAGGACAAATTATGGAAGAGTGTATTGTATTAATACATCTGTTAAGGGATATAAAAAGTGTAGCAGTGATGCTTTTCTGTGGAATGGAAATCCTGTTGTAAACATCCAAACCTCAAATAGCTCTGCCTGGAAAGGAACAATTCGTCAACTGGACCCCACCCTGGACAGATTCATATAGATCATAAACTCTCTGTCCCCACTACTGGGTTTTCTCAGCATCCCCAAACCAGCAACCTCTGTTGTATTCCTGTCACCTTTAAGAATGGGACTTGAATTATTCAGAAAACCTGAGTATATTGCTACTTTATTATTTATTTATTTATTTGCACTGCACATTTTTTGTTCTATGTATGCAGCAAAGTACGAGCCTTCCCCCGACCTTGCAGGGTTTCAGAGATAGATGAAGGCACGTGTTCTTTAAGGCAGCTGGGAATTTATGGTGTTCCAAAAGACTCTGGCTCCAGTGTGGGTTGTTGGCAGCAGTGCTGATAATCACAATGTGATAGCAACTGGCCTCTTTTATTTCAGATGTGTTTAAATATTATTTTCTTGTGCTGTAAGGTTACGTCTTGGAAGACTGTCAGAGCTCAGAAGGGAGAGAAAAACAATCCCAACCCGGGAGCCTTTGTTTCAAAACGTTGCAAGCATAAATCTTTTCTGTTTTGTTTTTGATCACCTGATATTTTTCTAGGTCTTAGGCAGAATGGGTGGGTTGTTCATAGAGTGTACTGATATCTTGTCTAAAGCCCGTTGGTACAAAACAGAGCACTCCTGTCTTGCAATCTCTTGGAACAATAACGTGCTAATTCCCTGGATTAGCAGACCTCTCGTGTGCGCTTGCATTTTGAGAGTTAGCAAATCTGGTGAACAAATGTTTCACAAAAGCCAGGGAAATGCATCCCAAACCATGTTCCGTCTCTTCAATATTCATTTTAATTGCTGGCAGTCATATTCCATGGAGGATACAACAGCATATCTCTTGTACACCCAGTAGGAGTGGAGTAGTACATGTCCTCAAGCATTTGTTTCTGAACCACAGCAGAGAGTTAACAGCAGTAGCAAAATGTGCTGATGTATTGTTGATCAAAAAATGTGTAGTAATGGCATCCCTAATATAGTTGCATCAAAGATTTCCTGGGTTATTGAACGTGCAGCCACCCGTTCCCAGTCAGCATCTCTGCGAGGCCCCGCAGCCAAACCCGGTGGATTCATGGGGTCAAACACAGAAATGCTGCCAGAGAAACCTGGGACTTCTCCTCGGGCTGCTCCCAACACCCCACACAGCAGGGTTAATTGTTCCACCTAAACACCCAATTAGAGCTTATCTAGGCAGAATCTCATTATTTTCAACTGCTGTAGATGTTTATGCCATGCAGCTTGTGGGTAGTTTATTTCCAGGAATGTATATAGGGTTAACCCTGCCCAATGGGAGCTCACGTGCTGTGCTGTAAATGTCTCCAAGTGGGCAGTTTCACTGGGTTTCTTTAATGACATCATTTTTTAAACCTGCTGAGTCCATTTCAGACCTGTGAGCCGGAGTCTGGTGGGAGCAGGGGAGCACAGGAGAACAGCCATGCTGGGAACGGGGCAGGAATAGGTTATGGAAGTTTTTTAAAGAAAATACAGAAATGATGTATTACTTCCAGATGTACTTTTGGAGGAACTTGTAGGTGCATGCTAAATACATAAAATACATGTAGCAGAAGTTGCTTAATAGATGTCTCCATCATAGAATGCACACATTTATGCTTCTGTATATTTTTTTTTCTCCTAGTCTGGCTTTTTTTTTTTTTTTTTTCAGGAACTGTATACTGCAGATTTAGGATTTAGGGAATAGCTGGAGGAATTTTTTTTTCTCATTTTTGGGTTAGGAGTACATAGATTTCATTTTGTTTGTTTGTTTTTTGGTGTATATGAAACCCATATCAGTGTCTGAACTCGTGGGCTCTTGGTCTGGCCCTTGCGGCTTTCCTGGATTGTAAGTGATTTTTACAGGTTGGAGAAATATGGATCAATAAGCAAAGACAAAAATAGACCTATTTCATGGTCTACCCATAAAAAAAAAGTGCACGAAATTATATACAAACAAAAAATTATATACAAACAAAACCCGTGCTTTTTAATTGCATTGACAGCTTAATCACTCTTTTAGAACATGTATCTGTTTACATTTCAAAATGTATAACTGAATTTCAGGAATTACTCCATGTATATAGTGTAATTTAAAATTCTGTATATATTATATTAGCATAAAAGAGGTTAGACACCACACGAGCATATATGGATTTTAGCTCCCTTGTGGTTTCCCAGGGCTGCTTCCCTGCTTCCCACACCCCACCAGGCACAAATACATCTTGTTGCTGTGTCATGGAGTGAGCAAGAGGCCTGGGGTTCCCTCACAGAGGGAATTTTGAAGCCTGTTGATTATATTCGGTATGGAATCTGGTCCTTGGCTCTGCGTCCCTGGGGGTCCCTGCGGCCTGTGGGTGACCTGGGGCCGGGTGTGGGGACGGGCTGTGCTACTGAGGGGTGATGAACCTGCTAATGAGGGGTGATGAACCTGCTAATGAGGGCCCCTGGGCTGGGGGATGGAGGTGCTGCCTGGCTCCTTCCCGTGAGGACAGTGCTGCTGCTCTGGGTTTGGGAAGGTCCTACACGACATCCCTGGGGCTGAAGGTTTGGGAAGGCCCTCAGCTGTGTCCGTGGGGCTGAAGGTTTGGGAAGGTTGATGTAGGAATTGTTTCTGTTCCTATTCCGTGTCATCCCTGGTCCTGGGGAGCGCGGGGCCTTGGCTGGCCTGGCCCGGCCGGAATTAGGGACTCACTGCAGTGTCTGATTTGTTGTGTTTTCCAGACTTAGACTGCACCAAGTTTTGAGTTGTTTCTAAACCTTGGCCTTGCAGAGCTACTGGGCAGTTTGTCGCCTGGTCCCTGCTCTCCCCCTGCCCATGTCCTCTGTGTCCTCCTCAGGAGTTTAGCCTGGGACAAGCCTGGCTGTCCGGGGAGTTGGGATGTGCAGGTTCCACACTCCTCAAGCCCTTCGTAGCACTGCAGGGTGAGGCTGCAGTTTGAGAATTAACTTACTGGGAAGGGGTACAACTAATAGCACAGACACTTAACTCATTTTAATGAGGCTCCCAGCGCACTTCTCCAGGTGCTCCTGTGTCAGGTCTTTGGAGATGTTGTGCCTTTGTGACAGAAGCACCGCACTAAAGGGGATCAGTGGAGATAACAACAGGATGTCAAAATGAAGTGAAACAAGGGCAGGACAATTTTATGGAGATGACATGACAGGAGGAAAGTATGGGGGGTGGGGGAGGAGGAAGAGAATTTAAGATGTCAGTAGAGATTTACTGAAGGCTTTCCGATGTCAGCTAGAAGAAATGTCAGCACAACTGACTTGGCAGTGTCAAGGTGATGGCAGGATGAAGTCCCATCAGCTTGGGAAGCATCTCTCATACTCTGGCTGTGGAGACGAGCTACTGTCAGTAAAGATGATGTCAGGATGATAATTATTTTGCACATTGTGGTTTAAGTAGGGCATTGTTTCTGTTGAGGTAATTTGAATTTAGCACAAGGTAGGAGAATACTTGCTCAAAGATAAAAGCCTCCAAACTGTGGCTGCTTTCTGTGAGAATGCCGGGAGCTTCTAACCCAGCCTGAGCTGCCCCTGGCTGCCCCGGGGACTGTGCTGGCTGAGGTGGGTGTAGTCAAGGCCTCGGGAGGTCTGAGCTGTGGCTCTGCTTGCCTTCTGCATAATGTGTGGGGCATATTCTCATTTCCCTCCTAAAAGCTCTGCCTGGTAAATATGAGGGCAGAGGAGAAAACTGATGCCATGTAGGAGTGCAGCCAGGATTTTAGGCATGTGAGGTGCAGATATTTAAGGATGAACAATTGTAATTCACTGTCACTGATGGAAATACATGCAATTGTGTGGGATACTGGTGGAATAATCAGTGCTGGAACAGCTACCTTGTGTTGAAAGTCACTGGGTGTTGTCGATGGCAGAATGAAGAGGCAGCAGAGGCTGTTCCCACGTCTCAGCTTTGTTTTAGGAATCATGAAGAGTTGAGTGGAGTCCTGAGGAGTAGCAAAAAGAACTGTAATGTGTAAATGAAATGAAAATTTGGGCCTTAGCTGTTCTGTAGATATAGTGTCTGGATTGGGCGGTAAATTGTGCCACGTGGTAAATAACAGGTCTGGGGTGCACAGCTCACCCTGCCAGCTGCCCCCATTGCTGAGGCACTTCCCATCATCCAACCGCTACCATGTCTGGCACCCTTTCCAGGAAGGGAATCCCCTGTTAGTTAAACAATTGCACTCGCACTCTGTGTGTCCTTTATCACAAAACAAACAAACAGGAAAAAAATGTGCTGAAAGAGCCAATCTAAGGGCTGGCAATCCGATAATAAATCCCCTGTCTTTCCACATACACTCAGTACCAGCTGTAGACTAATTAAACTCAATAGTTCGCAGGTGTTCCTGGGAATGACTATCGCAAGAGCACTCTCCTCTTTAGGGCTCGTTAACATCTTTTTCAGAGCTCTTTAAATTTCATACACCAGCAACAGTGAGCTAAAGCAGATGAAAGATAGCAGAAAGGGACTTGAGCTGTTACAGGAGTGCTCTCAGTGTTAGCACAGGCTGTAACCCCACTCAGTTCAACAGTTTATGCATTTTGATGGGTGAATCTCTTGGAGACCAGTGTAAGGAGGCAAATTGCTTTCTTAGAAACATTCAGATTTCTGTAGCCAAATGAAATCCTTGTCTCTGGAGCTCACTGTGTAACTTTACATGCTCAGGATGCCCATAGGCTCGATACACATGCAGGGGCAACAGAAGAAGGAAGCCTGTGGCCAAATGAAGTGGATTTAGCTATTTTGTTAAGGCTTCTAATACCTTCCCAGGGAGAAGCAAATGGAAAGCAAGGCTTCTGCCAGCCCTCCCTGCTTACTGAGTCTTCTTCTGGGCTTTGACTGATCTAGTGGCAATTTCCTTACAGTAATACTGGAGAACTGGACTGCCTCTCCATAGACTGGTTTACTGGCACAGTTGCAGCAACTTGTGCTTCCAGTTCCAGCCTGCTTCCACTGACAGCTGTGTAGCAAAAGCTCAGATTTTACTCTGTGGTTGGAATACCTCATCTGTGCACTCATCTACTCATCTTCATTCATGTTCCTTTTGCCTTTTTTGTCTGTCTTACAGAATTAAATTTAAATTTCTTGGAGAGCTCTCCTAATGGTTAAGAATGCCACAGGAAAGGAGGTTTTTTATCACTGTTTTTCCACGTTCCCTAAAAGACTCCTCGTGTGGAGCCAGCCCATATTCCCTGTAAGTCTGGTGTGCAACTATCCTTCTTGGAGAGAAAGCTCCTTGAGCAGCAATGCAGCACCTGGTCCAGACAGCCCAGCTTTGCCTGGGTAAGCTGGGTAAAAAACACTTTGATCCAGGGGAAGCTAGATTAAAAAATACTTCTGTTGCATTTGACATACATGATCTCTTGCATGCTCTACTATCCTGCCTCATGCTTTTGGCAGACTGGGATGCGTGGATACACCTGGCAGAAGTGCTTCTGTTTTAGCAGAGTTACTGACTGAAATAATTCCTAGATTTCGTAGCTCTTAATCTCATGAGCTCTCATGATTCTGTTTCTTTCTAATGATATTTTCAACTGTACTCTTTTATGCTCTTCCCTAGACAAGACAACCACAGTGATGTACCTAAATCTTAAATAGATTTATTGCTGATTTATGCTAAATTGATATCCCCAAATCAAAATACTATGTCCTACATGAACAAACTGCACCAGTTTAATGAAATAATTTTCTCAATCAATTCTATTACATAGTACAGTTTGACTCTATGCCTAAAATCTTACTCGAACTGCTACAGCTTTTGCTGGAAGGGGAATGTCAGATATGTGAAAAGAAAACAAACCTGTTTTAAAATGGAAATTCTCTTCAGGTGTAGTTTGTTCTAACTATCCCTTTGGTAATTCTTGTCTTTGCTGTGTCACTGTCATGGGTACGTCTCAGAGTGGTTCACAGGACAAAACTCAGAGCTCATGTTGTGTACTTGGGAAACTGATACAGAGTGAAATGGGATTTCAGAGTTCACTGGCCTGGCTCCAGGAAGCCCAGAGTAGGAGTCTCCCAGTCCGGTGGTCTTCCCACCAAAGTTTCCCACCAAAGCCTCTCCTAAAGACTGATGAGTTTCCAAAAATGCAGAGTACCCCAGTGAGGTGAGTCTGAGTTCCAGAGTTAGCCCTGGATGAATGGTTTGCATTGGGCTTCTATAACTGATCAATTTATAAAAAGCCTAAAACTCTTTCAGCGAGTTTGCATTGAGGTGATTTTGTGTACAGAGCCAGTCTGAGATGGAGAGAAAATCAGCAGGAGAAGTACACGTTTTGATAAGGATTTGATTTGTTAGCATTTAAAGGCATTATTTTGTGAGTAAAAAAGTAAAACCACAATAGATGCAGTGCACAAAGCTACAAATGTTAAGCAAAAAGTGTGCAGAGTATAAGAAATCCTTCCCTGACCTCAATCCCACACATGCCTGGGTATCGTCACTTGTGACATTGATTTGAGAGTGTTTGATAAAGAAAAAGACTCCACAGTTTCTGTGTTGGAGGCTTCCCTGTGGCTGCCATCCAAAAGCATATTTGCACATCCTTTCTGAAGTTAAATAAATGATGTGACAATTGGTGTAGCTGAGACGCTGATATGATGGGGAAGGGCCTTACAGAAAGTATTGTCCTGGTTGCTTCTCCTCCCTCTTCCAGATGAGGGAACGGTCAAAAATGCAGTGGCATTTAACTTCTGAGGGTGGAAACTTGGGATCTCACCACGTGAGGGTTATTTTTCAATGGCCAGTGAAACGATTCCCGTTGTTTCAAAATTCAAATTCAAAACTAAATGAGCAGATCTACTGTTGAGAAAAGGACCTGTTAGCACAGACGAGTTTATTGAGTTAGATGATTTTAGATGATTAGTGGTACACCATCATCGAGGTAGCTGTGAAGTTTCTTTTTGGTAAAATAAAAATTGGAGCCTCCATCCTGAATTGGGTGTTTCTAAAGCATGTGGTCTTCTTCAGATGCTTTGATAACTGAGTCCATCTCTCTTTGGTAAGAGACTTGCTTTCATCAGATTTAACTAAATGTGTGCCATGTAGTTGTGAAAAGAGATGTATATGGGTGGGATTTGGGGAAACTTGTGGATTCTGGTGTTAACAGCTGAAAAGTTCAAGTGCCCAGATCAAACTCCAACCAGTTATATGAAGTATAGAAGAGATTTCCCCACCCCTCCTTTCCTAAGCATATTCTACAGGCTTATCTGAATATAAATTAGTTTAGGAAGTAATTGATTTCTCTTAAAATGAAATGCATGAAGTACCACATGATTTAGTACAGCATCTGAGCTCCTTATCTACAGAGATGAAAATTGGTGCTAAGGTTACTTTCTTCAGTAGTGGTTTCAAGATTAGCTCTTACCCCTTAGGAGTTAATAGGGAGTGAGAGATCTATGTCTATTTATGTGATAAAATTAATTCCTGCATAAGATGAGAGTAAAGCCCAAATACTTGGAAGTTTAGTCTCTTGATTTTATTTCTTGTGAAACTGAATCCTTCTCCTCTTCTGGATTCAAGGGAAATATAGTACTGAGATATAACTTCAGTTTTCTCAAAGGGAAGACTCAAGCTCTTCTTTGAAGACCAAATTATTTCTATCTGGCTGTTAAATAAATCCTAAAGCAAATAGCAGTGCAGTACCGTGTCTAAAGCAATCCTACAATCTGGACAAGTAAAATGTTAATTTCTATATTGCTTTATGCTTTCAATTTTGTACCAAATCAGGTATATAATGTCAACCTGCAACTTTTTAAAGTGCCTGATATTTTGGGGGTTTGCAGATTTTGCTTGCACAGTACAAAGCTGGTGGGTTGGTTGGGCCATGTGATCCTTGTTGTGAACCCAAACCAGCAGGTGTGTTGGTTGTGTGAAAACCACTTTTCTGTGTTTGGATGCCCTTTGAATGTGAGCCAGCAGTGCCCTGGCAGCCAGGAGGGACATCCCTGTCCTGGGGGCAGCAGGGAGGGGATTGTCCCGCTCTGC
>JAWMRA010000048.1:9245083-9261540 GCA_035584735.1 Pseudotriccus pelzelni
GGCTGATCCTCTGGGGCACAGGGGGTGACTCTTGGGGCTGGGCCTGTGCAGGGCTGAGGGTTGGACTGATGATCCTTATGGGTCCCTTTCAGCTCAGCATATTCTGTGATGCTGTCCCCAGCTGGAGGAACCTGGCTGGCAGGGCAGGGGCTGCTTCTGACAAGGGAGGAACAACAGTTTGTGGGGTGGATCCCAAAGAGGGGATGTCCCAAACCTCTCTGGGCTGGTGGTACCAGGGAGTGTGTCTGTCCCCCCCCAGAACTGCTGACTTGTTTGGAGGCTGTGTCAGCTTCAGCAGTTTGTGATTTTACTAATGGAGAAGAGGCAAAAGGAGAGAAGCAGGAAAAAGGCCTTCCCTTCTTGACTGCATGGGTGTATTTATATGTGGGAATTAAGTGCTGTTTCTTGACAGGATTTTTTTGTTCCTCCACCAAACAAAGGGCAATACACCTGCTTGGGGTTGGTCTCGTGAGTGGCTCTGTGTGCCGCTGTGAACCCACATCCCTCAGCCACCCCCTCCTCAGCACTGTAGCTGCTGCACAGCTCATGTCCCGTTCGGGAAGTGTGCTTTGGCTCTGTTTTAGCAGAGGTATCTATTCCTGCTTCTCAGTTTCTCCTAGACACTAATCTGGTTTCTTAGCTGCAGCACCAAGAGTCAAGTCCTTCCTAGATCACCTTGCGTGGCTTTGTCTGGGTTTGTTTTTTTTCTCTTTTGTTCTTTGTAGTTGTTTTTTCTTGAGCAATGAGGAATTGATCCAAATTCTCTTGCAACCCAACAGACTTTGAACCATGACATGAAATGAAAATAATATTTATCTTAGCATTCAAAAGAGTCATATGGCTTAATTAATTATGGTTACAAGATATATTGACACAATTGGGTGGAAGTTGCTCTGAAAGTGAGCAGGGTTAGCACTGAGTTTGTAGCAATCAGGTTACATTAGAAGTGACAAGGCAAATATGGCCAGAAGACTTCTTGTTGTTGTTATTGTTATTAGCTTTATGCCTGTGGATCAGCAGCAAAACTTTGCTAGGCAAAAATCCTCAGATGCTTTCTCTTAAGGTGAATTCCAAATTCATCCCACTTAGCAGAACTTGAGTAGTGTCTTTCTGTGAACAAGAGTTGCTGTTTCCTCCTCTGCCCTGATGAGTCACTGTGAAGGTTTTTGCCTTGTCCTGTCTCACAGATAGCTGCTCTTCTATTTTGGGAAAACTGTTATTTTGGGGGGTCCTTCTGAATGAAAAGCATAAAAATTACCATGATTAAATAATAATCTCACGGAGACCTAAAATACTTCATGTTTTAATGCTACTGAATAATCTTGGGGATTAGAGATGCTTTATGCTCCTGTGTAATAGCCTGAAACACATGAGAACATTGTGAAATAGGAAAGAGGAAAATACTTGACAACACAGCATTTTTAAGCTAAAAATACTTAAAGCAATCTAGCCTAAATTCCTCCACAGATTAATTAGGATATTCTTTCAGAAATCTTTAAAAATGCTGGACAAGGAACAGTGTGATGCTCTGTGCCCAAAGTGTTAATGGGGAAAGCATTATAGTGGTTCCCCTTCTTCCCTGCTCCTTGCTCCCAATGTGGATCTGACCTGAGGTCAGGATGGCAGCTGGGGATAGTGCACGTAAGTTTGAGAGGAGAGAAGGAGTTTGTCTGGCCAAGGCTAGTCATGAATTAGTCATGCCACTACACCTCCAGTTAGCTGAGCTCATTTCAGTGGGCTCTGCTATGTTCATTTAGTAGTGAATTTGAAGCTGTGATTGTAGCTGACCTGTCTGGGAGCTGGACTAGTTCATTCCCACGTGGTTGTACTGGGGTTCTGTGCTGGGGAGGGACACTGTCAGTCAGTCCTCAGAGTTGGTTGGAAGAGAAATATCCAGCATGCCTTGTTAACGTGGGCATGGAGGAGTGTGAGGGGTTTGTTTTGAACCTGATCCATTCATAGTGCTGGGCGAATGAGATGTTGGTCCCCACCCTGCCGGCAGTTCCCAGCTCACAGCACTACACCTTCAGCTGAAATGTGTTTCACTGTCGGCCAGCGCAGGTCCCCCTGTGTGCAGGGAAAGGAGCGTCTGTTCCTGCTAAAATTCCTCATTTTTGAAGGTAGGTTACAAGGCAGAAGTTGGAAGCGATCAGTTAAAGCTCCATTTCCATAGTGCCCTTCATGCCAAGCCTCTCAAAGGCACTTAAGAAAATACTGGAAGCTGTACAGCACGAAATAGTGTTGGCACATTGCTCAAGAAAAACAAACCTCCTGCCTGGATTTGAAAACTGAAAATTTACAAGATTGATTGCTGAGCTTCCAGCTCCAGGAATGGAGTTATAAAAAGGACCCAGTTAGATCAGGGCAATTTGGGGTGTTCTTCAGTGATAGGGGTGACATTTCTCTAGTAGGTTTCTCCCTCTTTTGCCATCACACCATCTCCCCTTATTGGTGGCCTAGTGGTTAGATTGCGGCACCTTCACCGCGGAGGCCAAGGGTTCAATTCCCAGCCAGGGACACTCCCCAGGCAGGTGGAGCTCGTTAGCCCTGTAAGGCAATCCATCTACATCCTAAAGGACCTCGCTGCCACCGTCCAAGCTTGCTTGGCCCCGGCAGATGAACCTTAGGATTAAAGGGTGGGCTCAGTTCCGCGCACACTGTGTCTCACCTAAAAAATCCAATGTGCAGGCTGGAAGGTGTAAAGACCTTCCCCGGTTCTTCGTTCGCGAAGACTGGCCATTACTTACTTACTTATCTCCCCTTATAACAACCTGGGCTGTAGGATTGAATTTCTCTTTTCAGTAACAACAGTTCTTTATTCCCCCCCAGCTTCTGCTACTGTGATTCTGATCTTGGAGATAGCAGGTCCAAACCGAGTTCCCACTTGCTGCACAGTATCTTGCCTTTTGATTATTTTGAGACTGTGGCTCTTCCCCTTTCCAGACTGGAAATAGGGAAAATGTCTCTTTTGTAAAGCAGTCTGGCAATCCTGAAGCCCCAGGCTGGATGTGTATTTACAGAAGAAGTTGACTGCCCTGCAAACATTTCCTCTTTGTGTAGCCATGGTGTATTGGATCAAACTAAGGACACTTGCTGTAGGATGAATATGTGAGGAGTCTGGTGAAAAAAAATGTCAAAGTCTGGTGAAAAAAAAAATTAAACCAGTAAAGATTTCCTGGTTTTACTGCTAAAATTAATTACAGTCCCATCTAATGTGCTTTAGCCCATTTTATATTCCTGAAGGGATGTGGAGAGCTGTCAGGTTTGGGGATTTTATCTTTGGCATTGTGGGGGCTCCAGAAGCACAAAGATAACTGTAAGAGAGCTGCTGGTGCAAGGCTGCAGGGGATGATGATGTGTCAGAGAACTGATTCCTCCCTTTCAGTTTGCAAACGTGTATTTTTGTCCATGGAGGTGGGGAGCCTGATATAAATCCACTGGTAAGAAGTTGTTCTTCTCTATTGCTTTTGTAAGAATAATCACTTGAGTGTCTACACTGACATTTGGAGAAGTTGTGGGCATGTATTTTCATTACTGTTGGAGGGCAAGAAGAGATTGGTTTGGGCTGTAGGGTGTCAGGAACAACAACAAAAAAAAGCCATCTCTACAAGGGGAAACAGGAGAGATTAAAAGAAGAGCAAAAAACTAGGAATTGGATACTGTTAAATATGAATGTGTCAGAGAGCAGCTCCATACTGAGGGATATGACAGGAGGTGATAAAACCAGTCACCCTGAGCCTCAGTGAGCCTGGCATGAGGAAGGGGAAGTTACTCTGTCATGGGAAGGGATCACCTTCTTTCCTCAGCTGCAACCGTTCAGCCATCACTCTGTGATGCACTAGAGAAGCCCCCAGGCAAAAGCCAGAGGAGCATCCCTGGGCCTTTGAGCAAGCTAATCACTCCCAAAATAGCCGTTTGACCTTCATCTTCTTAAAGCCCTACCATGAACCTCTTGAGTGGCTGTGGAGTCCTTTTTTCAAAAGATGAAACAGTGAATAATTAAATCATACCAGTTTGTGTAAGTCTGATAGGAATAGGGATTATTATTTTCTTTTTTTTTTTCTTTTTTTTTCCCTTCTTTTCCTTTTTTGTATTCTTTTAGCAGGGCAAACATGTGGAACTTTTGTGGAAGTCAAAAGTGTAAGTCTAAAGAAGCAGTACAAAGGGATTAGACCCTTAGGAAGATTAGTGTCTATTAAACATGCTGATCTGGATGTAGCTTCCAGCTCTCAAGGTCCATGAATTACTGGGGACCCTAAGAAGGAGGAGGAGGGAAAAGGTTGCCTTAAAATCTCTGCCAGTTCTTAGCCAGGATAACTATTAGGGGTTGGAGATCAGGGTAAGGGAGTTGTTAACTTGCTGGTTAAGCAAGTTGCAAAATTCTAATGTTTCAACAGACTTCATCTTGTCTAAAATTAGTCTTCATGAATCCCCCATCTCCCCACCAGTGTGCCCCAGAATTCATGCATGCTGGTGGCTTCACATAACCCCCAAACACTGGCCACAAAAATCAGACATTAGTGTGGAAAGGGAGAGGCCGAGCTGGATCCATGTGGTGCTGGTAGATGGGTGCTTTCCATAAATGCTGGGTCATGCCACATGAGAGGAGGGTTTGGTTGGCTGGGGAAGAAACATCTTGTGTGTCCTTCTGTCCCTCCAAAAGTTTGGTTGGAAGTGCTGGGCCGCTGGAAGGACTGTGGCCTGCCAGGAAAGTGTCAGCAAGCCTCATTTTGGCATTTATATATGAGGAGTAAGCACAATCCTTCTACTATTCCAATGAGCTGCCTTTGCCAAGAAAAATCATTTGTAACTCTTTCTTCCTGCTGCAGTGCTTCTCCAGCAGGCCTGGCTTGGATTGCTTTAACCCCTGGAGTTCCAGCACAGGCTGCAAGGCTGAGCAGTGCCTTGTGCAAGCCTTGGCAAGGACTCCCACGTGCAAACCAGCTTGGGAGCAGACTGAAACGTTGTCTGGCAGTTCGCTTTTCTTTTTCATCAAGTCTGTTCCTTAGGGCTGCTGCTGCTTTTTTGTGTTTTTATTCCATTCCTGGGGCTGTAGCAGAGGAGGAGGTGGTTGGAGGAAGCTGGTTTTCAGAGGGCTCCTTTACTTCAGCATGTGGAAGGAGAGGGAAAACGGGGCAGGGAAATGGTGAGGTGGTTTGACCCTTGCTCTGTTTATTGTCCACTGTGATGCTGAATCAACAGCACAGCAAGGCTGCCAGTGGGATGTGCTTTTAGAGAACTGCTCACCTGCAAGTTCAAAAGCAGTCCTTCGTCTCTTCTCTCAATGAAGCCTGAAAGAATAGGAGATGCCTATGCTTTTTTATGGTGTACACTTCAGCCCTTGCACGTGCTTTTACCTTTGATCATCATTTGGAGGAGTTTGCAAGACAGGTTTAGTTCTGTGAGAAATGGATGCGCTGTTTGGAATGAGCGATTTCTTCCCCTCCCTCTAGGTGCTGGCTGAATTTTAAGTTTATCACCATCCTGTGCTCTGAGCAGAAAGGCTGTTCCCTTTGTCTGTGGTGTTGCTTTACAGGAGAGCACTGCCTTTGCCCTTTTGTAGAAACTGGGCAGCTGCTTTGCTAAAATCCTCGATGAGATTTAGCAATTCATGTTTCTCTATATAAGAAGTTGAAAAAGACAGTAAGTCCTTTTGTCTATCTGGTATGGGGGTTTTCTTTCAAAGGGAAAGGAAAATAAGCAAATTATTTTGTTTAAAAAAATAACATTTCAATAATGTAGTAGTCTAACCTTTATGCTAATTGCCCCAGGCTTTTAATGAAGCAGCGTAAAATTAGTCCTGTGAGTCTTCATTAATCAAATATAGGAGCTGATGGTATAGTAATAAGATGCTGTGCTGCCTCTACTCCTCATGCAATGTTGACATTTGCTTATATTCTGAGTAGAAAGCAACTATATTTTTTTTTGGTAGCTCATTAAAATAATTAGTCATGTTTGGCTTTTTTTAAAAAAAATCTTTTCTTAAAAATCCTTTTAATGAGGAAAGATGAAAACAGACAGGATGAAAAAGTCAAAAGAATCAAATTAAGACAGAAAAACTGACTGCTGGAGGCTTCCTTTGAATGGAAGATTTATCTGTGTTAATGGCAGCTGTTGTCAGGAACCTCTGTACAGACACCTTGTTTGTTATTTGCAGAACTTAGAGCAGAAACAAACAACTTCAAGGATCTTGGTTGATTTGCTTTGTTCCAAATTGTTTTCCAAAGGTTCTCTTAAGACTTGTTATGCCTCCTCTCTCTCCCAAAACTCCTGCTGGTGTTGGTGATGTGCCTGCACACACAGGCCCTGTTCCACTGCCTGCTCATCCCCGTGGGTGAGTTCTGCTGTGCCCTGGGGGAGTGAAGCCCATGTCCCTCTGCAGGCTGCTGGCACAGGCTGTGCTCTGGGCATGGTTTGCTTAAGCTCTCGGGGCAGGATATAAGAGGTATGTTGGTCTTCTGCTTAGTCCTGGATTCAGAAAAAAGTAATGCTTGAAACCCCTCCTCTCACATTAGAAGTAACCCCAAATGCTCAGCATCAGGGTGTTTAGAAAGGACCAAATCCTGGAGCTCCAGACCAGGGTCATATCCACATCTGCACTCTCTGCAGGGGAGGGGTTGGCATCTGCTGTTGTGGTCCCATCTCCACTTCAAAAGCATTTCAAGCAGTATTTTCTGGTCCGTCTGCTGCCTAAGTAGAAACTGCTGTCTCCTATAAAAATGTTTGTGGGAAAAATGGCAACAGAGTATGATTTTTGTGTTTAAGATGCTGGTGTAGCAGCTTTGAGTTTCTATGGGGTAATTATCAAAGCCACAGTTGGCCGACCACAGCCAAGGAAGAGCCAGGATAATGATCTTTTCCCTGGATCTGAAGGCAACTGTCAGCCCCGTTGTGCCTGGCCCTGTATAAACAGGCAGGAGATGGCTACCCTCTGGAGAGTTGCACTGGCAACACTATTAATATGCCCTTTCAGTTGTTGAGATGATGGCTCTCATTTCAGAGTTCAGGGCTCAATGGCAGAGCAGGACAGACGTGATTGTGCTGCTGTTGCCTGTGTGGCTGTGCCACGCACATGCACATTTGCAGATGAAAAATGACGGTGATCTGGTGGGGATGTGGCTCCCGTCTGGGAATCAGGGAGCCTGCACTCAGTTCCTGTGTTTGCCATGTGGAATTAAGCAGGCCAGCTCTCCTTTTCATTCCGTTTTTCTCTCCCTATGCTGCCTCTTTGGCAGGCACAGAGTGGAGATGAGGGTATCCCTTTTTAATAAAAAAGAATTTGGCTATCAGTTGATGAATGATTTTAAAATGAGCACTGATTCCCAATGCTTAGAAATGACTGAGAATTTAGCAATTTAGTCAGGAAGAAAGTTGGATTCCCCCCCCACACACACACTCCTCCCAAGATAAAGCCTATTTTGTTTCTGATCTGCTTTCTAGTGTGGTCCAGCATCTTCCTCATTGCCAGATTAACAGCTCTTCTCTCCCACTAAAAGTCTTTCCACTTCCCCTGTCCAGAGAGCTCCATAAAATTTCTTTGTCCTTTTCTATTTTCTGAAAAGCAGTAAAGCAGGTTACGCAGCACTTTGACAGCCTGGGGTGTAGGGACTGTGAAGGCAAGGGAGCAATTCATAGCAGGAAAAATGCTCCATTTCCTCCACTGAAATTCTTTGCAGGAGCCTCAAGAACCCAAGATAGCTGCCTCCAGAGGACTCCCACTAAAGTCTTATTCTCAGATTGTTTCACTAAAGTCCTTTTTTTCCCAACCAACATCATTCCCTTCCCTTTCAGTCCTGTCGGCGTCCAGTTCTGTAACACAAAGGACTGTGACGGAGCGCACTCGACAATTTATTCGTGAAATTTAGAAGGAAAAAACGGCTGAAGATGAGCCGTGTGGTGTTATTTGAAAGCCCTTGCAGCAGAGCCGAGGTACAGCTGCTGGGCTGTGCCCCAGGGTGCGGGGCAGGAGGAACCCCCAAGAAAACCCCCGGTGTGCGTGTTCATCTCCCACGCGCGGCGCTGGAAAGCCTTGGCTTGTGGAGCGTGGGATTTGCATAAGGAGCCGTCGTCGTTCCCCGCCGCTGATCGCTCCTAATGTATATGCAAAACCTCGCTGATGAGCAGTGTGGATTATATTTCCGTTAATTACAGCCTTCCCGCTGATCCTCCGGCCGGTCGGAGGAGCTTTGGGGAGGGTCGGGTGGCTGTGAGAGGCTCTGCCCGGGATTTCTGAACACGGAATACGCTGCGGGGGCTGTGTGAGCACAGGTTTGGGGTCCCGTGATGCACAGATTGTGTCCCTCTGACGGGCTCTGGCGGCGAGCAGCCTTGGCTTTGGCTTTGATTGACCCAGCACCGCGTGGGATTAGAACAGGCAGTGAATATATGCGAGTTTACAATGAGCTGGGCTCCCGGCTGTTGTGCACAAAGAGGCAGAGAGGTGGATATGGATGGGGGAAGTGTGACTGAGAGCAGCGAAGACAAAGCCTGCAGCAAGGCCTGGCTTCTAATCCCATCCCTCACACGGAGTTGTTGTGAAATCCTTCGGCAGCACTTAATCTCTGAGCTTTAATTCTGTGTCTGTAGGGTGAGAGTGCAGATGCTTTATCCATACTTTTGTGAAGTGCTTAAAGATCAGCAGAAGCCAGTTCAAGGTATTATGGCTGCTAATGTAAATACTTGTTATATCACAATATCTTCAGCATGTTTATTCCATGGAATATATTTATCCATAAAATTCTGTTATATTTATATACAGCTCCAAACACCCTGGAAGCAGCTAGGTGTTGAGAGAACAGCTGCAATCTTTTAGTGTGTTCAATAAATACAAATGGATATAAACAGTATCCATCTGTCAGGCTCAGTTAGATGGTTTAAACATAAAGCTATTTTGTTCCTGTAATTGTATTTAGATCTGAAATGATAGAGGTATGATTTTTCTTTGCATAGTGATAAGTTACAAATTCATTTGAATTGCTTTGACTCCTGATTTATTGCAATAAATTAAATAATAATCCATTCTGCCTTGTTTCACCCTTTCTCCAAGAAAAGAAAGATGAAAAAATCCGTGCTTACAGTAAACCACCCTCCCCATGCTCGTAAGCACCTGGGCCTGTGACCTCTGTGTTTACAAGATATTTATTTCTGGCTGCACTTGCCACTGCTACAGTGTTATCACTTCAGTGCCTTGTAAAATTTGATTGCATTTAATAAATATATTCAGCCCTATTGCTGAGCAAGTCTGACAATTTACCCCTGTTCTTTCCCTCGTGTGCACAAACTCAGACACCTTCATACCCAACATATTTTCTTAGCTACGTGTATTATTGCTTATGTTGTATCGGAGGCAATTTTGGATGCATCTCAATTAGATCATTTTTCTAATTAAATAAGTGCTTGTGGTTGTAACGTGAGCGTGTCTCTGAATACTGAGCGAGTGTGATTCACAGCAGTGATTTTTCCAACTTCTTTGTGATGTTTGCTTTATAAAATGGAGCTTCTGGCGCAGAGAAATCTCGTTACTTTCCCCGTCCTGATGTCTCGACTTGATGTTGGCCAGATGCGCTCAGCTCCCTGCTTCGCCACCGGCTTCCTGTGTGACACCAGGGGATCATTTGGTCTCACTGCACTAGTTCTCCATCTGTAAAACAGTTGCCATACCCCTTACCTGCTCCACAGAGCTTTTGTGAAGCTTAGGCTGAGAGCATGCACGGGACTATCATGTTAGAGGAATGTTTGGAAGGCTCTGATGTTCTTTACTTCCTCCTCCTCTCCGTCGTGTACGTGAGCACGGGGGGAGAGTGAAGCAAACATTGCTTTTCTTGTGGCAGAGGCTGCTTTTGATTTCTTTCCCTTTTTGTGTCTGAGTGTTTCTCCTTAAGGAAATGGTTTAACAACATTAAAACTCTGGTTTGTGCAGTTGAGGGGATTTAGGCACTGTCTCCTTCACGTGTCTTCTTACAGGTCTGTTTCCTGCCAAAGCAAAGTCTTCACCTCCATCCTGTTGCCAACAAAATTCCATGAGAAAAGGGTTCACAAACAGCTGCAGGGAGGTGCATAGTGATGCTTCTATTTCCTTATTTTTTAGTTTCTTTTTGTGGAGAATATCTTCCCAAGTATCAAAAATCAGGAATTGAGCTATTAGGAGTGTTGCTTCTGGAAGGCTGGTGGAGGCCTGTTTGGTGTGTCTGGAGTGTTTATGAGTAACCTGTGGAATATGAGTTAGTGTATCCTCTTGGGTTCTAAGGAACAGGCGAATGACTGTAAATTCTAATTGGGGACTAAGTATTTTTATTCCATGCATAGAAGGAACAGAAGGGCTTTTCTAATTGTCAGAAGCAAGAAAAAAATAACAAAGGTTAGCAAAACAAAGAGGTTCTTGTCTCTCATGTCTTCTCTTTACATGCTTGTATTGTAAAATCTCACAAACTGCACCACATGGCAGCTTGCTCTTGATTAATTGTTACTAAAACAAACAATGGAGTCCATCCAGGCCAGTGTATGGTCATGGTGTCATTTACTGGCTGTGCAGCTCAGGATGTGTTCAGTTGGTGCAGAACTCAAGAGGCCCCTCAATACCAGGCTGTGCTGGTGAGCTTCACTGCATCAGCCTCTGAGACATACAGGAGCCACATCTGTCAGCAGAGCAACTTGACATTAAACTTACTTTGCTACCCAACAAAGTTAATTGCTCTTGTATTTTATGGAATTTGCTTGAGTTCTTAGGCATCAAGCAGCGCTGGTTGTAAGCAAATAAGAGTTTGAGGTAGTGTCACTGAGTAATAAAATATGAGCACTGGTGGAGCAGAAGTACAACGTGCTATGTCATCATTCATGGGCGTTTTCCTCCTTGGCAGAGTTTAAGATGCAGATTTCATCATTGGGCCAATTCAGATGTCTGCTTGGAAAAAATCTTTTTCCCAAAAAGTACTGGAGTAACAAAGAACAGGAAAGAACTCCAGTGTGATGGTGCAGTGCAAGCTGCATTAAAGCCTGGCTTTTGTGGACAGCTTGGATTTCAAGTCATTGCTTCAAACCATCTCCAAGGATTTCAATATACATCTGACAAATGTGTAATTGAAGAACCACTGCTAAAATTTACAGATGTGCCCAGGTTACATATTCTTTATAGAGTCTGGCCCTTGATAATCAAAATTCCATGGACTTTCTGATACGCTTGAATGTGAAAATGCATTTGAAAATAGATGACTGGCACTCTGAAACACTCTCTCCAAGTGGCTGGCTGTCTTTTCCTGCCTGTCTCTGAAACTTTTATACTTTTATACTTCCATAAAGATAGAGGAAATGTAGAAGGTTCATGAACAAGTATCAGTTTGGATAAAGTGTCAAAACCAGTGACAGAAGGAAACAATCATATTTTATAACATTCATGCTTGTAGACCAGGATATAAAATTCAGCGCTCCTGAAATCTCAGTATGTAGCTGATCTTTTCCTGTTGAGAGTGGGAGCTTTGCACGGAAATCGTGGCCTTTATGTAGTAACTATGTTCTTATTATTTATTCAGAGCCCTATTGTTACATTCAAAGGGGAAATTTGCCCCTTGTTTGACCAGTTCTGATCTTTTTCTTTTTCTGCATATACTGTGTCTCCTGTTCTGTTTGCATTTTGCTTTGCTTTCTGAGCTGGAACTCCTGTGTTCTGCTGCTTCCCCGTCTGTCTTACCCAGAGGATATGGCCCCCAAACCCCTCCCCATTTTGTTTGCAATTACATAGTTCCATTTAGTCTGACTAATTCCAGTTAGTTCTCCATGATCCGGCCTGGAGGACAGCTTTGTCACTGCCTTGAAGGCAAGAACCTTAAAGCGCCAGCAGCCAGGCACCGCTGAAGTGGCTCCGTGGGTGCTCTGCTGTTGAGAGCTGTGCCACCCCTGCCATCTCCCAAGGGAGAGTGGGTGGTTTGAGCCTCCTCTCTGAAGTGTACACCATGTCTTAAGCTGTTTTCAAGGTTTTCACATCTTTATGGGTCACATGCTCCATCTGATGATTAAAAAAGGTCTGGTTTCTTTAAGGATATGAAGGCAAAAGGAGTAGGAGATGGAGCCCAGGGCGATGGAGCCAGATGTTAGTGTGAGGATGTGGAAGCAAGAGACAAACCAGCAAGCTCTCATGTTCTGGGCTGTGCTGATTAATCTTGCACTAAAAGTAAATATTTCTGACTAAACAAGAAAGTGTGCCCTTTAGTGCAAGCCAGTGTGTTGTAGTAATTAGCTAATTGTGAGCTGTTGAGCCCTCCCTGAGCCTGAGCTGTGCAGGGAGATGGTGGTACCCATGCATGAGCCTCCCTCTGCAGGGCTGGGTGTGGTGTTCTGAGTAGAGGCTGGGAGGGATGGGAAGTGTGGGGAAAGTACAGATGTGTTGCTGTTGTTTGGATGCAGCTGTTCAGAGTCTTTTCCTACGCTTTAGACTGAAACCTGTTTCTGTGGCACTGACCTTATTGAATAAACATTGATGCAGGAGCAGAATGTCCCACTTACATTTTTCCATTTGACAGCCAACAGAAATGCACAGACACACTGTGAGCTCCTTTGAGGAGAGTGAGAATTTTGTGATTATTTTTTCTTTTACAGTTGAAACTCCACTATTAAATATCTATTTCTAATGCCCCCCTTCCACCCCTCCCCCTCCATTTCTCTTGCCCAAGCCTGCTGGTCTGCTTTCATTTTGTCCTTCTTTTCCCTGTCAGAGAATATTGGTTTTAGGACCTTTAAACTGGCAGCACTGGAAAATTAAGTCGTCATTTTGTCTGCAAAGCTGCCACTGTGTCCCCGGGCACAGGGCAAAGCTCCCTGCCAGCGACTTCAGCCTCTGTCTCGGAGGATCTTCCTGCTGCAGGTGTGAGAGGTAATTCATATTCCATGCCCATCTCTCTCCGTTCTCTTGAGCTGCCAATTATCCGGCATTGTGTCAGGTTAGATCTAGGGGGATGTACATAAGGCCCACAATTAGCTGGTGCTGGGCTGGAAATGCTGCAGGTACTGACAGTCAGACCTGCCAGAGAGACGAAGCAAGTGGGGAAGGACAAAACAGTCTGGACGCAATTAGAGCCCTTCCCACCTCCTCCCGGAGCCCCTTTCAAACACAGAAACGTGCCTTTTCCTTCAAGGATGAAAAAGTTTGGGCTTTGTCCCCCATCCTTTACCTCCAGCTCCTTTCTGTATGTCCGCACATGCTCTTTCCAGGAAGGAAGAAGTGTTGAATCCCAAGGGGAATTGTTCCTGCAGTGTCTCTGGCTCGGAGCGTAGCCAGAGGTGGTGGGTCTCCCAAGGGAAATTTCTTCTCCTGAGGTTTAGGGCTCAGTTTTGCAGATTTGAGGGAGGCTGCTGCTGTTCAGAATTGCAGATGGAAGTCGAGAAAGCTGTTGGAAATGCACCTCCTGAAAAGTTTTCATGCACCCCCACTGATTAAAATATAGCCTACTTCTTTCTCCTGCTTCCCTCATGAAAGATGTGTTGGGTGGAGCTCATCTGTCTAGAGGAAAGGAAGGCAGGGTAGTGCAGACTGGATTCTCTTTCTGTCTGTCTTTTGATCCTCCTGTGTAAGTTGAAGGTTTTAGAAATTATTAAAAGCTTCATGCAGGGTGTGAATAGTTTCAGAGGAGACTGAACCCGCAGAACTAAGTTCCAGCTGTACAGTTTCCTCACAAGCTCAGGACTGGGGTATTAAATACCATCACACTTATCAACATGGTCAAAAGAGCAAGATGAGTGTGGAAGTTGGTTGACTTCTGCACATTTTCAAAGCCTTGTTTTAAACTTACTCTTAACAGTTTTTTAGGAGATGTTGAAGTGGAACTGGAGAATGTAATGCTGATTGAAACAGGCTTTCTGTGATGCAGGGGTTTTAGGCACATAATAAGCTTCTCTGCTCTGTAAGTGGCCAAAAAATAGCTAATACCTGGCATGGTGGTGTAGTGTATTTAATCCCTCTGATTAAAAAATGTTATCCTTTCCCTTTAGTCTTTCTGATTGGCAGCAATCACCTGTCACTCCTTTTTAACATTTCCCACACGTTAAAGAAAGCTTCAGTTTTGAGAGTGAGTAATAATGGGAACAACTTTGCACTTAAATTGAGTCTGTGGTTTCCAAGTACTTAAGAAACTCACAGCTAATTCTGCCACTGTGTTTTTAACAGTAATTTTACATACTTGAAAACCTACAGACTGATACTAGTAAAGCCTATAGTCATAAATTGTGCTTTTGATGAAGAATCCGCTCTAAATTATCAGTCACTTTTTTTTGTAGTGGAATAAATTGATGTTGAGCTGGGAAGGAAACTTGTTTCATGAGAAGTGCAGTCTTTTATCACAGTCTCTGAGTGTTACTGTCCTTCCACCCACAAGGTATCACTGGTCCTGTGTCAGTAGAATATTAACCCCCATCAACTTTTCAGACTAGTACGAGGGAGCTCTTTCATCAGTCGGTTTCTTTGCTTGAGTATAGGCAGTTTAAAATAATCAGCCACTTTTATTGTCTGCATTAAACATTACATTGCTGAATCCAGCAGCCCTGAAGAACAAGACAATGTCTGGAGAACCTGCCTGTGCTGCCAATGTTCCCTCTACTGAGCAGCAGGAAGAAAAGAGTCTGTTCGTGCTGCAGCAGCATCAAAAGAGCTGTCGTGTGTGTAATGCCCTGTCTTCCAGCCTGCAGTCTCTGGATGTGAGATCCCCTTTATCATAAGACACTAAATCATCTGAGAAACACGCACTTGGGGATGAACAGGATTATGTTTTCATTGGTATCTGATTGCCTTTTCCAGCAGTCCTTTCTCCGGCATTAAAGTCATGGCTCTTTGCAAACACAGTTGGGTTTGTGGCTGTCTCAGGGTAGATGGGAAGAAGGTTTGCTGGTTTGTATCTCAAGGCTCTTCCAAATCAGCCTGACCATCTTCTGTCCTGATAGTATTAAAGCTGTCACCCTCCACCGACAGAAACAGACCCAGCACTGAGCTGTGTGGGTGTTCTCACTTAGGAAGGCATCAAGGCATTGAGTTCAAGTCTGTTGTGCTTGCTGTAAGGCTTCTGAGCAGATTTTTTAAGCTCTGTACTACATTTCCCCTCTGTAAATCAGGAATAGGAATACCTCCACAGCTGTGAAACAGGGATCACCAACCTCTCAGACTCCACTGAGCTGTGTATGGCTGGAGTGCCCACACACCCCAGGCAGTGTGGAGGGTCTCCCGAGCAGTCCTGAGGAGGAGATGCCCCTGGTTCCTCAGGGAGCCCTGGAACAGGCCAGGGCTGCACAGAAGCCTCTCCCTGGGCTGCCCTGCTGCCAGCAGCTCCTGCTGGCCCGTGTTCCCTGCATGTGACTGTGGGTCAGATGCCTCACAGCTCCCAGGCCAGCACCGACCCTGGCTGGCCCACCTTGGGCCTGGGAGCCTGCTAGTGTCCTGCTGGTCACATCCCAGGCTGGCTGTGCTTGTGAAATGGGGCTGCTGATGCATTTTGTGAGGACTGGCTCGTGTTACACATTAGAAGAGTCCAGGGCCCTCTTTTATACTGAAGCACATCCTACTTTGATGATGGCACACCATTAGAATACAATGGATTCTTGTGCTTTTTCTTTCCCTGTTTATTTGCCACGTCTGCTTTTTGGTCTTTTGGAAAGACAAGGGGAATGACCAAGACCTTTGCTGCAGCTGAAGAGGCTAAACCACAATGATCCTAACCAGGAGATCTGGAGCTATGCTAGTTAACTGAAGATTGTCGTGTTTTCTCTAAGGTCTTCTCTTTCTAAACGGTTTCCTTCATTAAGGCCCAGGAGTTAGATTAACCATCCTCATAGTTTCTCCCAATTTGAGAGTGGGGAGAAAGAACTACAGCAAACTGGTGTTTGTAACTGTGTGGTGAGCAATTACCCCTTGGGACATTAGGGCTAAAGTGGGAGGAAAGGCACAGCAGAGAGAGGCATGCTGCTAAAAATGTCCTTTTAATTGGGCTGCCTGAAACAGAAGGATTTTGACATTCAAGAGGTTAGACCATCTGGTGTATGGTGGGCCTTGCTTTATGGATGTTTCACTTTCTTTTAAGAGTACACTGACGAAGCATTACTGATTCCTATGCCATGAGGCTGTTAGACATGGAAAGCCTGGTGGAAACACTTGAACAGAGGCTCTTGAAAGCAGAAAAGTGGTCTCAAGCAGTTTAACTGCCTCTTAGAGTGTGCAGTTTGCTGTGGCACATTCTCTTCCACCTATCCCCAGCCCAGCTGGGTTTCTGTAGGGAATTGTCTTAATGCTCTATGGAAAGACACAGACAGCCTAAGCACAAGATTCTGCATGTAGTGCATTCTGAATGGGTATGTTTTGTATACATGTGTGTGTGTCACTGTAAATATTCATGAAATAGCAACCTAACTGTCATCATCATGGCTAGGCTTCGCGAACGAAGATTTGGGAAGGGCACTACCCACGCTTGCTACAAGCGCGCTGATGG
>JAWMRA010000048.1:9268042-9280032 GCA_035584735.1 Pseudotriccus pelzelni
CCGCCCCGTCCGCCCGCGCTCGCGGGCCCTCCCCGCCCCCCCCCCCCCCGAGCATCCCCCCGCCCCCGCGGGCTGCGGGGCCGGTTAAAAGGCGCAGCGCCCCGCTCCGCCCAGCCCGGCCCGGCCCCGCACCATGCCCGCCGCCGGCCCCGGCGCGGGGAGCGCGGCCGCCCCGCCGCCCGCCCGCCTCTGCCTGCTGGCCCTGGCGCTGGCGCTGCCGCTGGCGCTGCCCGGGCGCGGGGCCGCCGCCGAGCCCGCCCGCACCGTCTACACCAACCACTGGGCCGTGCGGGTGCGGGGGGGCCCCGCCGAGGCCGCCCGCCTCGCTGCCGCCTACGGGTACATCAGCCTGGGGCAGGTAAGGGGCGGCGGGAGGCAACGGGGGGCTCCGGGCAGCGGGCAGGTGCGGGGACACCGGGAGCGGGATGCGGGAGGGTCGCGCTGGGGGCTGGCGGGAGGGATCGGGGAGCTGCCGGGCGTTTGCGGGGAGCCTGGGAGCTGGAAGCTGCCCGGGATCTCATACCGCGAGTCCCGGGACCGGGAAGGCGCTGGGAGTCCCGGGACCGGAGAGGAGCCGGGGGTTCCGGGAAGCTACCGGGGGTCCCGGCACCGGAGAGGAGGTGGCTTCCCGGGAAACTGCCAGGGGTTCCGGGACCGGGAGCCTGCGGCAGATGCCGGGAGCTGGCAGCTGCTGGGGCTCTCGGTGCCGGGGAGCTGCCCGCCGTCTTGCACTGTGGGTCCCGGCACCGCGATGCTGCCGAGGGTCCCCGGACCGGAGAGGCGGCGGGGGGTCCCGCGGAGCTGTCGGCACTCCCGGGACCGGGGCGATGTCGGGAGACGGATCCCGGGCTTTCCCCGCTGCTGGGGGTCCCACCGAGCTGCCGGGTCTGGGACCGAGGCGGTGCCGGGGGTCCTACGGCCGGGAGATGAGCCCCGGGAGACCCCCGGAGCGGTCGGGATGAGGATGAGGACGACGCGCAGACGCTTTGGCCCGGGGAGAGCCCCGGCCCCGCTCCCTCCGCGGGTGGGTGCCCCTCCTCGGGGTGCCCTCGTCTCGCACCGCTGGGGGGGTTGCACAAGTTCCTCCCACCCCAGCAAGTTGCATTTGTGGGTTTAACAAACTTTGGACTCTCTGGCCTGGGTTTATCTGAGATCTTGGGAACACGGAGAACTTTTGCTTTCAAGTCCACTCAGCACATGGGTGGCTTAAAGGCGACTTTCAGCACAGCAGCTCGTTTTGCTCTCTATTTCTTCATCCTCTGCAATCCCAGATGCGGGCTGATGTCCTCGGAGTTTCCTCCGGAGTTTATTGCCGTGGTGCTTTTTTGGCTGAGTGGCACTTCAGGTTGTCCTCCTGCCCAAGGTGTCTCCTGGACTCCAAATTACAACCTTGCTTTATATCGCAACCCTGCTTTTAACCATAATTAAAGTCACAGGGTGCTGCGTAAACAATCTTTTTTTGGGGGGAGGCTGGACTGGGGACATTGTCTCCTGCCCTTGTGTCTGTGACCTCCCGTGGGGGATAACCTTTCATGTCCCACCCTCGGTCTCCTACCTGCTGCAGTCGGCTCTAGTCCCACCAAGGAGAAAATCTCTTGTATTATTCAAACGCTTCTGTCACAGGGCTGGGCAAAGATGGTTGTGCAACCCAAAGGGCTTTTCACTGTTTATCTCTCTTCAGCCAGAGAATATCTTGATTGAACTTCCCACTCTCCCGATTTGCATCAGCCTAACGTCAGCTCCTGGTTTGGGGTTTTGCTGTGTCCCTTCCCTGCTGGAACATCTGTCTCCTCTCCCTCCTTCCCCAGCATCCCGGTTTTCTGAGCTCATCCTTGTGATGCCGGAGGCATTTGGCCTACGGGCACAATGTGTCTCCACTGGAGCATCCATCCCTCCCCTCTGAGCCCTTTCCCGGGGCAGCCCTGTGCAGACTGGAGAGCAGGGGAAATATTTCTGTGCTTGCATCAGGGTGTTCCTGGCTCCCGCCTTTCCCGTGGATACTGGGAGCTCCTGCACCGCTGGGGCTTCCCCAGCTGCTCTCAACACCCTGCCTTCAGCCCTCTGACTTCCCAAGCCCCTTTGGCTTTTCCCACTGGATCATGTCCAGGGCCAAACCTCGAAGAACCACTTTCCCTACGCTCATACACTTGTGTGTGACATTTGCAGTGTTGTGCTTGGGGTTTGTGTTGTGGGGGCCTGGGTGTGCCCAGCTTCTCCTGCTGCATCATCTGCTTGTGGAGCTGCTGGGGATGGCACAGTCCCCAGTGAGATGCACCCTCCTGGGGGGCCTGATCCTGCACAAAACCTGCAGGAAAACTCTGCCAAGGGTGTATCACCCTGCCCTGGGGAGATGTTCTGTGTGGAGTCCAGTGTGGTGGGGGAGGAGGAGAGGTGATGGTCACTGGAAGGCCCAGCTGGGTGCCAGGAGGCTGAGCCCTGCGATGGCGACTGGTGACTTTTTTTCCTCTGAGATCAGTTCTGGGGACTCCTGACGTGGTACTGGTCGGGAAAGGCATCGCTGGGGTTGGCACACACAGCTGTTCCTGCGCCCAAACCACGAACCGAGACACTCCAAACCCTTCTGGGTCACGGCAGAGTGACATTTCCCTTGGGGAATCACTTGCGTCAACTTCTATTGGAGTGAAGCAAACAACTCAACAAAAGAAGCAGCTCTTGCAGCCCCGAACTCCTGCTCACTCCTCCCCGCCGGGCTTTGTCGGCGGCTGTGCCGGGCGAGCCGGGACAGGCCTGGCCGAGGGCGCTGCGAGGGCTGAGCGGGGCCGGGGCCCTGGGCAGCCGCTGCCCGGGGGTGCTGATGAGCCTGTTCCCATGCTGGGTGCAGGGTTTATGCAGACTCTTCCTCGTGTGGTGTCCAGTGCTAAGTTTTGGGAGGGCTGGCACATCCTCAGCAGTCTCACCTTCGGTGCAGGAGGTGCATGGGATTTATTCTGGGCTGGACTTGGAGCTTTCCTTGGATTCCTGTGGTCTGGGAGATGCTGGAACTTGCAGCTCTAGGCTTGATCTCTATGGGCTGAATACATCCGTGACCATCTGAGAATTCCTGAAGTTCAGCCCTTGTCCATGATGGGAATGGGTGGTGTCCCCAGGAGGGGAGTGCTCGCAGCCTTCCCAACTGAAAACATCCTCCTGGAAGACACCAGTGCAGCTGCGCTTCACAGAGATGGGACTGTTTGGAAGAGCTGCTGAAGGGCTTGTGTTGCAGAGTCCTCACTGAGCTGACTCACCATGAGGAGAACAAATACCTTTCCATTTTAAAAAATGGCATTTTTAAACTCTTCTCCTTAGAATACCTTGGGTGGAATGGAGCCTCTGGAGGCTACCAGGACCAACTTCTTGCTCAGTCTTTCAAGTTAGACCCAGCATGAGAAGGTTTTTCTTATTTTTTCCCCCCTCTGTAAATCCCAGGAGGATAAAGAACCTGGCGCACAGGGTGCTCTTCCTGCTGCTCTGACCATGTGTCCCCAGAGCCTGTGACGGGGTCATTGTCCTCCCCGTCCTCTTGCTGATTTGCATCACATGGTGATTTTGTGTTTATTTGCAAAAAGGAAGGAAGAAATCTTTCACTTAGGAAGGAATTGTTTACTCTGGGCATGGTGAGGCCCTGGCACAGGTTGCCCAGAGAAGCTGTGGCTGCCCCATCCCTGGAAGTGTCCAAGGCCAGGTTGGACGGGGCTTGGAGCAACCTGGGCTAGTGGAAGGTGTCCCTGCCCATGGCAGGGGGTTGGACCTGGATGGCCTTTAAATCACTGAATGATCACCTCTTCTGGAAGTGTAGGGGCTTATTTGTACTTTTATATTACAGAGTATCATTTGGAAGCAACTCTGGTAGTGATAGATGGTATCAAACAGGTGTCACAGGGAAAAATTTATCCCTAAGCTAATAGAAAATTTGTCCTCCTGCATGTTCTTCAACTCCACTTGTAAAGCTGCAGAGTAGTTTGGAATAATATCCACTTCCATTATTTAGCTGCATAAAATACCTTGAAGGCAAATAGCGCATCTATAAATTAAGCCTCTGAAGTGTTGGTCAGGTTACTCGGGGAGCTTTTGACAGTGAGATTATTGACGGTGTAAAGTGATAGTTCTGCTCTTGAAAAGCTCATTCTCCCAACACAAATCACAGCACTGCCAGGATTTATTGAACTGCCTGATGGAGAGGTACCGTACAAGCCTCTATTAGTCCCTTTCCTCAGCTTTGCCATCAGGAGGCTTTAAATAATTGTATTTGAAAGAAATGTCAGAGTGACAGAATTGGGTGTAGAAGGCCACAGATATTCCCTCTCTGCTCCACCCCGCCCCTGTTCTTTCTCTCATGCTCTCTCTTGCTCTCTCTATTATTGGATAATTTCAGAGGGAGAGGGCTTCCCCAGCCACATAATCAGAAGGTTTCAGACACTGTGTCTGCTACTTTAGGCAAAGTCTTGGTTATGCTGCAGAAATGGGAAGCTTCCCAGCTCCACACAGTCCTGCAGATTTGTTTAGACAGCCAAGGATGCTCCTGCCAGGGTTGGGGCTGTCACAGAGGGTTGCAGTAGCAACTGTCAGTACAGCAAAATGTGTGATGGTGCCGCAGCAGTGGCAATGTGAGGATCCACAGCCTCAGGGGAACAGAGGTGCAACCCCCTGGAAGGCGGCTGGGAAAGGCAGAGGCTGCTCATTGGTCCCTCTTTTAACTGGCTCGTGATGAAGCCTTCACAGGAGAGAAAAAGCAGCTGGTGTGCAAGGGAATGTGATTCAGGTGTCGTGCTCTTGGAAATGAAGGACACGGAGTTCCTGGAATCATGATGCCTTCAGCTGGAACAGACCTCTGGAGATCCTCTGGTCCCATGAGCAGGGCTCACTCAGCTACCTGTCACTGCCTTGTCTGGCCAAGTCCCCAACATCTCCAAGGACAGAACTTCTCCAGTGTTTGGGCCAAGGGTCTCTGGCCTGATGGATCTGAGCGGAGGATGTTGGTGTCCTTGTTCTCAGCACTTTTATGCTACTCCAGCTGTGTTACCCACAATGTGAGTGTGTGGTGCCCCACAGTGCTGACACTCAAAAGCCTTGTTGCAGCTCCTGCCTGGATTGGATGGTCCTCTGACAGGGCCTCTGGCTGTGCTGGGAGTGCTGTGGGTCTGTCTGACAGCGGCTCTGGCCAAGCTGGGCTGGCTGTGGGTCCCTCTGATAGGCTCTGGCTGTGCTGCCTGGCTCCAGCTGGGCTTTAGTTGTATGTAGGGTAAGCTGAGGTTAATGGTGTTGGATAAACATGATACCAGCCTTTAATGTGCCCTAAGTGACAGGAGGGTGAGGAGGAGTTTATCCTTGGCCTTCCTCTGTCCTTCATGACGTTGATTCTGTGCTGAGCTGTCCCATTAACAGACCAGCGGGGCTGAAGTGGCCTCAGCAATGAAGATCCTGCCCCACTACAACGTTGATGTATTAAAATGCATTTAAACACAAAGGCTATAATTGATCGTCAAGGACATGAAACTGGGCTTTAAGTCAATTTTTGTGCCCTTTTGCTGCCCACTCCGCACTGTCCCTTAGAAAATTGCCACTGTTTGGGGAATCTTGATTTCCTTATAGCCTGTCATATATCTGAGCTGCTCCTTTCCCTGGAGACAAATGAGAGTGGCTACCAGATCGTTCTCCTATTGCAACTTTGAAGTTGTCTGTGACGCCTCTAATTTAATAATCTCAAGGTAAGCAAGGTTCAGAACTTGCTGCAGGTGGAGGAACCTGTTTTCTTGAAGCTGGGAGCTCCTTGAAGCTGGGAGCACACTGCCCTGCATCTTTGGAGGAACAGCTGAGTTCTCTCTCTCGTAATGCTTTGGACTGTGGAATTCATACAGAGGTTACTGAAGTCAGGAGATAATGGATAGTGAGTGTTTGTAACAGTTGCATATGGGCTCTTGTGTGTCACAGTAAGAGTGGTGGCTCTCAGGGTTTGCACAGGACTGTTTGGAGAAAAGCATCTCTATTATAAGCAGACAGAAAAGAGAAGAGAGAGACATCTTTTCTTGCTGGTGAAGTAATTTTAAGGTTTAAATGGACACACAACCATGATAAAACAGGCTTGCAGCTTTTAGAAGAGAGAAAACGTGAAGAGTAATGATTTTTACAATAAAATTCTCTGGAAAAATCTGTAGAAAATAAGAGTCATGGTTTTTACAAATTCTTTTATAGAGGTGAGGTGCAGCTGCCTGCTTCTCCCCGTAGGCTGGTTTTCATACCCTATGGTGTTAAGAATCTATTTGTGCTATTCTGTCAGATGCTTGAAGAAAGCTTCCCTTTTATAGCAAATGGAAAATAAACCCAAGGTATAATGTACCTTAGTCCTTTCCAGGGTGTAGTGAAGAAATGCCTCTTTTAATTTTCCTTTTTTTCCCAGTGAAATTGGCCCTTCAGAGGATGTGGTATCACAGAGGGGTGAATGGCTGCTGTAGTAGCTGGGAGCATCCATGATTTGTTGGCCTTCAGCCCCCCTGGTTAGATGCAGCTTTGAAGAGGAGATCTCCGGTCCCAAATGAAGAAGTAGCATTCCTTTTCCATCTCTTCAGGCCCACTCCCTTATTCCCAGTCTTGGTCTGGATTGCAAACTGGTTTCAGTTCCAAGACACATCTGACAGGACTTTGACTCCTCAGCGATTCTCCCCCAGTTCCCTGGCAGTCGCGACCAGCCCGGAGCAGTGCCGAGCCTGTAAACACATGGTGTGTAAGCCTATTACAGGCTTCCCAGTATTATAATACGATTAGTCAGCACTGACTCATTTGATTCATGGAGGCAAATGGAGGGGATTCAGGGATTTTTTTATTTGGATGTACCAATTTGTTGCACAGTCTAGGTTGTTTCAGAGAACGCAGTGCCTGCTCATCTGCTGGCTTCCCTTTTGCAGGGCGGCTGCAGCCTGCATTTGCAAAATCCTCGCCTTCCACCAGCATTATCCAGACTGCCTTTGCAAAGGAAATAATGTTAAATGGAGCTTTTTATTGAATACAAACCTTTCCCATATAACTCCAGAGAGTTAAATGTGGCACAGAATGTAAATTCTGAACCGTTCTCTGTAGGATGTCCTTCTCGCTTCCATCTTGAGGTAATTATGTCAAAATACATGCCACTGCTCCCATGGACTGGTGATCCAGCCAGTACTTAGTGTCTGAATTAATGTTTGGAGTTGTTGCTGCTTTCTTTGTAACAGAGACGAGAACCCAGCTGGTTTGGGTTATTGGTAATGGATTCCAGTGCTCTGAAATCATTCACTCAAATCCAGCTCCAGTCTGTAGTAACCCAAAGTAATTATTATTTGATTGCTACCCAGTGATGTAAACTGAGCTGGTCATCTCAGCCTGGGTGGACAGATGTCCAAGTTAAACAGCACCAGCTTAACTATTGCCAAGGACTCTGAAAGTCTGTAAAGGATATTGTCAAAGACACTTAAATAAATTGGGCTGGGAGTTTTCTTCTCTTGCTTGCCATTTGAATGGAGAAAGAAATCCAGAATGGAAAGCCCACAGAGCCTCTGAGGACTCTTACCTGCAAATGAATTCTCTGGGTCATGGCTGAGGAGTGCAGAGTGGGAGGAAAAGGCTTATTCCTTGTCCCTGAATCTCTTCTGTCTCGTATCTTGTGCTGGGGCAGTGTCTCTAAGGCAGTGTGGTGATGTGACAGCAGTGTGTGCTTGTGGATGGGCATTGAAAAGTTTTTGTCTGTGGGGTTTTGTGTTATGCTTTCTTGGAAGCTACATTTCTCTATTTATCCTGAGAGCCTTTAAAAAGGAGAGATTAAAAACATCTCACTAAAGTAATTTTTAGTGGCTTTGTTACTTTTTTTTTTACTTTTGATAACACAAAGAAATACTGGTTGTGGGAGTGAGGCAGCAACAGATTTTGGCAATGCAGGGGGCCAGCAAAAGGCCTTTAGACTGCTTAAAAACCCATTTGTGTTCTCCATCCAAAAAAATATATAGATGCATCATAAATGGTCACATAATCTTCACACTGCTTTTCTGGAGTAATTTTCACCCTGAATTTCCTTCGGAGATGAGAAGCTTTCCTATCTCTTTCCAGCTCTTCATCAGCTGAACAGATCAAGTGAAGATGCTGCGGTGTTTGGCTGTGGTGCATCCACACAATGGTGTGGGCACAGGAGATGGGACTGTGTGATTGCACTGCCTGCAGATCTATTCATCACATGTGAATATTGCCGTCACCTGACAAAAGCAATATGAAATGAATGGGTTTGTGGCACAGCCTTTCATCACATAGCTGGGAGATACAAAATCTCTTGACCTTTTTAGCAGTCTTTTGAAGCAGAGTCGGGAGATGTGGTTTACTTGACATAAAGGTTCTTCTTTCCCCGCCACTAGAAGAGAAATGTGATTGTCAGCTGAACTTTTGGCTGTGAGTGAAGGTCTTACATTACTGTCTTTTATCTTTGAGGCTTGGCTCTTAGCCATGCAGTTGCACTCCCTTTGCTTGCTCTGACTCTTGGTTGTCCTCTTTGCATTGTCAGAAATGAACAGCAGCCTTGCCAAAGCCCCTCCTCTGCTCCTTGTGCTGGAGTCAGAGTTGTGGAAGGGCTGAAGAGCTTTTACCAGGGCAGTTCTTTCCTGAGGCCTGTTGTGCTCACTTTTGAGTGCTCAGGTGAGTGGTCACCTGCATCTCCTGGCTTGGGGACAGCCCTGAGTGTCCTCTCTCTTACATGAGCTCACCAGACCCTGTACCTGGCCTGCACATGGAGGTGGTGGCTCTGGAGAATATTAATAGCATTGGATGCATTCAGTGGTGTTTCCTTTCTTAGCTGGTGAATGTAGTACTTAATTGTTTGCATTAGTGGTGGTGTAGACTTTTTTTAAGGCATTTCTCTGTGACCTGTGGAATATAACAAGCTGTGAGGAAAGACTGCTTCAGAAAGTATCATACCCTAATGAATTTTTCCTTCACAAAATGAATTTTATGTTCCAAAGGAAACAAACTTCATATGAACTGCCTTGGCTTGACTGGCTGGTATGCTGTTGCGAATTAAGACTGCTGTTACACTCCATTTAAAATTTCCCGTTGTATTAAAGCTAATTGGTGATGTTAGTACTAGTGTTTAGGCTTGACATTTCTACATGTGTTAGTATAAACTTCAACAACCATGTGGTCATTCAGAAAAATCTCAGCAGTTAGCGGCACGTGAGTCAACCAGCATGTGAGGGAGCAGTAAAATTCAAGTTTTTTGTTCCCTGACCAGTGATCTCTGCTGCTGAAATGGGATCTCAGTTCCTTGACCCTGAAAACAGCAGCAACAACAGGAGAAATAAATGCTGTAAACAGCTCTATAATGAAACCTCTCAGACAGCCTGTCAGCATGTGCTGATCTTTTGCCTTCACTTGCTGCTATGACAAATTGGGTTGACCTTTCCTTGATAGCATCTTAAAAAAATAAAGGGAAAAAAAGAGAAAAGGTGCAAGGATTTAAAAAGAACCTAAGGGAATTAGGTACCCAGTGCTTACTGAAATTTAGCTCCAGTTGGGCATTTAACTCTCATCTGCCTTTCAGAATCCCACCCTCTACACCCTGCTCTGGAGGTGATGAGAGAATCAGGGCTGATGGCATAGGGCTGTAATTTAGCCAAATTACAAGATATACATGAGAAGTTAGGATTGATACTTTCCATGAGTTAGATTAGAGAAGCACTGGCATAAAAATTAACAGCAGAAGCTGGTAAGTAAAGTTTGAGGAATTGCTATCTCAGTTTTATGGCTCTCCTCAGAAAGCCTTTGGCACAGGGGCAGCGATTGAGGACCCTGCCAGCAGCTCCTTCATCACACCACTTATTTCTTACCTGGCAGATGCAGGTTCCCAAGGTCTCAGTCCAGCCCGGTTTAGATTTTTCGGCTGTCCTGTATCTTTCCATAGTTTACGAGATGATTTCTGTCACCCTTCCCACCGCTCTGTGGTGGTGTTGCAGTGTCACCTGAGACAAGACTCACATGAAAACACCCAGAACAAAAGCAGGGGTTCGAGGCTGTTGTGTTGGATACCAAAAGTATTTACCATCCCTATTTTTAGAGTGCACCCTGCCGTGGCCTTTAAAAAAGGGTGTTATTCTGCAATGATGAAACATTTCTCCTGGTGCAGCTGTAATTAGGACTGATGAGCAAGCATCCTTGGGGTCCTGCCTGGCTCTCATTTAAATCAGCAGGAGCAGAGCTGATCCCTTCAAACAGAACTGCGTTTGTGTTGCAGCACAGTGATGGATTTTGTTGTTTTCCCTGTCGTTAACGACAAAGGAGGAGCAAGAAAGATAATGTTGTGGGTAGGGGAGGGGTATTTGTCTTGGAACAATGATGAAGATAAAGATGGACAAGCAGGGCAATTTGTGAGTTTTATACTCTATCCCACTTAATGGGCTGCAGTTATATAAAGAAATGGAGATCTCAGTTAATCTTTATACTGTCTCCTTGTTTAGGAACACAGTTACTTCAAATTAAATTAGCCTTTGCCTCTTGCTGGAAATGATAGGGTTTCTTTGGCATCCTTGTTTATTTTTCATTGATCTAGAGACAAAGAATTTCTCTCCCTTTTTCTCCAGGGATGTTAAAAAGAAAGGGATCACCTTTCTGTTTGCAACTGCCATGGCCTAAAAAATGTAGAAATGAGAAATAAATTCACCATGGTTTGAAGAAATCCTCTTCAGAAAACCAATGGGGAACATGACAGAGTTAGAGAGACCTCTCCCTCAGAAGAAGAGTAATATATATTTTATTCTCTTATTAATATTTCATTGGCAAGAAGGTCAAAATCTACATTTAAATGGAAATATTTAAAAAGCAGAAGGATAATATTTGACTATCTGGAGCTTTTATGGGTTAGAGAAAACCAGAGGTTTGAACACATTGGTTCAAAATTCGTGGAGTGGGCTGGGAATTCCTTGTGTAATTTATACAGCAAAGGAATCCTCCATTTGCCTTCATCGACACCTCCGATAAAGGGTTTATGTTCCTAATACAAAGCTCCCTTTTAATTTAAAAATCCTTTTAAGTATGTCATGTCAGCTCAAGTATTTAGATGAGATAGTCTGTCACTGCTCAGAATATTATCTTGGTAGATAGAGCCATCCATGGCTGGTGAGGATGCTGTTATTCCTCCCAGGGCTGGGGAGATGAAGTGCTGCTGTGTGTGGTGTGGGCAGGGGCTGGCTTTTGGGGGAGCCTGCCCTTGTAACACTTGGCCTGAGAGAGCAGGGGGTCACCAGCACTGCCTCTTGCTCCAGCTGGAGTTGTGGTCTCATCACAACACCTAATGCAGATCCCAGCTGGGTGTATGGGAAAATGGGGGTGACTTTGAGAGCCAAACCCATCTGCCTGGGGAGGATGCTGTAGATCACTTCAGTCAGGATATGAAGTGGCAGGAACCTTCCTGCCTTATGCTCAGGAGCTGATCTCAAGCACATTCACTCTCCAGTCTCAGTAGTATTGGGTGTAGCATCAGTCTCTTGGGGCTGATCCCCAGGCTGTGGCAGCTGTCCCACTAACCTTGGGTATGCTAACTCAAATCAGCAGGAGAAAAGAAAACGAAAAGCCCAGTTAGGCTGTATTTTCCTGATACATGGGGGGAAAGATCAGATTTATTTTCTGCCCATGCAGAATCAGATTTATTTTTCTGCTCATGCCTGTGCCCTGCATCCATCAGAGAGGAGAGTTGAACATCTGTGTCACCGACATGGACAGTAGGATCCAGGGCACGGTCAGCAAATGTGCTGATGACAGCAGGCTGTGTGGTGCAGTCATAGGCTGCAGGGAAGGGACAGGCCATCCAGAGGAGCCTGGACAGGCTGCAGATCTGGGTCTGTGTGAACCTCACAAGGTTCAACAAAACAAAGTGTGTCCTACACCTGGGTCACAGCAATCCCAGACACACCAACAGCTTGGGCAGAGGGGTGATGGTGACCAGCCCTGTGGGTAATGGGTGATGAAAAAGTCACCATGAGCCAGCAGTG
>JAWMRA010000048.1:9292596-9310887 GCA_035584735.1 Pseudotriccus pelzelni
AGAGCAGAGCGGGACAATCCCCTCCCTGCTGCCCCCAGGACAGGGATGTCCCTCCTGGCTGCCAGGGCACTGCTGACCCAGGGACAACTTGCCCATCAAATCAACCTGTGACCAAACTAAGTCATACTTAAAGGTGCTGTGCTCCTGGCAGAGATGACTTCTTGGGTTGAGCCTCTGCCTGCTGTGCCTTCTCTTTGGGTTGGAGTTGACATTTTGGTGGAAACTCACCTTACATTGTTATTATCATGTTGGCAAAGCTTTCTGCAGGGTAGTTTTAAGGCTGATCTCTCCCTTGCCTTTAATCTTTCTGTATGGTTTTCCTATTTGCTTCCCTTCTATTTATAGTTTGGGACTTTTTTCACATGAGATGTCTGAGCTTTCTGAGCTGTTTCAGTGATTCTTGTTCCAGCCTCCCCCACTCGATTCTGTTCTGCTCTTGCTCTTTTGTTTTTCTCTATTCCCTTGGTGCATTTTTTTTCTCTCTGCTGCTTACTTTGTTTCCTTGTCATCTTTTGTTCGTCATTCTGCTTTTTCTTTCTCAGGGTGTTCCTCACATCCAGATTCTATCCCTGTTTCCCTCCTCTCCCCTTTCTTTATAGTGCCCTCTGCTACTCCCTAGACACATAAAGACAGTGGGGGCATCTGGTATCGGTTCTTTTTGCTCTCTGTCTCAGTTTTTCTTTCTGTTGTCTTCTGTCCCTGCTGAAAGAACAAATCTTTCCCTCTTTTCATAGTTCAATATTTGACACCATTTAGTTCTAATTTTATGGTCCTTGAACAGTGAGGTGGGCAGGGAGCTGCTGGCGAAAGGAGAAGGTGGGCAGACAGGGTGCTGAGGTCTGTCCTCCCCCCCTCCAAGCCAACTTTCTGACCTCGTGTGTGACACCAGACCAAAAGTCCTGGTTGTGAGGGGAGAAGGTGTTTGTGTTCCTGCTAGGACTGTCCTTTCTGGGATTGGCTTTTTCTTGGTTCTTGCTTTTCCCGTCTGTTTCCCTTCAAATAACAGCCATAACAGAGCCTGTGGTACAGAACAGAGCTCTCATCAAGTTTTGGGGCTTGTCTCCAGGCTTGACTCACCAAGTTACTGGTGAGTCCTCCCCATTATCACTAATCCTTACCTTAAGGGCAGATGTTTCAGAGGGTACTCAAAGGGAAGCTGCCATAGCTTTAAGAAACTATGTATATGAATTAACATTCATCTGTCGAGGAGTTAATTAATTAAGCAAAAGAAAACAATCTTTAATACTTTGCTCTGATAATGAAGAATGCTAAATCTGTCATTGGTAATCTACTACTGTATCTGGGAACAGAAAAATTCAATTGTTCAACATCAACCTGTGAGCTTTTCATCTGTTTGCAGGCTTCTTTTTTTTTTCTTTCCCTTCAATAATCCTTTATTAGCTTGCATTAAGGTGAAGCACAGGAGCATGGAGGCCTTTCTCAAGATGCTTACTTAACCTTTAAAAAACCACTGACATTTACAGGAGGTGCCTCTTTCAAACCAACACCCCGCTCTCTCACGGTGACGAGCAGTGTCTCCAAACACAACCAGCACAGCATTAACAAAACCTCTCAGGGGGAGATCTACATGCAGATCATGTTCTTAGTAAAGCCTCAGCACTCCATTCCAAGAGATTTTGGCCAAGGGCCTTGTTGTGTCGGCACTGCACAGGTCAATCTCCAAAGATATCTCTCCGTTCTTCTTGGCCAATTGGAAAGTTGGTGTGTTGTGGTTCCTCATCTAAAAAGTTGGTTTTTGAGTTTAACATGCAAGTCTGTGCTTCTGATGCTGAGCTTATCTATTGAGGGTTGAAATGGGGGTCACCTAAACTTCACAAAGTCACAAGGGGGGTGTAAAAATCAGTGGTGCTTCAGTCAGTTGTAGTCTGTGATCTCTGAAATGAGACGCGACATACTAAGCTGGATGTGTGGCTTCTAATGATGGACCAGAGGCAGCAAGTTAAGCACACTTTCTGTGGTACACAGTAAATTAAACAGTGTTAAAACCCCCCACTGTTAGTAGTTTACACACAGGTCCGTATTGTGAAATTATTATTCCTGGTGAGGCTCCTTCCCATTTTGGATCATGCACTAGGTAATGTTGTGACTCTGGTGTCTTATCCAGTCATTTGTGTGAAAAGTTAATTTCAGTGCCTTTTTTGTATTTTTCCTTGTTAGGAATCAAGGTATGAATGAGTAATAGATTTATGTCTTATATATTAAATATACATATATATACATATGCACACATACACACATACACATGTTGTGAGGATATTTTAAACAGTGGGTTTTTAGTTCTGTCTTTCATGCACAGCCCCTCTAAGGACTAAATAGACCAGGAGGACTCAGTGGAGGAAGAGAAAGGAGGGTAAAGACCCAGCTGCAAATAACATTTTATGTCTAACTCTTCTGAAATTACACCCAAGGTTTAAATGCTTGATTGTTCGGCTACTTATCAGACAGCATCCAAAAATGTAGTGCTCTGTCTTGGAGGGAGTCTCTAAAGCCTCTTCTATACATCTCTAGTTACCATATACTTAAAATTTAATAATAGTGATGGTGCTGCACATTTCATGGAGTTAAATGCAAGGAAGAAAGAAAATCTAGTAAGCTTGTCTGTGAGGAATAGCAAACTGGATTTGGGAGCTGGAAACCTTCTCATATACTGAGTTAGGAAGTGAGTCTTTAAGAACAGTCACAATGTTCACAGCAAGGCAGTGATACATTTTGCCATATCTGCAAATAGTTTGCCAAGTAAAAATTGGCAGATAGCAGAGCTTAAAAATGCCATTTTTTCCCCCTGAGTAGGCTGAAAGCGTAGTAGGAAGTCTGTTAAGTGGGAACTCCGTTTTTATTCAGTCTGTATGGCAAAAGGGATGATAAAGTTTTGTTCCACCACGAGAAGTGAATCCTTTTCCTCTAGGTTGACACTTCAACCTGTAATACGGGAGTGTGTCAGTCACAGCAATTTCATGGCTGGGGAAATCTAAAAGCAGAGACTTCCACTGAGCAAGTATGTGTGCTTCCACTTGGGATTCACTAAGGAGGAAAGCACTTAAAGACCCACTTCTGGAAAAGGAAGAAAAACCCTCTGTTTGGGACATTCCAAGGTATTTGCTTCTGTTCTGTAGGGACTCTGAGCCTGTGGAGCTGCTGGCTCTGGAAAACGATGTCCTTCCTGCTTGTCAATCCACTTGGAACCTCACCTCTGCCTGAAATTTGTGACATTTGTCTCTGGTAACAAGAGGAGATTCATATTTCTTCTAGAACAGTTCTAAGAGAAAAGAGCTCCCTTTTTCTGTATTCTGGTGTTTGTACTGGATTTTTGTCTGGTTTACTTTAGTTGAGATCGTCCTTACAACAGAACAAAAGGGAGCAGAAGCTCCCCTAATTTGATAGGTTAACCCCTTAGGGTTGATTATTTTTAATTTCCTTTTTTTAATGAGTCCACTAGAGTATTAGTATGTCAGTGTCCATTAAAGCCTTCAGTGGTACTCAATGAGAAGTCACGTGGCTGACTAATAAATCTCATTCTGTGGATGTTTTTTCTCTCTTACTGGCTTCTGTGGCCTTTGCCTGACTGCTGACTCCTCCAGGTAGTTCAGGTGCTGAGTTTTTTCACTGATATTTATCTCAGCAGGGTGCTGAAGCCTCAGAGTGGCAGTGCTGGGTCAGGACCCACAGTGGCAGAGGTAGTATGAGCCCACAACAGAGTTCCTGCATTTAGAAACAGGGTTTTTTCTCCCTAAGGTTCCTAGTGAAACTCAGAGAGGAGCTGTCAACTGAAGTTTGGTCAAGCTGGGAGGCAGCTTCACGAGCACTCTGTGTTACCATGTCTTTGCTCACCTTGTACATGTTCTGTGGGGAGTTCAGTCGAAGACATCCCCATGTGAATCTCTGCCTTGTGTTTGCTTTAGACGTGGCTTCCTCTTTTAGAATATTTTCTTGTTTCTTGTTTAGAGTGGCTGGGGAGAAATGAAACATGAAGCACTGCTGATGATGTGGCAAGGGACAGGAAGCTGCAGTCCCTACCAGTCTGACAGTGATGCTTTGCTCCAGTTTGTTTCCATGGCTCTCACTATTAAACATTTGCAAACGTCTCCTTGCCGCAGTGCTCGTGGATGTGTGAAGGTGAATAGCAGCTGAGAGTCAATAAGACGTTTCTCTTTCCATGAACTGCTATGGATTACCTAGTAAAACAGCTTTAAGTACCTTTAATTCCCCCTCTGGAAAGCAGCTGGCAGGGATCACTGTTGGAGGGACAGCAGTGGTAAGATGGATTTCTTGTTGTCTTTGCTACAGCATTCCCTCTGCTTGTGCTTTCGGGAGGCCACTTAACATCCCTGCTGTCCTTGTCCCTCTCTATGCTGTGTGAGCCTCATGTGCCCTTTGGCTGTTTGCACTCTGTCCCCAAGGGCCACCATTCCAGCTGCAGTTCTTACATGTCTGTCGGTTCACTCTCTGCTGATTTGTGCCGTTTCCCCATTCCCTTCCTCCCCACTGCCTTCTACAGGCTCCTTGATGTCCCCCTGGCTCTCCAGACCCTTTGCTGCCCCAGGGCTTCTTTAGGCTGGCCTGGCTATTTGCTCATGGGTGTTTAAGCTTCTCTTAAATCTTGTGCTTGCCAGTCCTCTTCCTTAAGGCTTCCCAGAGCTTTTCAGTCCCTTTCTTTGACCACTGCTGGCTGTTTTCAGCCTCCCAAAGTGAGTTACAATTCCTCTGTGTTCATCAGATGTTTTTCTTCGTGTTTTTTATTTCTCCAGTTATTTTATTTTCTGTTCATCCTCCATTCCCTATGAATCTGTGACTTTTCCTTGCTTTTACCTTTCCTGTTCCCTCAGCGAGGACTTTCATGTGCAGACTTGACACCCAGCTCCTGCTCCTTTTCCTCAGTTTCACAACTCTGAGCTCATGACTGAAACCCCCTTATTGCCACTGTGCTTTCTGGTGCAGGCACACCCCACCTGCCAGCTTGTCCTGGCTGCCTGTACCAGCATTTCTGGGTGGAGATGGTCCCCAGTGCTGCTTCCTGAGCTGATCATGGCAGCTTTAGGCCTCTCTTTGCAGAGCTGCATATTTCTGTGAAAACTTGTTTCATGTTATCTTTTTTCTTAATCATCTTTATCATCGAGTTTTGATACTGCCAAGTTCCCTAAACTAAGGATACTCTTCATGCTTAATGTCACTGAACTCAAAAAGTAATTGCATTCCTTTGCCATCTATTCCATGTTAATCCTACAAAAGGAGTGTTTCACTCATCATCTGAGCCAGTGGTTTTAGTATAGGCTGTGAAAGCCCCAATCTTTAATTTTCTGCATGGAAGCAGAAGGGAGAGGGAAGAGAGGGACTGTGCAGTTCATCTGCTTTGTAACAGATCTGCACTGAAACCGTGTGCGTTACCAAACCCATGTTGTGTTGAGGAATGAAGAAAAGCAGAGAACTATACTGGGATTAAGCTTTCTTTTGAGTTTACATGCAAGTCCTTTCAGTTTCTAATGCTGGATTCCCCTTTGGCTGAGCAAAAGGGCAGCGTGCTGGGTTGTCCTGGCTAACAGGGCTGGTCTCAACTGCTGTGTGGAGATGGTGGAAGGAAACCTACCCTGGTTTCACGTTCAGGTCTACTGATAAACTCCAGTAGTTTGATATCACTTTGGTCTCAATGAAAAGAGAGATTAGTGCACATAATTCATGGGCAGAAGGAATAGGGTGGGTTTGACTGTCATCCCCTTTTGAGGCCATCCAAGACCATTGAGAGGAGGTAAAAAGAGATGAGAAAGAAAAATGAGAAGCTTTCTGCAGACCAGCCATCCTTGGTGTGTCCTGGAAGCTGCAGTAGGGTGTCACTGTTGCCTTGGTCCTGACACATATCTGGAACATGTAGGAGGAGAGGAGGAAGCCCACGCTTGAGCACTCACGAGGTGAGACTGGGTCTCTGCTCACCATCCATCTCCACTGCTGGTTTACACTGTCCTTCTTAATTTGGTGCTTCTTTTTGCTTTCTGCTTAACGAGAGTCTCACCTCTGGCTCACAGTGGCACTGTGAGCCTGTAACTAGACAAGGAATGAAAAACTGGTGCTTTGAACAACCTGATGTTGTAGGTAGGACATGCCCCTGCGGCCCTGGGTCTGCATGTGGCTGGTGAGAGATGTGCTGTGTAGCAATGTGCTTGTCAGAAAGGGGGGAAGCCACATTTTTGTGTTCTTTTCTGAGCCTTAGATCAAGCTTTTATCTTGTCTTCAAGAGCACAGTTTCAGACTGTGGTGAGTGGTGTAACTGCAGAGGTTCCAGCTGGCCTCACCTGACTCCTCCCTGTGTCCCCTGAAAAATGTCTGTCACTGATCCCAGTGAAAACATTGCAATGCAGTTGTGGTTCCTTGTAAAGACTGTTCACGGCTAAAGGGAAAGGCAAGAAGTGTCACTTTGAAACAAAAGCCCTACCTAAAGCTTTGCAAAGTGTAAGGTACTAACAGGTTTCCCTAAATCTTCAACAAAAGGTTATTTAAGAAGAGTTCAGCTGCTGTTGCCAGGGGACGTGTAGGCCAGTGCCTCTGTTATGATAAACCTTTAGCTGCATTTGTCTGCTTAATAGCTGTTGATGACAAGGTCATGTTCACACCTTTGAATTTCTGGGCCCTTGTGGCCACTAGAGACAAACCCGACACCTTTCATGATTCGTATTGCTCCTAAAAACTGACTTTTGTCTGTTGTGCAGAGAGCTGATCTGGCTGAATACAAACTAAGCTCATGTGTACATCCATTCATTCCCTTCTCCCCTCCTTATGGTGTCTCTCCTCAACTTGCTGGCTGTTGTGAGCAATAAATACAGTTGTCTCAGCCTTTCCTACATAATGGTAATTGCTGGCAATGTCTGATTGTCAGGCAGATTCTGTCTCAGTCATCCAAGGTATTGGAATTTCCTAACTGGGACTTGTAGTCTTGGATTTTCAAGAAAAGGCAATGCTCATACAACTGAAGAACTCAGGTGTTTCGCATGGTTTTTGTAACAATAGTTTGCTTGCCTTCCTCTCTTCTTGCTTTTTCCATGTGATCCAAAACTGCAAGCCAGCCTTAATCTGTCCCAATATGGTAACGACTGGAGTAGAATTTGACTTGAAGATATTCCGTCACTGCCCTTAGTTCTCACAGTGTACTGAAGTGTTCAGTGTTAAGAGGAATAGGGTTCATTTTTCCTCTGCCTGAGTCTCAAACCCATTTTCTGCCTTGGAATAAGTTTGCCTTGATATGTCTATAGGATGAAAACAAATACCAGCAGTAGAAGCCAACTCAGTGTAAAATTGCCCCGGCTGGTCCCTGTTCCCTGATCCACACCCTGCACTTGTTCTGCTCCCTTGCCCAAGGGCTGAAGTGATGAACTGTCCATCCAGCTCTCAGATCAACCCATGTATGGAGAGACCAGTGTGACTGCCCAGCTGCTGTGGCCATCAGCCAGGGTGATTGAATTCAGGAGGTGTACAAAAATCAAAGGGTCTTCTCTGTGTATTAAGTTCTTTTTTACTATAAACATGTGGTTTCTGTAAGAGCAAGGATGTTTTTACCTGCCCCTAGGCCACAGAAGCCTTGCTTTGATCTTCTGTGCATATGATTGAATGGTTTGGAACTGAGGGCTGTCCCCTGGGTCCAGCCTGGGTTATATAAACAACTTGGTTGATAGTTAATTTGCTGAATTCTGTGGTAAACTAATTCTGTGAAAAGTATAGTGCAATCCCATGTACAGGAGAGGAGGTGGATTTTTGGTTGACTGGGTAATGTCTCTTTAATCTTTGTTCTTCACAGATGTTACCACTTGGAAGCACACTGAATTGAGAGAAATCACGTGTCTTGTCATAGCAGTGGCTGTCAGCTCTAGGGCATGTTTTCTGTGGCTTGTAAGGTGTCTGCAACGAATTTAGCAGGCGTTAGGACCTTGAAAATCCAGGAGTTGTGTCAGGAATCTCTATTGTCATGCAGCGGTGAATCCCCAGGATGAGGCTCTGCGGTGTTATCCCATTCTCGTTATAGCAGGTGACACGTAAAAGTCTGTAAAAAATGGTTTTTTACTTTCTTTTGGGAACCTGTCAGTGCTGAGCTGACCTCAGTGATACCCCGATGATGAATGTGATGTAATGTTACCATAGGTAGAACACAGCTTGAGAAAGAATCTGAAAGACTGGAGGGGGCAGGAGAGGACAGGCCTGTGCAGGTGAGAGCAAACTGCTGTCGAGGATTTGGTCCCAGCTCTCAGGAGCTGGAACAGCCCAGGTTTTGTGGTGGCACAGAGTGAGTGGTGAGACTGCAGTGGGTGTCCTGGTTCCATAGGGCATGTTCTTTTTTCTTCTCTGTTTGGTTTTGAATTCATGTGTTTTCTACCTGGGGTAGAGAGCAGTGAGAATTGTGGTGACCTTTAATTCCATCAAGTTACAGTGTATGGGCATTTTCTGTTTCCTCTGTGCAGGCAAAGGTAATAGTTTCCACCTCATGAGAAGTTCTGATCCCTACACATTGTTCTGCCTGTTTTCCTGTGTAACAGGGGGAAAAATCCCAGCTTGGCCATGGGTGAGCTGACTTGTACCAGGCATAAACCCCCCAGAAGTAAATCAGCATTACCAGCTGAATTAATCAGACTCTGTATTGATGGAATGGGCCCTTCAGCTAGGAAAAATCTCAGCAAGTTCTTGTTGAGGATCAGTCCAGGTTTCCTGATGACAGTTCAGGCTGCTCATGGGTATAAGCAAGGTTTAGTTGATGCCAGGAGCTACTTCAGCAATTAACTTTCTGTACTCCTGTAAAGCTAAATCTGTGGCAAGGGCCCTTATCTGGAAGGGTTAACACCACAAATATCTTCAGACTTTCGCAGTGGGTTTGTTGAGATGCAGTGCTTTGGAGAACAATTCCGTGACAATTAACATAGACAAGTATATTAAGATTGACTTATTAAATAGAAGAGTTGGAATGTCTCCATGTGAAGAAATCTGCAGTGTGTTCATTTTGAAGCTGACCATTAGTCTAAAAGTGTGTTTCCCTGCCCTGGAAGGGGAAGGAAAAGCTTAGTATGTGTAGATCAGGACCTGTCTGGACAGGTGGAGGTTATGGACTTTATCGATCTGCAACTTATCTTTGACTTTCTTTGCTCAGTGCTGTTAGTCCTTATTTTCCTACTGTCTATCAAGTGTCAGCAAGTGGGTGTGAAGTGCAGGGAGTGACCTGCACATGTATTGAACCCATGCAGGGCTGGGAAGAGAGCACCGTGCCTGCAAAGCCAGCCCAAATGCTTGCAGAGTAGAGGAGAGGGCTCAGGAGAACTCTGACTCTGGAAAATCTCCAAGGCTGATCACATTTGCCAGCTTTTTCTTTCCTTAATGGGAGTTGAAGCTGACACATTGGGACAAGTGTGTTGGTGCTTAGGAGGCTAAACAAGGAGAAACATAAATAAAAACTCAATAATCCATCACTGGAGGGAACTAAGGAGCTTATCTGATTGGTTACAGCATGGCAAACACATCAGAAAAACACATAAATCCAGAAGACTGTGGGGTTTTGGTTGTTTGTTGTTTGGGTTTTTTTTAAATCCAGTTTGAAGCTTTTTAAACACTCAAAGGGCAGATAAAATAAGCAACCAGCACTTGAAATGAAGGAAGAACTGATAGGCTTGAAAGGAAAATGTCAATTCCACAAAAAAGGGTGGCCCTCTAGATTCAAGAGAGGCAATTTGTAGCCTCAGATGACAGCACAGAGCTCTTGAGGACAGGGACTTTCTGAAAACCGGGGTTGTTATCAGCTTGTTAAACTGGCTGGAATGGTGTAGAGTGGAACTGAATTTTTCATGTTTTCCTGCAAATGCAAAGCCAAGTTTGGGCTCTTCTATCCACAGATGGGTTATCGGAGGTGAGCACTTCAGTCCACCTGATTAAAACTTGTCCTAAAGCTGGAATGTCCATTCTTTAAGAAGCTAATCCAGTTGGTTTTCATACAGATTTTAGAGAGTGGCAAAGGATGATCTTTGAGTTTGCCATTGACAGAAATGATTCCTTTTTCTCCCTGTGCCGTGTTTGGAGTTGTGCACATACAGAGGCAAATGGGAACAACCTGAACCACAGGGCAGAGCAGCTGATAAAGAGAAGAAAAGGAAGCACTTTAGACAGAAAGCCTTACCCTCTTCCCTGAGCTGCCTTTCATTGACATTTGTGTGTTTGGGTTTTATCATTCTGCTTATCGACACTCCATTGAGAGACTTGGGGCAGTACCAAAGGTGCCTTGAATGCTGGGGAGGTTTAGTCTCTTTGCTTGCTTTTGAAAAGAAAAGCAGAGGGAAGTGGAGGGAATGTGTTTCTCTGTTCTTCCAGGAGGCAGAGGTCTCTTCCCATCACATTTTACTGATCCTTTGCCCTTGTTATGTGGCATGTGGGAAAACTCAGCAGGCTTTCAGCTACCCAGGCCTCACAGAGGGCATGTGTGCCCAGAGCTCCTCTCCTTCCCCAGATGCCAGTGGCTCCCATAAAAGCTGTTATTTCTCCCTGAAATCCTTTTTTGTCTCTTCAGCCTGTCATGGCTAAAAAACATTCCTACTGAAATAGCAAATGCTGTCATTTTATATGTGATTGCATTTAAAAAGGGGGGAAACCAGATCTTGTGCTTGTCTTTTTTTTCAGTGGGCTAAGCCGTCATTTATTGTATTTTGGCTTGCTAAGACCAGCAACTGCACCTATTCCCATCTAGTGGCAAAACCAGCTCAATTCTGCTGTGGTGGAATGTGGGGTTTGGGATCTGCAGGTCTCTGTTACAGAATTCTGGGGGTGAAAATTTCAGCTCCACAGTGACAGCACAGGACGGGTCCTGGCAGAGGGAACTACTGAGAGACAGCAGATTGTGTTCTGGTCATCTTTGCAATTTTATATATCTCTCTAATAAGTCAGTTTGCCACTTTACATACCAACTCTAATCTGCTTTTGTTTAATTCTCTCTGTAGCTCAAGTTAACGTCCAGACTCTATTTCAAATTTGTTGTTATTTTGTATGTCTTCTTTTTCACAAGTGGTTTATTATGTCTAAATGCAGCAATTAAAAAGAAGTTGTTAGACTGTGAGAGAATTTGTCTCAAGAAGAGGAAAGAAGTTTACAACAGCAAACTCTGGTTTTCCTTATTTGTTTTAGCAGATAAACAGGAAAGCAGCTTTCAAAGCAAACCCACAGTAGGTCCCTTTGGGATACTTGTCCAAGCCCCCTTGTTCACTGGTGTGAGGCTTCTCTTCTTCCCCTCCCCGAGCCTGATCCCTGCATAGATTCTCTCCAGGTCTGGGGTGTCAATTCAGCCTTGAGTCAGACATGAGCTGTCTCTCAGCCCCTCCACACCTACCCCCTTCTTTTTGGACAGCTTTTTGGGGCATTGCTGATAATCTTCTCCCAGGTTCCTCTGCCATTCTTACTTCCTTCCTTCAGGAGATGTTGGCAGAAGACCTGCCAGATCAATGTAGCCATGAGACTCTATCCCAGAAGGATAACCAGATACACCCACAGCACAGTGTCCACTGGTGCTTCATGGTTTCAAAGGTGTATTTCTGCCGAGCTGTGGCAGTTCGTTCCTCCTTAGCAGGGGTGCATATTGTCCCCCTCAGTGGATGATCTCAGGGCTCGGTCTGGGTGGTGTTTGTGCTGGCAGGGTGAGCAGGGGTGTCTGGGGGCAGTGCTGGGGTCAGGAGGCTGTAGCTGGCTGGACAGGTGACATCTCTGGTGAGTGAGGACGGTGCTGCTCGGGTGTCCTGTCTCATACTTGTCTTCAGAGCCTGAGCACATTTCCACGTTTGAAGTATCGTGTTTAGTGGAACAGCAGAAGAATGTTCATTGCTGTGAGACTGCACTGCTCTGACTGTGTTGATACACAGCACTGAGGGCCAGGCAGGTTTGTAGGTAGCTCAAAAGCTTGGCAGAAGCTGCCTGGCCTGAAGGGTGCTTTGTGGAGTGACAGCTTTGGAGCCAAGCACAACAACCCCACTGCAGACCTCATCACATCCTCTGCTGAGCATTTTGGTTGTGTTTTAAAAACCTTCTGCCTTTGTGCCCTTCCGTAGCACTGTGTCCCCTTAGTGGCTGATCCTGGGATGCTGCTGCTTCCCTTAACAAAAATAATGCAATCGAGGCAGCTGTTGTGAAAGGGGAGATTTATGATGTCTGTGTGTTCATCCCATTTCTGGAGACAGCTCTTCTAATGATAAAGGTGCATATATCTCGGTGTGATGTAAACAACTTGATGGATGGGTTGCAGTTTATGTGGAGAAAATATTGGAAGCCTTTTATGTATCTGTAAAGCTTCCTGGAAGGCAGCAGACAGGTGGCCTGGTACCAGCACACAGGTAGATCATCATTAGGGGCAGTCAGGCTGTTTGCAGGGACTGACTGAGGCCAACATTTCTATTCTGAAAATAATCAGCTGGTGAAGGCAAAAGGGATGGAGCTCAAGGCTGCCAGAGCACTTATCTCTCTTTTAAAACAAGACTAAGCAAAGAGAGAGTATATTAATATAATAGCTGGCAGGCAGTCTATGTAGTAAAGTGCTGCTTTAGTCCTTGTTTGGGGAAAAATGCAGATTCAGGGACTGCTGTGTCCAGTCACAGATGCAGATTTTAATTGTGGAGCAGTAGGAAAAGATTAGCAATTTAGCTATTTACTATAGGGACAAGATGCAGTTATATACAAGTACTCCAAAGGATATTCATCTTTCCACCTAGGCAACGTGTGTGTGTGTGTAGCTCTGTCTGTATTTTTGCACCTGCATTTCTAGTGTGGGCACAAGCACTAATTAGCTTTTTGGGTGGAGAAATTTCACCTAAAAATGAAGCCTAGTTTCAGTTGTCATAAAAATGTCAACCAGAGCAATAAAATGTTTCCCTAATTTAAGAACACTAGAAGGCTAAATAAATTAAATATTGAAACGGGTAGAAATTCTTATGTTGAAGTTGATGGATTTAAAATTATTACTAGCATAAAATTGTCACAAATCTTTTTCTCCTTGGTGGCATACAGGACTGCCTGTGTGAAATGTGCTGAGTGGAGAAAGTTTATAAACAGTGGGGGACTTGTGCTGCCTTGAAAAGCATCATTCCTTTGGGGACTCCTGTCACCTGCAATAGCACCCAGTGCTTTTCATTTGCTCAGAAGTGACTGCACCCCTGTGATTAGAGGGTGTGGAGTTGCCTGTTTTGTGTTTCCAGGCTGGTGTTTTAGAGGGTTATTTCTAAGGGCTGGGCTCTGGCTCAGCCAGTCTGGGTTGGAGCCAGTGGACATCATCCAATGGACCTCGTGCTGTGGTGATGGCTCTTCTGGCTGCCTGTGAGAGCATCCAAGATTTACACAGGTCACTTTGAGATTGTTTGCATAAAGCTGGGAAAATGCTTCCTCGGGGATGTTTTCCTGGAAGCTCAGCATTGTTTAAGCTAACCGATCCTATGGTACAGGATATTTAGGCTCTGAACAATGGAGTTTTGTACATATGAGGTCTGAAATTCCAGGCAGCCTGGATGAACCATGTGCAGCATTGCTGCATGAGTAGGTGTCCAACAGCCTGAGCATGAGCGAGGTACAGAAAAGTAAAGCAAGTGAGAATGGTTTTTTGCCCCACAGAGAAAATGCAGGATGGAGAACTAGTTTTCAGTCCTGGTGCTCTCCCTGCCTTTATAGAGGCCCTGGAAAGTTACTTCATCTCTACAGTCAGTTTATCACAGAGCTGGAGGGATAGTGGCTCCACAGCTGCATGAGAATTAACTCTTTGGAAAACAGCTTCAGATCTTGGAGGGGTTTGTGGCTCACGTCCCACCAACACCAGTGTTGGGAACCTGCCCACTGCAGGTTCCCTCTGGAACTGATGGAGAGGACAAGGAGGGCTCCACAGGAGCCTCCACAGGAGCCTCAGGCACCTCTGCACCCAGAATTGTCCCTCTGGAATTGCTCCTCTGCCTCCACTGACTGCAGAAGAGCAGGACATGAGCTGCCACCTCAGCTCTGTGTGGTGAATCAAGGTCAATGAAATGAAAAGAATCACTATTATTATTAATGCTTTTCTTGCCTTAGGTGTGGTTTCTTCTGCTGTGTGGATTAGTGAGATGAACCTGTGTTAGATGAAATAAAGACTTCATGGTTCTCAGCATGCAAACCACACATTTCTGTTGCTGCATTTCCACCTGGTATAACCTTATTGCTTTGATACCTTGTGCGAAGGGGATTTTTCATTTGGGGATGATGACTTTTCATTTTTTGTGGTGTCGTTTTTGTTTGTTTGGGTTTTTTTGTTTTTGGTTTTTTTTTTTTTGCTTTGCTTTTTAAATTATGTTTAGGATCTGTAATATAAGTAAATTAGAAGTGCTTTTTAATGAGTTTTCTCTTTAGATAGGCTCACCCTGTGGTACATAAGGATGGGAAAAACATGTTTGCATGTCAGTATCTTTATTATACACTATGAATCATTATTATTGAAGATCAAATAGAAATATAATAGTTCACCATGTAATTAAAAATTACACTGTACCACAGTTTCAGGTGGAGACCACCTAAGGTTGTGTGTGTAACCTTAGTAGCTCCAAATCTGGCACTGCTTTTTTTCCCCTTAATGTTTGATTTGGCTGCTGATATATTATTAAATATTTTAACTAAATCCTGAGGAATATTAAGAAAACACTTGTCAGTGTTGATTTGGGGCTCTGTTTTAACAGATTCTAACACATCCAGAACAGGTAGGTGTTCAGTGTTTGGAGCAGGACTTGCTGCAGTTCCTGCCCTGCAGCCCAGCGGGTGCAAAGGCCCAGCAGTGCCTTGCAAACCAGGTCGCATTCACTCCTATGACCCGAAGTCGTAAGTCTTTTTTTTTTTTAATTTTTCTCCTTTTAAGCTGGCCTGGAAGAAGCTGACAAAAGAGGAGGAATTGTGGCTGTTTGTTTTTTGCCTGCAGGCAATTTTCAGATCATTTTTGCTGTATCACAGTGGACATACCTTATTGAAAATCCAAGATGTTCTTCCCCCCGGCCCCCAGAGCCACAACAGTCTGACTAAAGGAACATTCCTTCTGTTCCTTCTCACAGGATGGAGCTTTTAATTGAATGTTAATGGTGTCACTCATGCCATGACCTCTGCAAAATGGTACCTTTTTAACTAGGAAAAGTGTTTATTATATATTAGCTTTGATACTGACTTTTCCTAAAAGGGTCTCTGGCACTGTGGAATAGGAGCACTGTGATTTGCTGATTTAATTGGCATTATTTTATTGGCTCTGAGCTGACTGCACATACAGCACGTGCATTTAGGATCCCCATCTTCAGTTTGATGCATACTAAAATATTTACTCTTTTCTGCTGTTTCAGACTACTTGTGAATGAACAAAATGATGTCCTACTACTACTTCCTGTGTCTTTTTAGCTGAGAAAATTCCTGTTCAGGAAAGTTGTATCACTGGGCATTAGGAGGACTGGATCATTAATATTTAACTGTGTTGGAAGTAGAAAGCACTGTAACAGTAATAATAATTTGCACTTGCACAACACATTTCTCCTGAGGATCTCAAAGCACTTTACAAACCATTTAATTAAGTCTTACTAAATCCCTCTGAGGTTTATTATTAGTCCCATTTTACAGATGGTTAAGCAAGGGCATAAAGAAGTTAAATGGTTTGCCTGAATGAGTTAGTGGCAACAATAAGCACGTACTTCAGGAGGCCCGGCCACATCCCTCGTCTTGGAGCAGAGGAGGATCCAGGTGACCACAGTGTCTTGCCAGCAGCACACAGACCAAAGCATCTGGGAACTGAAAGAGGTGAAGGGTTTTGTTTGAGGTACTTCACTGTGAGTCTTCTCTGGTGCTGTAGGTTGGTTCTGTTATCTCTTGGTGTCCTGCCTGTAGAGGATTGAGAGCCCAGGGTGAAGGAGCAAGAAGTGGGGGTGAGTCCTGGCTCTCTACCAGACCAAGGGTCTGTGTTTCATCCCATCCTTCACCAGGGACACCCACACTGCTTTGTTTCCACCCTGTAAGACACTGGTGCATTGCTTTTATCAGCCTTGGCCAGCCCGTAAGTGAGTAAAGAAAGAAGTTCTTGCCACTGGACTTAAAATTAGTCATGTCATTAGCAGTTGCTTCTCCTCAGCTGCCTGACAGGAGAGGCTGGTTTGTCGGGACATAAAGCAGAGCGTGCAGGGGACTCACTGCTCCACTGAGAGCCACTTAGAGGTGTTCCTGTACAAATGCATTAGATTATGGTTAAGCAGCTTATGGACATGAAAACACATTAGAACTTTACAGCACACTATAAATTACAGTTTTGCGGCATTCACAGCCACCATGTTGGGTAATTACATTCATTAATCTACTACTAAGAGCACATAAAGTTGCCTCCCAAAAGGTACAGCGTGTGCTGGCGCTCAGCTGGGAGTGCACTGAGCAGGGCCTCTCCTGCACCACTGTTCTGCCTTTCTCCGAGACCTTCTGGTTTTAGGATGGTTTTCAGCAGAACAGACTTTCAGACATGTTGGTCTAAATATTTGGGATCCACTAAGGAAGAATTTTTGGTAATCCTGTCTCCTCCAGCTCTAAGCTGTTCTCAGTGAGCTGTAGGCAGTGTGCAGTCGTTCAGTTGGGGAGAAGTTATTGCTTGTTGTGCCCTGGGTGATCCATTTGTGCCCCCTGATCTTTGGTGGTCCCTGTAATTTTAACCTCAGTAGCTGATACTCTGTTGACACTTCCTTGCCTTAGGTTGAACATCTCATGCTTCACTTTCTTCTGTGAAGAAATATTTCCTTTAATTAGAGCAGATTCTCAGCTGATGTAAATTAGGATAACAGTTTTTCTGTATCTCCAGGTTGAATGGTTGTCCCAGTGACCATTTCCTTGCTTTTCCTTTCTTTATCATGCACAGAAAGGTTTTCAAACCATCTGTTTGAGGTGCACCCATAGTCTGTTCAAGCACAATCTTCTGCTGATTCCTTCCTGGGAAAACTTCCTCCAGTTTCAGTGACTGCTGAGCAGAGGACACATGAGGAAAGTACTGCTCATTCAGATGGCTAAAAGTGACAGAAACAGTTGACTGGCTACTGACATCGATTCAGCATCTCAGTCCTTGTAAAAACTTACACATGCTCCAAAAATCAAAGAAAAATCCCTCTAAAAAAAGCTCACTCTATCACGAAGGTATGGGTCCATTACTTCAGTGAGTCAGAAAGCAAAATCTGTTCCCTTTTGTTTGTAAAATTTAAATGAATCTGATTGTAGAACATGAAGCTTGGACAAGTCAACAGGATTAGGAGACTTGTAGAAATGACCCATTACTTCTGTGTCAGTTCATTAATTGTGTTTTCAGCTGCTGATTTCCGTTCACATCAAGATCATCTTTACGTCTGTATAAAAAAGAGCCCATCTATATAAAAAAGTACCTGTGCTCCTGCCACAGGAGCAGCTGTTCTGGGACAGTGACAGATGCTTAATCACACGCCAGTCTTCAGTGAAAGGCATTCATCTATTTGCTAAATAGATGTAGCTTCAATGACACTTGAACATTCCAGTTTCAAGGGAATTTCTTTGTCATTACTGACAAATTTATTATCCTGACCATTAAATTTGCACACAGCCAAAGCTTTTAGAGGGAAGTGATTTTTGGTGTCACAGAAACTGCTCCAGCTCTATGTCCTAAGCTGTCACCTGCCTGTCACCCTGGATGTCTGTGTCTGATGGCCAGAGGAGGTGGAAAAAAGCAAGCCCAGCATCTCTTAGCTGTGGGACAAGGCAAAACGAGCATGTTTGGTGGGGATGAGCCTCCCACTGGGAATTCCCAGCTGTAGCTTAGCGCTGTCTGTCACAGGCTGCTTCTGCCCACGGCAGAAACATGAACTGCTTCGGGCCAGTGTGCAAACATGAGCTGCCTCTCACTCACTGACACACCTGGGCATCAGCAGCAACGTGCTGCTTGTTCCGATAAACAAGAGCTGCAGTGATGGCCTTTGTTTTGGGAGAACAGCCGTTGCAGGGAAATAACTGCCTGGAAAAATCATATTTTGAAGTCTGACACTGTGTTTGCCTGTCACCTGCTTGGCTTCAGCCTGCCTTTTAGGTGGTATATCAACTTATGCAACTGTAATCCAGGGGGCGTTGCTTCCCTTTTTCCGGATGTAAGCATCAGGAAGCCAGAAATCCTTATTTTGAAGGGCAGTGTGTCTCTCTGCTGCCAGTAAGCTTGGGCAACAGCCTTCTGAGGGGAGACCTCAGTGCAGTTCCAACTGCCTGGGCAGGGGCAGAGGAGGGGCAGGACTGAGCTCTGCTCTGGGG
>JAWMRA010000048.1:9319220-9344062 GCA_035584735.1 Pseudotriccus pelzelni
GTCTGAGCCGTGTCTGTGTGTGCGCCCCACTCTGTGTCTGAGCCGTGTCTCTGTGTGCCCCACTCTGTGTCTGAGCCGTGTCTGTGTGTGCGCCCCACTCTGTGTCTGAGCCGTGTCTGTGTGTGCGCCCCACTCTGTGTCTGAGCCGTGTCTCTGTGTGCCCCACTCTGTGTCTGAGCCGTGTCTGTGTGTGCGCCCCACTCTGTGTCTGAGCCGTGTCTGTGTGTGCGCCCCACTCTGTGTCTGAGCCGTGTCTCTGTGTGCCCCACTCTGTGTCTGAGCCATCTCTGTGTGCCCCACTCAGGGCATTCCCGTGGCCATGAGGTTTTATGAGCACTGTGAGACCTTTCCACTGGCACTGGACTTTCCTGGTGCTGCCCCATCTTCCCGCAAGACAAGGAGTACAGAGGTGCTTCTGATTCGATTTACAAACCATAATACATTTTTTATGAATGCTGAGTGCTGTGCTAATGAATGGGGCCAGTGTGAGAGCCTGCAGGCTGAAGTCATCTGTTTCTCCCTGGTGCAGGAATAGCAGGGATGAGAGCTGTCTAAGCCCACATCCATTTATTCTAACCCTACCAATGAGGGGGATACCCTTTAAATGTAAAATTTATTGGCCCACTAACTCCTTGCCTGGGTCTGTAGCCTGCCAACCAAAGTGCTGTTTGAATTATTCAGCAAACACAATATGTGTGTGAAGAGTGGAGGAGCCCAGGGTGGCAGAGACTCCTGCAATGGACTCGTACTTCCCTCCAGTGAAATATCCTGGTAAAGCTGGCAGGACATGGGGCAAACCAAATACAGTAAATAGGGTTAAGAGTGGGTGTATTCTGTCCTTAAAGCTAAGAAAGCAACGTAACTGGGCCCTAAATTGGCATGTGTATTTTGATCAGTATATGCAAGTCTTGTACAACTACAGATGGAAGTTAACAAAGTTTTTATTTTGGGGAGAAAGTCTGAAATTTTAAAATATCTTTTCCATTCTAAATCACAACAAAAAGTAAAAATAAAACTATGTGAAGGGGAAGAAAATAATCTAGAAGTTTCACACTGAGGACTTCAATTATTTAGACAAACTGAAATATTTGTGTCTCATATTTCTCTGTGTGGCACTTGATAACTGCTCAGTTGGATTCTTTCCACCATGAAAATCCCATTTTCTAGGGAGAAACATCCTTGGTCCTTTCCAAGAGGAAGCTGTCCCTGGCATTCAGGCACAGGCAGCTCTGGGAGATGTGGACAGTCCCATCCCACAGTGGGATGTGTTTCTGCCCCACGACAGGGCAGTGCTGTGCATGGCTGGACTGACCAGAACAGTGCTGTACCCTTGGAATCATCCCCATAAATGTGCAACTAGTGTGCTACAGCACAGGGAACAAGGCAAATTCACCACTGCTCTTGGAGCTGGCTTAATGCTTCTCTCCCTGCCTAATCTGTAATCCTCACTGAGCAGTGCTGGAGCAGTGGAGCCCTCTTTGTTGGCATGCAGATTTAAATGGAGCATCCCCAGGGACTCCTCTCCACATCTCTTTTGTATTTCTTTTCATTTCTCAAATAAAGGAAATAAATATGAGACTGTGGCCCTGCTGCTCACAGGGTAAATCAAGCCCATTTATTTAAGGTCCAGCACTGTGAAATAAACCCAGGGCCGGTGGGAATCCGTCTCCCTCGGCTGCAGGGGCTGCCCGTGTGTGAGCAGTGGGGGGCTGGGAGCTGTGTAAGGCATGTCTGGGATGGAGGGACCAGTTACAGCCCTGCTGTGCTGGAAGCACTGGGAGTTCAGGCCTGGATCCTGCCCAGGGAGCAGGGATGGAACAGGAGTGGGCAGCACTGCCCTGGGTACTCTGCCAGGTAACAAAGGCTGGAGGTGTAGGGACCACTGGTACTTGCTGAAGACGATTTGCAAAGTTTGAGAGACTGTCTGTGGAGGAGTTGCAGAGCATGGGGCTGAGATGGTGCCAGCAGAGGACACAGATTCCTGCTGGGAGAGCAGAACTCACTGGGGTTTCAGACAGCACGTCCTCCAAAAGGCAGTCCCGAGTGTAACAGAGATCAGGTAGTCAAGTCTGCAAGAAAGAGGTAATCTTGGACTTGTGTAAGACAAAAAAAATCTCTAGAAAAAACATGATTGGACTTCTAGGCTGGCAGGAGGTGGCTGGACTCAGAGCTTCAGGATCTCTTTTTTTTTGGCAGGAGTACACAGGCTTCTGGCTCAACCAGTCTGAGCACAATCAGCTGGGTGCACTTTGCATTTTACAAAGTTGGGCAGTTTCAAGTAAAACAGTTCCACAGCTCTGTAATCTGAGCCAACATTGCTCAGCACTTTCTTCACACACGGTCCAAGATGAGGTTTTTTCCTAACTCAGATTGTGCAGACTCTGGTAATTTCTTGACTGTTCTCCACAACTCTAAGTGGTGTGGTACAGTATTTGAGTGACAAAATGAGAAGGGAGAGGGAAGGATAAGGCTGAGAATACCTTGCTTGAAAAACATGAAATAAACGAATGGCAATCAATTGCTCTGATACCCATCTTTAAGTACTTCAGCTTTTGCCAGCTCCACAGCTGGCACTATAGTCTTAGTTTTCCTCCAGCTCGTATTTACTGTGTGGCACTGAGGGAGGCCACTGCAGGACATATTTTAGAAGCAGCCCTTCCCTGTCTCCTTACAACACATGGTGGTCTCTAAAGCCTGATTGCAGGAGAACTCGGCACTCCCCGCAGCTGCCGAAATTCAAGGAGGTTTCATCAGATAAAGGGCTCAGTAGAGCCAAGTTCTCTGAAAAATCAAATCTTCGGTGCTTTGTAATGGGATACTCAAAATTAGCAGATGTTTTTGACCTGAACGTGTCAGGACTGTTGTTGTTACCTATAAAACAGGAACAGTGAAATACCTTTGTCTGGCAAAACTACTGTAAAAGAGGCTGTAGGTATTTGTTGAGCATCTGATACTATTGTGAGGAGCTGTATAGAACAGCCCTTGAGGAAATTAATAATTGTGCATTGAGAGGAGGGTGTGAATGGAGTGTCAGTAAACAAGGTTGAGGTCAACACAATGGACAAAGAGGAGAAAACAAAATCCTGAGTGGCTGCTCATTAGCTGAACACCTTCCATTCTGTTTAGAGAAGTAGGACCATGGGATCATGTAATTAAAGATTGCAATCAAGATGTGTATGGACGAGAGGGCTGAATTAAGGTGGTGGCTGCAGCCTTAATCCTGGCCTTTCATAACTTCCGAGTCCTTGACTTTGTAACCTCAATAATGTTGCCTTAATGTAGGTTTTTTTTGTGTGCAATTTAAATCGGCAGGACCTGAAAAAGAACCTTCTGTTTATCAAAGATATTGTTAACAAATGGTTTTGGGATGAAAAATCAAAGCAATCTCTGTGCTACATAAGCTCTTTCACACAACATATCTCAAGCAGACAGCAACTTGCTTTGCTATTGTTTTGCCTTCATCTGTAACCACCACGGGCGTCCCGCAGCCTGGCACCGCGTTTCATCTTCACTCTGTTGCACAACCGTTTTTGCACAACACTGAACCACTTTGTTTTCAGATTCCAGAGAGATGTAGGAGGCAGTGGATTGCAGTTTTGTGAAAACAAAGCAAACAAAACAAGATTAAACCTTTCTGTGGAGGTCTGGAGACTTGAAGGAATTGCTGGGATTAGTGGATGGGCTACTGCACCCACTGTAGTTGACATCAGGTCTCTCTTCACCAGTCCCTTGTGTCCAAAAATACCATAATATTGACACTTTGAGAATCTTTTTCTCTTTTACATTGCACTTTATACCTGCCTTCCTTTCTCCTTGGTGTTGTTATAAGACTGTTTGCAATTTTTTCCCCTTAGATAAATGATTTGAGGAACTAGTTCTTCATCAGAAGAATACACAGTATATTCAGTTATTTTATCTGGAGAGAAATGATTGGTTTTATAACCATCTTGTTTTATTTTCTGATTTTGAGTGGTCAGTGCATTGTTTTCAGACCTTTACATCTTGTTTCTGCCAGAATTAAAACAGCAAATTATGAAACCTGAGAAAGGTCTTGGGGCATTGAAGTCTTGGGGCATTTTCATCCATCAGCTATAAAAATTCTTCCCCAATGTAATGGAAAGATGGTATGAGTCAAGGAAGACTGTCAGGGTGTGATGGCAAATTTGGTACTCTCAGATTGTTTCCTGATTCTGGGGGGGTTTTGGTTCATTTTGTGCAGCTGTTTGTGCATGTTGCTGTCCTGGATTCCCAGCTGATGTTTCCCACTGTGTGACGCTTCCCTGGGAGGGTGGTGAGGCCCTGGCACAGGTTGCCCAGAGAAGCTGTGGCTACCCCATCCCTGGAAGTGTCCAAGGCCAGGTTGGACGGGGCTTGGAGCAGCCTGGGCTGGTGGAAGGCGTCCCTGCCCATGGCAGGGGGTGGGACTGGATGGGCTTTAAGATCCACTCCAACCCAAACCACTCTGTAATTCTGTGCTGACCAAGCTGCAGGACTTCTCTCAGCTGTTGGAATGAAGGATAAATTGTTGGGCTCTGATATAATGCTGTCATGGACTTTAGCAAGAACCCAAGGAGCAAATAATTGGAATGTAGTCGTAGAACATTGCAGTTGTTTTTTGGTTTAACTAGCACTGCGCTGTAAGCTACGCCTGGTTCTAATAATCAGTTTTTAAAAGTTGTACTTTACTGAGGTCACATTCAGTACAAATTCAGAAAAGAAGTTCTTGCAACACTGGAATTGTAATGATAACCCACAAGGATGTTTTGGAAGAGGCTTGAAATCTGTAAGTAGCACCTGAAATGTCCATCCAGGGAAATTTCTGCAGTGCATTTGCTAGACGCTGCATTTAGTGTTGCTTTTCATCCTGTGTTCCCACTGAAAAATCCTGTAATGATGAGTGGAGCAGAGTTCCTGTTACCTACATGCAGTTTTTAAGTTGTTGTCCGAGGGCACAGGGAAGGGCAGCAGCTCTTGGGTGAGGTTCATGGGGGTGAGGTGGGTACCCCCCAGAGCACTGCTCTGCTGCCACTGGGGGCTGCTTTTTAATCAGTGAGTTGTTATTTACGTAGCAGGGAGATGGACTGTGCTGAAATAAATCAGGCACAGCTCCCTGAAAGTACAACACTTGATGAGTGTGTCCTTCCAGCCTCCTACCTTGAGAAATTATCTGATGGCCCCACAGAGGCTGCTTCTCCTTCCCTCCCCAAATGGAGGGCGTGGATTGAAGCTGTTCATGTAAACTGGAGCCGAGGTGACTGCAGGGACACCCACCAGGCTCCAGCAGCCTCCTGATGTCGCAGCAGGGGCGGCTCTGCCCCGCCATGGCACGTACCGTGGTATCAGGTTGATTAATGTGCCCAACAGAAATAAAACAAATGGAATTTTTTTTAGATTACACAGTACACTCATAAATATTAATGCACTTTTGTATTGAATTGCATGTAATTACGTATTTATACATTTAAGTCACCTTCCTGATACACTTAAGGCACTTTACTGATGAAAGATATCTCTGAATAAGATGGTTTTAAACTGTGCCTAATATGTTTGTAGGATTTATTTAATAATGTGTGGGCTTGTATGCTGGCAGGAGAGGAGAAAAACCTCCATTAAAGACTGAATGTGTTCGTGGGGTCTGGTGCTTAGTTTGAATCCATTCCGTGGGTAGCTGCTGACAAATATGTCTCGACATGAAATATTACTACATCTTCTTATCTATGTAGATAAGGTCTCTGCAGTCCTGTCACCTTAGAGTAATTACAGCTTATTACTCTAATCATGATGATGCCTGAAGTCTGTAATTAAGATTGTGCTGGCTAATGTAGGAACACACGGCGTGGTACAGCCATTGTCCTGTCTAAACAAGGGACAGATAAAAACGGGAGCAAGGACAAAGGGCAGCAAGTGGGGAAGTGATTTATGCAGGGCCATGGTTCCCAGCCAAGTGCTGCCTCTGCCAAGCCCAGGGGCTCCTCGGGGCAGAATCCCTGCTCGTGTGGCTGAGACAATCAGTTTGCACCCTCAAACACGAGGAGCAACACCCCATGGGACCCCTATTCAAGCTGCTTTTGATATATCCTGCCCACCTGGGTCTGAGCTTCATTCTTTTATCATGTTGTGTTGCAGTCTAGTCTGCAGATGGAGATTTCAATACATATTTTAACATACATATATATTTTAAGGCCAAGTTGAGTATCTGTTGAAGGCCATGACAGGTTCTACCCCACAATCCCACAACACGAGGGTTTGACCCACAGCACTCTGCAATTTTCTCTGCAGTGGTATCAACTGATGAAAAGCAGAGGGCTGTTCCGGAGGAAAGGGGTTGCCTAAACACCAATCTTTATGTCTACATTTCATAGCAAGCCCACCCACCAAACAGGATTCAAGGCCCCTGTCACAATTGGCAGAACACTGAGTTAGGTATGTGAGGAGCTCCCTTGCCCCTCTGAGTGAGCAGAAGAGGCACCTTATTTTTGAAGATTCCTGCCAGTCCTTCCTTCTGTCTTGGAGGGTTGCTTTTCACCCAGTTTGTGAAAGGCTTTGTTAATTTAGTGTCACTCATCTCTGTCTGTGTGTGCAGATTCTTTGATCCCAATTCTGACATGAGCTCCACGTTCTGCAGTTGGGTGGAGCACGGGCTTCTCCCAGGCACATCCACAGTGATCTGCAGAATCTGACCCATCTTACACACTCTTTAAAGCTAATGGGAACTAGTAGTTTCTTGATGGCAAGTTCTAGCCCCATTAGACATTTTATAAGCACCTGGAAACCTGCCACCGTTTCATTTAGATCACTCATAGCTGGGGGGAAAAAAATCCCACAAAAGCTTCTTAGTCATTAGAAGAATTTTATCGTTTTTCCCCCAGCAAGTTTCCCTTTGTTCACTCCTTCAACCTTTCACATTTAGAGTGAATCCTTCCAGTAGCATTTCTATCTACCAAATTAGCTCCGTGTTTTAACAGAAGTCTTTGCTGGTATAATGTACTACTCATAAAACATTGGATTTTTTTTTTATACTGACCTGAAAAAAATTGAAGATTGTTAGCAGCCTGATCTTAAGGTATAAATCAGTGTATTTTATAACTTGCCTTTGCTATCCAGGAGGTCCAGGTGTGTTTGTGGATGCTGTAGTTTTATGAAGCCGCTGACGATGAGCACTGGTGAAATGGTTACTTGGTACGTGTGACCTGAGAATTTCATGCATTCAGGACATGTAGCTAAACCCAAAGCCATCCTGGGAAGGGAGACAGAAGGTGTACCGAGGAAAGGGTTGTTCCTGCTTTTGATTTTCTTGGGCTGCTCCATGGGATGTCTTGGGTTAAGCACAGGGCTCCTCACAAGGAGATCTCAAAGCACAACGTGAAGATCGGTGCTACTACTGAGTTCTTTTTCAGAGGGTTGAGGAACCAACGAGGAGAGACATGAGGTCCTTAAAATACTAATCTTCTTTATAGCTGCAGATGCTAACATTCTTTTTTATGAGGTGGGATAAGGCTCCTAACTTTGGGGATATGAATAACACTGTGAAGAAAAGCCTGGGATATTTCCTATGGGGTCTTAGGTGAAGGAAAGGTTGAAAAAGTGTCTTTTAGCTTCTGTTCCGTACTCCCATCTTTAGTATTTGTAAAATCATTCTTTTTACTAAATATGAAATGTGAATGATGATTGTCTCCAGTTTAATTAATCATCTCCTCGGTTTCAAGTTATGAATTTTGTGAAGCTCTTGTGTTTTCGAGAGGCATTTAGGGAGCATTCTTTAATTAAAGCCAAACTGATTTTTGCCTTTGGGCATTTTTTTTTGCACTAAAAGGTGGCATAATTTGAACTGTATTCTCCTGAACCTCAGTCTGTATGTGAAAAAGGGGCCAACAGCCCGATTTCTTCCGTGCTGTCAGTTATAATATTGAGTGGCAATACTGAGACAGCAGCTGAAAGGCTACAAGATCCCAGAGTGCTTTATGGGGGAGCATGGGTTGCTCCCAGTCAAAGCAGCCAGGATTGTGAGCAGAGAGTGCTGAAAGTATTCCACTGTTTCATGCCCCTCACATGGCAATACCAGACCCTCAGGGAGGGAGTTCTTGGAGATGTGACTCAGCAGATTGCGTTTATTAGATGCACAATATGCACTATAATTAACATCTTTCCACCAGTTCTTCTCTCCTGATGAATTCTCCAGCCTCTTCTTCCTCTGCATTTAATTCTGTGTTATTGAAAAAGATTCAAGTAATATTTATTTGAGATGAAAATAGGGGTTCTGTGTGTTTGCAGATTATCAGTAAGAAATTATCTGTGGGCTAAGTGAGAAAAGTCACATTTGTGTTACAAGGCTGGAGTATTTTTTACAGGCAGACATTGATTCTGGGGGTTAAAGGATCAGTAACAAAGTTTTCAAATACAAGCTGCTTGCTTGTGCACTTTTCACCCCCCTCCCTGAGATTTGGAAATCTACTGCTTAAGTCAGGCTTGAGGGAAATGGAGACGCATTGGCCCTAACTGGATTTAGGTCAGCTCATGCCTTGGCTTGTCAAATACAAGAAATAATAAGAAAAAATATGAAAAGTCGAGCATTGTTTAAATCATAGCAGATTGTTAATTTAAACATTATAAACATATGGTGTCTTCTGAATGTGTGTTCACTTGATACATGAGAAGCTTTGGAGAACTGTGAGGCTGGTGGTATGAAATCTCAAGGAGGATGTGTTTGCTTCTGTGCACTCACTTCGTCTGACCGACTTCATTTTGTATTTTCTGTGAAGTGGCTCAGAGGACATCAGTGCAGGCTGGGGTTTTCTCCTTTTCTGGTGACTTCAATGTTGCCTCTAGAATTCTTTGCTGGTCACCTGGAATTGCTGCTTCAAGAGGCCAAGCAAATCAGAGCTGTGGCTTAACCGCTGTCTTTTTCTCTCCTTCCTTCTCCCTCTGCAGAAGGACGTAGCTCTGAAACCTCAGGAACGTGTGGAGAAGCGACAGAACCCTCTCGCCAAGAAGAAACGAGAAGCACTTACCAATGGGCTGTCGTACCTTCCCAAAAAGAACAGGCTCCACCACCACCAGTACAGCTCTGACCGGGAAAATGACCGTAACCTGTGCCAGCACCTCGGGAAAAGGAAGAAATTACCCAAGGGCCTCAGACAGGTGGGACACAAGTCACCTGCTGCGGGGAGGGAGGGCTTTGGCTCCTGGCACACGGTATGTAGAAGCCAGTTTCTCATTTTGTGGGATTACTTCTTCGAATCCTGTCATGGTGGTTTTGTTCTCGGGCTCTCGGGTGGTATTCGGTGCTGTGTCCTGCCAGAGGAGATGGACTGAGCAGGTGTATTGATGGTGGAGCTGATCTGATTAATAAATGTGCAAGGCTTGGCAGAGCTGTCCACAGGCTGGCTGTGAGGCTGTCAGGGCAAACAAATGTGGTCTCTCTATTACAGTGCAAGGCCAACTTTGTCCTATAAATATGCATTCTTGTCTCTAGTCTTCATTCAGGGAAGCACAAGACCCCTCGGAACGCCAAGGGCAAGGTGAGGTAATTGCAAGAAGGGCAGCAGTTAATCAAGACAAAGCTCTGAGACTGATTACAGTGTGAGGAGCTCCTTTGTCAGTGGCACTGGTTCTGCTCCTCCGGGTTGCTCAGAACCTGCCCTAAGCAAGAACTTCTGCCTTCCCAGCAGTGCCGTTCCGTCCCAGGGTAGCTGTGGCACACATGTGGCAAGAGGGAGCAGGTCACATCCAGGGTTGCAAAGCCTGAGGCCGGAAACGTTGGGTTCTTCTTCATGACTGCGCAGTGTCGTGTTTGTTATGGTTTTTTTTAAAAAGAAGAAAGTGTGACAAGTGTGATTTCTATGATGCAGATGCAGAAAAAAGAGGTAATAGTAAAAAGGTCAGCTTTTGCCTACATTTGATTGATATTTATGAGCCTTGAACCAAAATTTACATGTCTAATGGGGATGGTTGATATATGGAATCATTCTTCATCCTTGTTTAGTGCTAACCAAGCATTGCTTTGCAGAGAAACTTGTAGAAAATAGTGAGAATTCACTGCGTCTCATTTTGTGAGCTCAGGGAAATGGAAGGAACATTGAGGATGACAAGTATGCTGACTTGTATTCAATTTTGATATTCAGAGTTACAGAAGCTGAGAAAAAATAGGTTTTTGTGATGATTTTTAAGCCTACACTGTGTATAGAAATAAAATTAGAGATTATACAGTGCTTCAGCAGAGCACACAAATTGTAAAAGTGCCTATTCTACACTACCACAGCTGTTAAAGGTATTTCTTCTAATTTAATTTTACTTGGTATTTCAAAGGGAGATGGTGAAAACTCTTCGGGATAGTTGATGCAATGGTTATGTTATATATAAATAGATATTGAAGGTTGCTGTGTTCCTTGACTGTTTGCTGTGTTCCCCTATGTGGTCTTCACTCTGCTCTGTTTTGGTCTGTCAGATGGTAAATGGACCTGCTTTGGGAAGGAGGAACTGGCCTCTGTAGAACTGACTGTTAGCATTGTTTGACTCCCCTGGTGTGGCCTGTTGTCAGGTGGAGCCTTCCTGCCCAGAGTTTCAGCTCTGAAGGAAATCAGCCTCACTGCTGATGGAGGTTATTGTGAGGTTATGTTTTTGGGAATAAATATACACTGTCTTGGAAGGTATTGAGTTGACGAATGTCATGGAAAATGGTTTTCCTTTGAGCTGATAAATCTGAGTACCCTACCTAATTCCTGAGGGATCAGACTGAAAGGAAATAAAATAGCTTGCTCAATATAAATTTAATACATTTGGGAGGGGTGTAGCTCCTCAGATATGAGCATTTTAGTCTCATGAACAGTGTAGGTGCTGAGAAACCCGTGAGGCTTTGGCACTTAGACATGGAAAAAGATGTCATGGAAAAGACTGTAAAGTTCTTTGGAGAGGCATGCCCACCACCTTTATAGAGAGAGTCTGTGGTAAGCATTTTCTGTCTTCTTTCAAGACAGATGGTGTAGACCTCAAAAGAGGGAGGAGAATGGTAAGTTCTGAGGGTGATTTTCCCTGATAATGTTACGTTTTGCCTCCACGAGTGACTCTTGGCTGCACACCTTGGGTTGCTTTCCCCACCCAGGTCCATCCCACTGAATTCCTGGGCTCTTGAAGGGGAAGTAGGGTTGATTGTCAACCTTCTCAGATGGCAACAATCCAAGAACTGGGGCCACTGTGGTTTGTGCTTGACACAGTAGGAGTGTCCAGAGCCATTTAAAGTTCAGGAGGCTTCTGGCTGTATATGGTGTCCTTGCTACACTAAGGTGATATATTTTATACAGAAACAGTTTAGCCTGCCTCTCCTGTCCCTGGAGGAATCCCGAATTGCCACATGTGAATACTGTAACTGGGTGGCAGGATGCAATCCCAATTCAGCCACTTGCATTCCTGTGCTGGCATAAGACCTTGGCTGCAGTCTGTCCCTTTTGGGAAATGTTTTATACCTGGAGATCTCGTTCATAGTTCCACCTGTGGTTGATAGTCCTGGTGGATATTCCTCTCTGTGAAATCTGTTATCTGCTGGAGGTAACTCTCACTGCAGGATTTAGGGTGTGAAGCTCCCTCATCAAACAGATTTAGTTGAAGTCAGCTATTGAAAGCACTGCTAATTAGTTTTCAGAGAAAATCCTTGCAGTGTTCATGCAGGTATTTATCCAGCTCTGCTGAAATGCCTACAGGTTTATTGAAATCCAGAAAATGTGAAACTGTAGGTTAATTAAGGCTCATATTTTACTAGCAAGAAGACTTTTGAACTCTGCTTTGTGAGCTTTTATAAATGTGCTTATTAAATGCCTTAAGGAAATTTTAGTCGGCATTAAGCAAACATAAGACTCATCAGAATATTTCTCCAGTGTTTTAGATTTAATTGCCTTTACGTTAATTGGTGGTGGCATGTTTTTATGTTTTTTTCTGTAAAAATCATTTGGAAATCTTAGAGTGAACACTTTTGAACTAGTAAAATGGTGGCAAACATTTTTAAATGGATTTTAATGAGTTTTTATTCCCTGAGGTCCGAGCACAGTGGGGCATACCAAGAAACAATGAGTTTTCAGGGCAGAAGGAGTGTTGAGAGTATTTTGATAATGAGGGAAGGATCTTTGTTCAGTGGGTGTGTGTTTTGGAAAGAGCAGAAGACACTGACTTTTGCTACCTCCACCATTTCCTTCATTGTTCTGTTCACCTGCTGGGAGATTCTTGCATCTTCTTGCAGAAGAGGATCATCTCTGGAAATGATTCTAAACCATCAACCTGCCTGCTGGGCAAGGGGTCTTAGCTGGCCGTGTCTGTGTGAGAGCAGGCTGCTGCTGGGCTCTGCCTGCACCACCTGATCCCAAAGACACTTGCAGAATATCAAATCCCAATCCCAGATACCGTGTGACTGCAGGGAAGGAGACAAATGGTAATAAATAAAGGGCAGATGATGAATAAAGGGAATAAAACTCATGATGGAGAGATGAATTAGGAGGTAAATTTTAATGAGATAAAGGCAAAATGGGAAGCAGCAAAAGATACCCCACTGACTCTGGCAGCCATCAGCTACAAGCGTTATAAACTATTAGCTTTCACCTTGTAGTGCATTACATGAATCAATTAAAGGGGAGGGAGGGAAGGATCGAATCTGTTCCTCCTCAGGATTAAGTCCACGATCTCCTTGGCAGCCTCACCCCCAATTTATACATCTTCCATTTGAGACTGATTTTGGTGGCTGATCTGGGTGGCCCTCACTGTCCCCTGCTTGTGGGAATCGTGTTATTGATTGTGTTGGGGTTCAGGGACGGCACACTGGGTGCCTGCCTCAGTGCAGCAAACCTATGGTGTGGAGGGTGAAATGACCTCTGTGTGAGGAGTGGTGAATCACACCTGCAGCCGGAGTGGCTCGTGCAGGCTCTCAGACAAGCCCATCCATGGCAGGTAATGGGAGCAGAGCGGGAGGTGGGTGTTTGCTCCCTGGGTTGTGGTGGCACTGGGCGGGAGTGGAGCAGATGGGTTTGATTGTCACCGGCAGTGTGATCCCGGCGAGAGCTGACTGTGGTGACAAGCGATTTACAATGTGCTATTTACAGTTTGGGTTTGCAGTCTCTCAATGACATCTGAGTGCTCTTTAGCAACTGCTTTCATTACTGCTTTTCTAAGAGCTGCTAATTGAAAATGAAATTGTGGGTGGGCTTTGGTAGTGCCATAGCAGCTACAAGTATTATCCACAGCCATGGAGAACTGTTTCATTCCTCTGACTCCCTACTTGTAGCTCTGTGCAAGAGAAAAAAGGGGTATCTTTTTGTGCAGTGTAAGGTCAGACACCTTGGAAATGTGCATGCATGCACCCAGAGGGAGTGATAAAGGCTTGAATCTCCTTGTACACAGCGGCTGGGATTTGGGATTGCTTTACTGGCAGCCAGTGGATTTCAGTGACAAAAAATCTTCTGAAGATCGGATGGTACCTGGGCCATGAAATAGCTCATGAAGGGCAACAGAGGGGTTTGGAAGCCGTGCAGGGGTGTTTGGGCTGGTTTTGCACTGTTGGGGGTCTGGCTTTGTATGAAATGACAGGAAACACCACTACGAACTCCCAGAGTGTGCGACACAGTCATGTGCCCTGGGAGTGCTTCCAGCCACGATCAGGTTGGCAGGGATATGGCCATGTGCTGATGGAAAAGGAGATAATGGGTCCATTCTGTCTGTAAAGAGACAAGTTGGTTGGTTTGCAGGGTTTTTTTTGTTTTTCATTTCAATTTCAAAATACTGGCACAACCACTTTGAAATGATTGGACTTGCTGTTTGTGTTGCACTCTATACAGCGTGGTTTGATTCTGTGCAAGTGTTGTTAAAAGCTGAAGGCACCCTCACAGCAAGTGTCACCAGCAACAGGACCTGAGGGGCCACTGGTTTAATGGAACTGTGTCTGCTTGGTGTTGGTGTCGTGTCACTCAAGGCATTCTTTATTAATCTACCATATTAAACAACATTTAATTAGAAAAATAAACTATTAAATTATGAAAAAAATCAGATTACAGCACTGAAAGAATAGAAAGGGCCACATCCAGGTAACTGTGCTTTGAGGTTACATCAGAGCATGAGTGGGTGTAGTGATACAGTAGGAGAAGATACTCGTGTGATAAAGGGAGATGGGTAGATCTGGGCTCTGAGAAGGATTTATAGGATGGAAAAGGGGAAGGTGAAGCAGTGGGGCTTTGTGCAGGTCTAGGCTGGGCTCTGTGGGGTTTAGAGGGGTAAATGTTACACAAGGGTGTGCATGTGGAGGGCTATGCCCAGAGAAGGGCCCTGTTGTGTGGATGAACATCATCTGTCTCTGCTGATGTCCAGCTCAGTGTTCTCCAGTCTGCCATAGTGCTGTGAAACGTTGAGTGCGTTACACTGGCCGTGGGTAATTTCATCCTTGGAAGGCCCTGTGCTTTATTTTCACACAGGCACAGCGTGAGGTTTCTGTGTGTGAGAGGGCCTGTGCTGAAGGCTGGGCTGCCGTTCAGTTGCCCCTCTTGGAAACTGCCACTGGTGACAAACAGTGCTTGAATTACAAGCATTTTGTGGTTCTCAACTGCTGTTCTGCTCTGATCAGAGGCCACAGAAATCTCCAGCTGCACTTAACCCGCAGTCACTGCATCCAGTGCGTCAGCTGTGAAGGCACCCAGCTGCTCCAAAGCATCCAAACAACTTCTGGGCCCTGATAATATATAATTGAGCTCAACGGGCACAGAAGAGATTGTTGTTCTCTGCAGAAAGCACTGAAAAATGATGTGTGGCTTCGTGCGCTCGTCGTTCTGCACAGCACATCCCCCCCGGGCTTAATGAGCTCCTGAGCAGGCACTTTGGATTCCCTGAGAATCCAAACACACACACAAGCCAGGCACGTCCTAGGAAATCCAGGGCCATTGAGGAAGCCACGGGTGCCACAGGGATGCAGCTTCCCGAGCCAGGCAGGGCTGTGCTCCGGAGCAAACACCTGCATCCATTGATCCACCACACCGGAAAGCTGCCACTTCACTGCAGGCAAATCCTGGGTGACGTGTCACAGGCATTCCCCCCCTTATAATCACCAGTTTCACCTGCAATTTTTCAATAAGCTATTGAATTATACCTCTCTAAATGATATACTGTGAATCCAGCAGGTCCTAATTACTAATGATGGTTCTGAAAGACTTTCATTTGACTGTAATTAGGTTTGCAAGCAATCAGCTGCCCTTATCAGGATTGGAAACACATATAATGTAAAATACAGGCTGGTGGGAATGGAGTGTTTTCCTAAAAGGAAGAGGGAAAAGGAAGATGTTTTATTAGCAGAAGCTGTGACATATTTTAACACCTTGAAAACATTATGTGTGAAATTAATTCTGTTCAGTATTATACCATCTGGCATTGTTATTGTTCTGTATATATTGCCATGTAAAGTGTGCTTTTTTCGTCTGGGTACGAGTCTGTGTTTGAAATAGGAATCATGAGTCAAATTGATTACTAAGGATGTTATCCCTGCTAGATGGCTTAAAAATACACATTGGGAAATCCTATGGACTCAAAATGGCCTCTCCATGGAGAGCTTCCCTTACAGAGCTGATGAGGTTGGAAGAAAAGGGCCTTGTTTTTGCCATGCCCCTGTCCTGTGAAGGAGTGTGTGTGCTCAAAGGTAAGAGGAACTCTCTCCAAGTATTGTTTACTGATGCTGGAGTAGAAAATGCCTGCATCTTACACTCAGTACCATGCTAATTGTTGAACAGTATCTCCTGGTTTGATCCTGTCTGTGCAGTTTGGAGCCTGCTGTGTTTTGGCAGCTCCAGGCACAGGGAGCCTCCAGCTGTAGGTGCAGAAGAATATAAGCTTGAAACTTGGTTATAGGCTGGTGTTTGCCCCCTCAGGCTAAAATATCAGCTGCTGGGCAGTGAGGGGTGTCCCTTAACCAGGACTCAGGATGGGCGTTAACACCTGAGGTGGTGACCAGTGTGATTATTGTGGTAGAGTCAGTTCTAGGTGGTAGAGCTTGTACAGCCGAGGGAGAGCATGGGACTACTTGGGCCACATCTGGAAACAGGAATAAATGGTGGGATGTTGATACATCCCATGTTTTTTGAAGCTGATAGTGTGGGCTGATCATCCCTGGGCTGTGGCAGAGGAAGGGCTTCTCTGCCTCCTCTGTTGCTGTTGTGCTGTGTGTGATCAGCTTGCAAGGAAATAAACAGTGTTGGCATGTTTTTATTTCTAACACAAGTGGTGCCACTCTTTGTGCTCTGCCCTGCTGCATCTCCCTTTGTCTTTTGGCTTCAGTTTACTCAGCTGTGAGATGGAATTGCCAGAGATGTCACCCCCCTGTTACCTGACCAGGTAATGCTGCTGGGAGAAAGTGCCCCTGTGTGTACCACCCACCCACTCCATCCAGAGTGACAGAAATTCCCAGCAGACTCCAAACTGAAAAAAAGATTAGAAGCAGTGGCTTTTGGGTTAGCCTAATTATATTAATCAATTAGATATCCTGAGAATTTTAGTAAAAAAAATATTTTTTCTGCAAAGAGCAGTTATTGTCTCTCAGGATTCTCTTTTTTCTTTTAATGTTGGCACCCTAGTTTAATTGAAAACTTAAATGATTGTCAGAGGTGCTGGGAAGTGAACCATATTTTAAATGTGCAATGCAGTCAATTGCTTTCTTAAAAGTTTCCATGCATGTTACCAGTAAGGAATTAAACAAAAAATTAATTTTGACTGACTGTGCCTGGAGATAAATTAAACTCTAGCATAAGTGATACAAGACAGTATAATAAAGTGACCATTTTGAATTTAAAAAAAGAAGAAATCATGCAGAACTTTTAAGTTGTTTTTTTTTTTGTATTCTAGAAATAAATTTAAGCCAAGACTTGTAACCTATAGTTTTGCCCATGGATTAAGTAGAAGTAGAGAAGTTCTTCCTCAGGTTTGTTATGAAAAATTGGAGTGTTCATTAGGCCTTTGTAACCTTAGGTCCAGCTCCTGAGTGCTATAACTCCATGGGCTCAGGGGCACAGACATAGGCCATGGGCTTGAAAAGGTGTGGGGACACTTTTGAAGTGTCTGTGAACGGTGCTCAGAGGAACTGTTCCCATACAAGGGGCATGGAAGCCTCCCTTGTTCGGCCTTTCCAAGGGGAAGCAGCAGTTCCTGGAACTGGGTAAGCTGTTTTCCTGTCTCTGGTTAGACTAAAGGCAGGACTCCTGCTTTTTCAGCTTGTTGCAGCCCCTCTGGTGTGGAGGGAGGTGCTGTGACCGCCCTGGGGCTGAGCAGTTGCGCTTGGGCTCAGCTTTGCCAGCAGTGGGAAGCCAAGGCAGGGGGATGGCAGTGTGTGCTGAAACCCTGGGAAATTCCAGGACTCAGCTCACTCAGTTGCTTTCCTGGTCTGCAGGGCTTTGGGATGCCGTTGTGTAGTTTCTGAGCCTTCCCTGGATGTAGCCTGGCAGTGGCTGTAGAGGGGAGTCTCTGGCCTGTGCCCCCAGAGGCGTCACGGCATTGCTGGAAGAAACAGTGTGCAGTACTAAACCTTCTGCTATTTATTTCATTTTGGCAAAAAATGGCTTGTGTATAAAGCTTAGGAAAATTATGGATCATCTTCCTCCACCCTGAGGAGGTTGTTCTCTACTTTCACAAGTCATAATGTCACAATTCTCTAAAATCAAGGCATTTTAATTTGTGCCCAAACCCATTGAAATGGAACAAACTTTTAAATCTAAGTCCCCATTTCATATGTGTAACCCTTTACCAGCAGTACATGAGCTTTATGCACTGGGAAAGCCTCCTTTGTTATTAGCAAAAATGTGCCACAGCTGTATTTTTTTTTTTTGCTGAGCTTGCTGTACTCTTGAATAATTCCAAGGGATATTTTGAATCAAAGGGAGTTGAAGAACACAGTGTGGCCATTATTGTGTACAGCCACAACTTCTAAATCAGACAAAACAGACTTCTCCTTTTGTTCTGATCTTTCCTTGGAACAATTTTCTCTGCTCAATATTAAAATACAGTGAGGTTCTATAAGCAAAAATGATAGTCACCCTTACGAAAAAGTTGCTATTGCTAAAAGGGAATAAATATTTTTATAGAAGATCAACTGCAAAATTATTGTGGTTTTGAATTTCCAGTGCTGTTGGAAGTTTGTCTTTAATACTGGCAACACCGTACAGGCTATAACAAAATACCTATTCCTTGTGTGTCTGATTTCCCATTTTTTAATAGTCAGTGTAGGATCAGTTTCAGATTTGTCTGTCTGTATCAGATCAGCTGATGGAAAGGTTATTGGAATGAGTCATTCTATTGTGGCTGACTTTCTTAAAGAAGTCCCAAAGTTATAGCAAAATCCCCCCTTACTCAGGAGAGTGCAGGAGCCTGTTCCTGGCCAGGGGTTCTGCCTTCTTCCACTATGGGGCTCTGTGAGCAGCTCTTTTCAAGATTATGGAATTCTCCACTTTCTCCAGTTAAAGAAGAACGCTATTACAGTTTAATCCCAGATCCTTCTAGTATGGAAGATACCAGAAGACTGTGCTCTGTGTAGTCCAGCAAAACAAAGACATAGGAATAGGAAGTTAGTCTTCCTAGATCTGCCCATGTGTGAACATCCTGAGACATCAGATCTATTTAAGGTAAAGTTTGACAAAATATGGCATAGGTGTAAACTAGAGCAGGAAGATAAGCTTTCAACCCAAAGCCTAGTGAGATCCTGCAAGAAACTGCGGGAGAAGGAAGAAGGAAAATAATTGGTTTGCAGGCACAAGTTGATTTAGATCACATAAAAAGAAAAAGCTAAATGTATTAAAGTCTCTGACTGCAAAGAGTTGAATCACTGACCTCGAAGTTGCCTTCCCAGGTAGTGGAGTTACAAAGAGATGTAGAAACCCACGGGCTTAAGAAAGAAGAGTCGAGTTCCCTCTCATGCAACTCTTCTGCATCAACAGAGAAATGAGAGAAACCCCCGAGTTTGCTCATAAAATGCTGTCAGGCCTAAGCCCAGCTGGCCCTGCTAACCCTGACCCCAGGCTCAAGTCCTCAAATCAATAAAATTGATGAAAATGAGTGTAGAACTGGAAGCTGGCTTTTTCTAAATATTTTAATAAAAATATTTCACACAAACCAGGTGGATTTTGTCCTAGCCACAGGAAGAAGCAAACCTTCGGTACATGAACTTTCTCCGTGGTACTTTTATTTTTTGCAACAGTGCTCATCATTTCTTTGTGAACAACTTTTACTCTGATCTAATTGAAGAAAGAAATCTCCTACTTTCTTAACTAAAAATAAAATCAAGTGCCCAAGGCAGGCAGAGGGTTAATAAAAATGGAAATTCTGTTAAAATTACTAATCAATCTATTTAATGTTTTATGGTCTCCCCTCCCCCAAACACATGTTCTTTTCTTGTAAAGCACCTTATTACTTCCTGCTTGTTTGCCAGTTTTTAGCAAGTCAAGCAGCATTCAAATCGCTTTGATGTTAATTATAGAAGCTGTTCAATAGGGCTTGCTAGGTGAAGGAAAATAGCTCCTATGTTTAAGAAAATAAATTAATATCCAGACAAGTGCTCTGTGCTTTGGTTCTGAAGAAGGAAATGACAGGATACTGATGACTTAGTGTTGTGTTGTCAAATAAAAGCTATATTTGGGTGGCATGCTGCTCTCAGTTTGCAAGATTTGATATTAGCTGCCTTCAGTTCTTTTGATGATACAGAACAATGTGCTGAGGACTGATCCTCCTGAGTGAGTTTCAATATATCGGGTGCCAAATAAAAGGTTCTAGAAGCTGGGATTTTGCCTTAGGCCACAGACGCTGCTAATGAGCCCCTTGGATGTTGGGTTATCCCAGCTGGTCCAGTTGCCCTGCTCTGGACCTTGGCCCAGCCTGAGCTGCACTTACTCTTTCAGTGTAGAAGAAGGTGGAGCTGTCAGTGAATGAGCTGCCCCGTGCGCAGCTCCAGGCATTCAATGTCCAGCCGTGACCCCTGTGAGAGCCCTTGGCCAGGGGGAGGACTGGGGACCAGGACCTGCTGTGGTCTCTGCCAAGCCCCAGCCTCATTTCCCAGTGCTCATCCTGTATAGAAGTGCTTGATTGTAAGGAACTTGTCTACCAATTCCTCATCAAGGCATAAAGGTTTAACCAGAGAATTTGTGCAGAGCTTGGAGATGTTCAGATGAAAGGTTCGGTACCTGTGTGTTAAATGATTGTTGATAATCTCTGCCACAAAGTGCTGTAGCCAGTGCAGGTGCCTGGAGTTTGTGTTGAATGACTGGGGAGCAGCTCCAGGAAGTGAAGGAAACCTTTGGCTTATTAGTGGCTTTGTATTTATAAATTAATAACACCTCACAGAGGGAGGCTGGATTGTGTATCACTACAGAATGCTTTGGAAAGATCTGAAGTCAGATTTGTGGTTTGATGTTTCCTGTAAGAACTGTGGTGTTTTCCATGATGGAAAGAGTTTATTTGCCGTATTAAGGTTTGTGCTTCCAATGTTTTAAATGAACCTGTGCTTTAATAATACGTACTGAAAATGACCCCCTCAAACTGTATTTATTACCATAATGGCATATTTTGATATAATGATTACTGGTGGGCTATTACTGGTCTAAAGCAAGGACTAGAGGGTGTGTGGTTTCCATTGGCATGAGATTTTTGTACTATTTTAGAGTGATCATAAAGCATTTCCAGGAGTGGAACTGTATAAGACTGTAATACTGCATGGGAAGAAAGAGATCTTACCTATCAATAGCAATGCAAGGCTTGTAATTTTAAGTCTTTCTAATTTAAATCATGAAAATCTGTTTTTCATGAATAATTCAGAGCTCTGATTTAGTAGAATTATTTCTAGCCCATGTATATTAAGCAGCCAACCTGCTATGCCAGCTCTGTTTTCAGACACTGTTGATGGGGGGTTTCTCTTTCCTGCAGAAATGATCATCTTTGTCTGTTAGAAAATAAAGCTGCTGTGGTATTTTGTCCTTTTGATTGCTAGAGGATTTTTCTTTAAACCTTGTAGGCTAAAATTCAAGCTGAAGAAAAATAAACCCCTTACTACAGGAGCTTCCAGAATTCAATTTGGAGAGAGTAAACCTTGTACTATATCCATTAGGAAAATGGCAGTATTCTTCCATTTCCTGATGTTATTCAATTACTTACCCCGCTTCCTGCTTTTAGCGTAAACTGTATATTTTAGCTCATGACCTTTGACAGCAAATTGAATCAGAAGTGGAGATACAATGAAAGTTGGATTTTTTTAAAGACTCTTTAAAAGCATAGATGTGGAGGAAATTTGGGGATTTGTTTTGTTGTTGTGTTGTTCGGGTTTTGTTTGTTTCTTGTTTTTTTTTAATAAGCCTTGCTGTGGATTTTGTAATATAATGCATTTTGCTTGGAAAAAAGGAAATTGAAGTTAATGCCCTTCCTCCTTTGCCCTGGAGAAAGCACAGCCTGCGTAGCTGCTCTTGTTAGTGCCTGCCTGCTGAAATTAGCATTGCATATTTTTGTTAATACAAATAAAAGTGGAATTTGTTTAATTTAGAATGAAACCCTTGTTTGGACTGGATTAGCACTTTAAGAAAAATATTTAACTTGTAAGGTGATGCAACACAGGTCGATTTAATCTTTAGCTCCTCTAAGATTGTGGCTCATTTACAAGCTTTAGATCATACTGTTTCCCTTACCCTTGTGAATAGTGTTAACACATTACAAAGCCCAAACCAGTGTATTCACCTGAACCTTTCCAACACAAGTACCTCAAACGTACCTAAAACTCTGCTGGAACCATCAGAAATGATGGTGCTGCCCAGCTCAGCCATGTTCCTGATGAAACTGCTCACACATGGTGTTCCTGGAGCTTTTCTATTAAATGTTGATATAGAGCTAAGTAATTTTTAGCTTTATTTGAACAGAATTCCTTCAAGTTTCCCCCAAATTCATCATTTTTACTAATCTTCTGTCTTTATAGAATAATGACATTTTGAGGGCAGTAAGAGCCCTTTGGTATGTTCAGAACTTGCACTTGGATTGAACTTGAACGTAACTTGAATTTAAGAAAGAAAATCAGGAGATGTCTTAAATTTCTTTCTCCTAATGTGGAGCAGTGGAGAGCCCCTTTCCTTGGCTACAGGAGCAACCTGCCCCTCACCCCTGCTGTTGTACTGTCTGCTTGCACTGGAACTAAAATCGCTTTTTCTATAAAGAGTTACACAATTTTCAGGTTTGTACACAGGGCTGAGTTGTGTCCTGGTCCATCCTGGGAGAGAGCCTGGCTTGTCTGCACATCCACGTGTCTGGTGGTACCACCTGACCTGGTACCAGAGCGTTGCTGCTTCGCGCTGTGTTGTTCTGGAGCCTGTTCCAAGATAACACTGAATTCTTTCTTGTTCTGGCTGCAGCAATGCCAAGTGTTTGTTGAACATCTGTCAGTGTGTTCAGATTATTAACCTAACTTCTGCTCCTTTATGTTAATGGAAACATTTGAGCTCCATAACAAGCAAGTGTAACAGTTCCTCATGCTCCCAGTCCCGCTGAAATCCAGCTGAAGGGTTGACACAGTCCAAGCCCAACTGGCAAAGTGTTGGCAATTCCTCCTGCAGAAGTGTTGCTGCACTCTGTGCTTCCCACCCTGCAGGGTGGCACAGCTCATCAGTGTATTTATGACTAAAGCATCATCATATTTTGGGGCAGATTAGAAAATAAGGGAAATGGACACCAGAACTGTTTCCAAATGTGCATCTATACGCAGACAGGTGTGGTCTGTCCTACTAGTGTGCCGTGTTCCACGATGGCTCTCGTGTTACTGTGCCCACAGAGGAGCTGGAGCAGCACAGGGCAGAACCCAGGAGTGCTTCTCTCAGATCTGCCATGGAAGCAGCTCCCTTCAGTCACAGGCTGTGGGATCTGCATCCTTGGAGATTTCCACATATCCCCTGAGCAGCCTGATCTCTCCTGAACCAGCCTTGCTTAGATGAGGTCACCCCTGAGGGCCCCTCCAGCCCAAGCTGTTGTGTGTCCCACTGAGCGAGTCATTTCTGGGAACAAAACTGCTGTCCATTGTGTCTGCCATTGGGCTGGTGGTGTTACAGGGATAACGAGGGAGGCTGGAGCCAGCTCAGGGAATGGTCCCTTCAGGTGGGGCCTTTGCTTTAATGTTAGCTCACAGTTTGTGCAAGCTGGACTGACTGATCTCCTTCTTGGACTGCATGTAGTCTGCTGGGCAGTGAACTGCACTCAGAGTCATTCTTCCAAGTCCTATAATCTTTTATTACAGATTCCATTAATAAAAGTATTAATTACTCTGTTCTGGAATTAGGATTTCGTAATGAAACCTCAAAAGGAAAACTCAAGCCAGGTTGGCCAAATGTCATGGAACACAAACTCAAGCTGCAAGTAAAATAAAAGTCTGAGTTGCTTTAAGGTTTACGGTTAAAGGAATGTAAAACTTTTCAGCTTGTCCAAGTTTTGACAGAAAACCTTGTAGTACTTGGCAGGCCCGGCTGGGTTTCCTTAAGTGTGAAATGCAAGATAAAACTGGCGACTCAGAGCCAAGCACAACGAAAGGAGAAGGTTCTCCTGAAACAAAGAGAAGTGGAAATGCAGGGATTTTTCTCAGAGCTCTCCTGCAGCCCCACGGGGTACGTGGGCAGGAGCACCCCCAGCACGGCGTGCGGGTGCTGTGGGAGGAGGTGCAGCTGGAAGGAACACTTGGTCCAGTGACACGGGGTCAGGGCAGCTGGGGGACTTGTGCCAGAGGACAATTTACCCCATTTAGTTGCTGTTTACCTGTAGAGTGAGCAGAGAGTGAGATAAACTCCTGCAGCATCCCCACTGCCATGGAATGCACAGGGCAGTACTGACCTCCAAGCTGCAGTTAAAAGCTGTTTGGAATACATGTCAAATGTTTCACTTGGATGGGAGGGGAAAGGCAATTTTTTTTTCTCTCTGTCCCTCCTTTCACCCTTGAACTGGCACTTAGGCAGCCTGTTGGGCGGAATGAAGAACCTTTTTTTCTGTTTTCTATCCAGAAAGGTTTTTTAAGAAACAGGAGTAGTTGTTAAGGTATTGAGGAAGGTTTTGCTGACAGGAGATATAGTTGTGTTTGCACATGTGGGGAGTGGGGGGAGTCAGCCATTTGATGTTTCTGTCCATCCAATACACTCCAGAACTGTAATTATTTACAATATTTTTAATGTTTGATTTATTTCAATGCTTAGGGTATTCAATACCCTTTTCAATACTACTTTGACTTCCCTCTTTTTTTAATGTCCTGATTGAAGTTTTGTGCTAACAGGGATGGGTTTGGGTCAGGAGGAGGTAAATAGCAAGTATGGATATAGATCTTAGAGATAAAAAGATAAAAGAGCACTTTTATCTATGATTGGAAGAGTTTAATTTTTTATTCTTAGGCAAGACTTTGTAACTCTTATGGACATTGTCTTAGATAACACAAAGCATGCTCGTGCTTATGACAGCAGTTTCCCAGGGTGTCCGTGTGCTTCCGGAGCAGAGAGGATGTGTTTCCACTGATAACTGTGCTGGGCAATTGGCTCCCTTGGCATTAACTCTCTGAGTACAATGAATTGCAGCTGGGTTCCTCCACCACCAGGTAATCTCTGCTGAAACGTTCTGTAGGGACTTTTGTAGTTGGAACCAGCCTGTAAGGCAGGGAAAACACTCCTCTTGCATCCTTTGGCTTTGCTTGTCATAGAACCTCCTGCGTGGGAAGGGACCCACAAGGATCATCAGTCCAACCCCTGACGCTGCACAGACACCTCAGAGATCCCACCCAAACCCTCCTGGAGCTCTGGCAGCCTTGGGGCTGTGCCCACTGCCCTGGGGAGCCTGGTCAGTGCCAACCACCC
>JAWMRA010000048.1:9344172-9363591 GCA_035584735.1 Pseudotriccus pelzelni
ACCTTGTGCTGAGATCCAACCTGAGCCTGCCCTGACACAGCTCCAGCCATTCCCTGGGGGCTGTCCCTGGTCCCCCCCTGGGGAGCAGCTGCAGCCCCCGAAGGCTCTGCCCTCGGTCTCCTCCAGCTGAACCCACCAATGTGTGTGCACCAAGGGAGTGAAGTGAGCTCTGCCCTCAGCTGCTCCAGACCTTTCACCATCCTCATGTGCCTCTGTGTAACCTGCTCCTTTCCCCCACTTCCTCTTCCTTATTTAACAACAATACATTGTCCATAGAAGAACAATTCCGGAATGGTTCGGGTTGGAACAGACCTTCAAGGTCATCGCGTTCCACCCCCTGCCCTGGGCAGGGAGACCTTCCACCAGCCCCGGTTTCTCCAAGCGCCGTCCACGGCGTTGGACACCCGCCGGGCTGGGGCAGCCCCGGTTTCTGCGGGCCGGCCGTGCCGGGCCCTCCCGCCCCTCAGGGCAGGGCTCGTCCCCGTCCCGGTGCCCGCGCAGCTCCCGCCGCCGTTCCTGGGCGTTGCTGGGGCTCCCCCTGCGGGCCGAGCGCGGGAACTGCGGCCCCACCCGGGCCGGCCCCCCCGCCTTGGACTTTCCTTCCCCCGCCTGTCCTTTTCTCCTTCCCCGTCGCTCCGGAGACGGATTTAGGGAGCTGGGGATCTTCAGCCTGGAGAAGAGAAGGCTCCGGCGAGACCTTCGAGCCCCTTCTAAGGGAGCTTATAAAAAAGAGGGAAAGTGACTTCTTTACAGTGACAGATAATGACAGGACAAGCGGGAATTGTGTTGAAGAGATTTACATTAGATATTAGGAAGGAATTCTTGCCTGTGAGGGTGGGCAGGCCCTGGCACAGGTTTGGCCAGAGAAGCTGTGGCTGCCCCAGCCCTGGAAGTGTCCAAGGCCAGGTTGGACCAACCAGGGCTGGTGGAAGGTGTCCCTGCCCATGGCAGGGGGTCGGACTGCATGGTCTTTGAGGTCCCTTCCAACCCAAAACACTCTGTGATTCTATGATTTATTGCCTTTAGCAAAGGATGCTCATTTAGGGGGAAAGGTTTGGGTTTTGTTTTGCCTTTGTAGTAACAAGTAGCAGGTTCCAGTTTTGATCAGACAGATGTTAACTGGTCACCCCTGGCGTCTTCCTGCTGACTGAGCAGGCAAAAGAAAAGGAAGACACACAGAAAAGGCACCCACAGTATCAACTGATAGGAAATCAGGGTTCCAACCACAGTTCCAGGGTTTATTCTTTTATCTCACCAAGGCAGAACAAAAATATTGTAGCCCAAGCTGTGGCATTTATTGGCGTTGTTTGTGCAGAGCAGCTGTTTGACTCCACATATTGGAGTCAGTGAGAGTCTGAGAGCATTCCGAGCCTTCACTCAGGTCTGATGGCAGGACTGGAAGTGAAAGTGTATGGTATTGAGAGACAAGAGGCTGAGAATGTGATTTGCTAAGAATCAAACACTTTATATTGCTGTTTGGTCTAGTGGGAGGTGTTCCTGTCCATGGCAGAGGGGTTGGAACTATGTTGATTTGTAAGGTCACTTCCAACTCAAACCATTCTGTGGTTCTATTTGAAAACAGAAAATCTGTGAGACAAAAGCAGAACTTGTGGAGCTGCTTCTCACCCTCTTTTCTATCAGCTGCTCTAATTTGGTTGTAACTGGCTCAGAGTGAGTGATGAATCCTTCTCCCACATCCAGTAAGACTGTAGTTAACACTAAATTTGTCAAAACTCCTGAGATGGTGATAGAAGCCCTTCTTAAAGACATATAACTTACATTTCTAAAGGTGTCATTTGCCTCCTGCTTCCTTTGGGCAGTCATCCATGTGGGCCAGAATGGGAGGGAGAATGGCAATACTGTTAGTTCTTTTCCTGGTCCTGGAAGAGGAAAAGAATGAAGGAAGGGTTTGATTTGGAAGATGTTCACAGTCTGTTGTGAGTGATGGCCTGGCTCAGCACCCTGAGGGGTCGCTGTGAGGAAATGACAGTAATCAAGGAGCATGGAAGTCCTGGGGAGCTGGCAAAGCCCAGCAAGCTGCTGGGGTCCCCCTGCTACTCCTCTGAAGCTTGTGAAAACTTCGGTTATTAAAAGCTATTCTCAGAAGAACAAGTAAATTTCCAGAGGGGACTGTGATGGCATTAAACATCTTCACAATCTCCCTTGGGTGCTACTGTACGTGACTGGAGCTTACAATGGCCACACCTCAAACACCAGCCATCAGAGTGACCCCTGAAATGGGGAACTGCAATTTTATTGGGTCCTATGAAATATGACAGGTTTTGCTGCCTTTACAGTGCTATAGCAGATTAGTAGCAGGAGAACTGACAAACTCTATTTGCCTTTGACCAGCCTTACTAATGTATTATTCAGCCATGATTACGTTTTAATGGTCTAAGAAGTGCAGAAATGTTTCAGCATGGCTGATGGGAATGGTAGAGATTAGTAATTATAACATCTTCATTATAAATATGGATAAACCTGAGGGTTAGAAATGACATGCCTTTTCTAGTGGAGTGACTAGTTCTATGAAGTGTAGTGAGAGATGTATGTGAATGGTTCTCTCTAGTTTAGCAAGCATTTAGAGAATTGCCCTAATACTGGTAAAGGGCAGGTCTCTCTTTAGTAAACCTCTAACTTCTCAACTAAAGAATAGGAGTTTTCTCATCTTTCTCTCCCATTTCCCGTTTCCTGATGAGGAGAGTCCTGACACAATCCAGTACAACAAGGTTTTCTGAAGACTTTCACCTCCTGGTTGGATTCCTTGCTGTCTAATAAGGAACAAGCTTACACTGCAGTCTGTCTTACCATGGAAACACTTCAGACCCTTCTCCTCTCTCTTGATGCTTCCTTTCAGGATTCCGTAGTCAGCTGAATTAGATGATTCCTCATCAGTCAAATGTGGTTGCAGTTTATTTTATAATGCCAAATCAACATGGCTTGTATTAAATTTGATAGGGTAGGTGAGCTGAAAACCTGGAGATTGACAGTGAATTTGTTAGGCCTACTGAAATGGAGGTAGGTCCTCCAGGTAGACTGGTAGGCTTAAACTGATGCGTTCAAGTGTGCATCAGTACTTAATTTTACTACCTCAAGGACAGAATTCTGCTTTTGGAAGTGTCATGGTCTCCTTGCAGTGCATCCATGACCTGCTTGTCTGGACTTAGGTGGGCTGTCTGCATCCTGCTGGCTTTGAATGGCATCTCTTCTCTCCAGTGGTTCCTCCAGTTCTGTTCTGGGGCAAGAGGAGGAAAATGCCAGTGCCTTTGGGCTGCCTGTGTTGGCTCCTGTCACACCTGCCAGGTGTGTCAGAGCTGCCATGTCCTGTGCCCAGTCACATCCCCAAGAGGACAGTGGAATACTTTGTCCTTCTGGTAGCCTTCCCTGGACAAGGAATATTAAGCCAACTATTTCCACCCATTAAGTGGCCTGAGTGCAGCTAAAGGCTCTTGGTGTAGCTGAAAATTGTGGTGTATCACACCCTGCACAGGCAAGCAGGTCATGATCAGAGATGCCTGTGTATTATTGATAGAGGCTGGAGCTTTGCTGTCCTCTTCCTTCAAAGCAGTATCATGAGATATCTAATATTGAAATATCTTGTTATTTTACTGCTTTGAACTGGAGGGTGAGTGCAAGACAAAAGACTCAAAAGGGAGACCCATGCAGCAGTGTGTTTATGTGAAAAGTGGGTTTTAAAGCTTTGAAAGGGTTGTAATGCTCTTCTACCTTGAGATGCTAATGCTGAAACTTGAAACAGAGCACAGTATCATTAGCAATTAAATGTGTCTGTGTGCTGCTCTTACATCTTGTAAGGCTCTTGCAAATCAAACGGGTGAGGTGCACAAGTCTAATAAAATAATGATTTGGAAAGCAGAGTTCCAAAGCCCTGTTTGCAATTCACAGCAGCTTCATGCCTGGCATATTTGTATAAGGTTTTAGAATTAAATTAATTGCCCCAGGCTTTGTACTTGTAAAGGATTGATTTTTGTTCTTTACCTGTGTGTTGTTGGTACTTTGCCTTTCTATGCCTCTACTCCAGCAGCTTTTGTATCACTCCAAGATTTTTACCTTTAATTTTCTGTCTTTGAATTGCTGATACCGTTCTTTTGGTGGCAAAAATTACATGTCAACAGAAAGATACACAGATAACTTCCTGAAGAAATCAATTCCCAATTTTGAATAGCATATACAAGATTACAGATGTTAATACCTATATCCAATGAATAAAGCATTTTAGTAATAAAGTGGAAATACTTCTGGAGCCTGTCTGTAGAAGCCAATAGCTGAGCAGGAGTGGATTGGAAATAAATTTTTGGTGAATGTGTTTATTCCAGTTATGAGTTTTCACATTTCTGACACCTGTTTTATGTTTATTTTGCTAAAACAAAAATAATGTGTGTGCACGTATATGTGCACATATGTATGTTTATTATGCACATGATGTATTTGTTATAGCAAATGTAATGTAAACATACAAAAGTTCGCATTACTTTAAATACTGAGCTTAACTGTCAACCACAAAACATATTTGCAAACTCTTTCAACATGTGTAACATATACAATCCTAATTAGAAACAGCACAATAGCAGAGCTACCCATATGGTAGTGATAATTATGTTGAAAGAGTTTGTCTTGTGGCTTAGAATTAAGTTTGGAAGATCCAATGGGAACTGTCTCAAGTTGGGGGTTTGTAACGTGCCTTTCAAGTGCATCTGTGAGTGATTTGCCATGGCCACACTAGGCTAGCTGAGCTGAAGATGAGGGGGTTGATAGGTGGTCATTTGATAGGAGGAGGAGGAGGGGGTAGTGTTTAATGTATATCCCTGGCAGAGTCATTGAAGGGTTGTCTCAACAAAGGTGCTGTTGCATGTTTCTATAGATGTTTTATGTATGTTATCTTTAGAAAATGGTTCCAAAACATAGGTAGGTGTGTCATGCTACAAGCCACACCTGAGACAGTGCTGTCTATGACAGGCTCCAGTGATTTCAGAGCAGGAGCTATGGTAGGTGCCCCTCTGGCACACATAGGAATGGATATTAATGGGAAGCATAATTTCCAACAGAATAATTAGAACTACATTTATGAATGGGTCAGGGCTCTCCACTGAGAGCCTGATTTAAAATAATTAATTATTTCCTCAGCACACTTGTGACCAGCTCGTGCTGTACTTTGCCAGGTTAAATATGCTAAGGCAGGATGCAAGCCTAGCAGAAAATGGGGATATTTAGCTTTCCATTATATATGGGCAAATAATAATAACTATGAAGATAAAAGCAGTGGCTACAGCACTAGATAATGTGGGTTTTGGGATAAATACTACTAGGTTTATGATTTTTTTCTGCCTTATCTCTCAAACACATCCTGTGGTTTCCATGTCCTTCAAATCAGTGTGAAACAGAAGCAAGTTGTGCTCTGAAAAGGGACAAGTAATTTGCAACACCCAAGTGATGTTTTAGGTGAAATAATGTAGAACATATTTGAATGTACGAATCACAGTCTTTTATTAATAACACGAAATGTAGCACTGTAGGTGTGGGACATATTGCTATTAACGTAGAAGTGTTGAATTCATAGGTTTAATATCTGGACTAAGACACTGTAGTGTGTTAATGATGGCAAACACTGAAATGTTTAGTGTGGCACTGTGCAGAAAATCCCAATTTTGATTCATTAGGGTTTATTCTTGGAAAAAAATGTGTAGTGGCATTTCACAGCAGTTACAATGGAAATATGGAGCCACCAGAGGAAAATGCATCTTGTTTTGGTTTTAGGAACCAACAATTCTGTGTGAATATACGAATCATGATCAAAAGAAACTGATGTTGTGAGTGAACCTGCTGTCACAGGCATTTTATTATGAATTTGAATTTACTAAGAGTCCTGAATTCATATTTAGCAACAGTCCTAAGTGTTAACTTCTCAATTTAATAAAAGTCCATTATTCCTACTCACTATAGAGCTTAGAGTGTAAGGTTCAGAGAAGGTTTCTGTAATGGCTGGTTATAAACCCATCTCTCCCAACTCCTGGACTTGTGCTCAAGGGCAGTGCTGTTGATATTGTGAATTTGCAAAGTCAGAATCTCGGCTGATCTTTGGTCTTGGCATCTTTCTTTATTTCTGCTTTGTCTCTGAAGGTCAGTCACTTGCTGTGATGTGAGAATGAAAAGAATGCAGGGATAAGAGGAATAGTGTTCTAATCCTTTCAGTGCTGTTGTGGTAGCGACTTCTAACTTAATGCCTGTTTCAGTTATTGACTCCATTTTGGGGAGAGATTGGATGTGTGCATTTTATTGATTGCACAAACACTCGCCCCTTTGGGAAGCACATTCCTGCCAAGTGTCCTGGGCCAGTCTTTGAAGAACAGGAGAATTGCTTGCTTTGAAATCCATGGGATGAGGCCTGTTTGTACCAGACAGAGTTCTTCCGAACCAAACACGTAACACCATTTCTGATGGGGAGCAATGTGGGTTTGGGTTGTTTTGCCTCAGCCATTTCCTTCATCAGTAATGATGCCTCGTGCGATCTGAGCCAGGGTTCCCTTCACACGTCCCAGTGTATTTAAACAACCGCCTGCAATTTCATGTGGCCGGGGATGGAGCAGGGGGTTGTGTAGGAAAACGCTGGGTAACAAATCTGCTCTGATGCAGCTTAACTTTTTTGACTGGACATGCTGGTGGTTCCAGAATTTCCCTTCCACGGCCTGGCTGTGGAGCAGCTGCTGACCAGCCCTGGTGCCCAGCTCAGTTCCACTGGCCCTGGTGTAGGACTGCAATGTGGCTGGTCCCTCCGCAGAAACAGATGTGAGTCAGACTGGGCTGCTGCAGTTCTGCCACCTTCTGCCTTGGTGGAGTGCTTTTATTGAGCAGAAATGGATTTCTTTTGAGGGCATGCATCTCCTACATGAAGTGGTCTGGGAGCTCTTTTCATTCTACCAAATATTTCATAGTTTGGAGAGAATATTGCTTAAACTGTCCAGTCATTATGGTAACAGATGCCAGCAAATGTTGGTCCATTTGGAGTGATGACTGGATTTTTTCCCTCTTATTAAAAAATGCCCCATTTGTGTGTTTTGCTCTCCCTACCATCGTGGCTGCTCTCCCAACAGGTGTCAGTGTATGGCAGCAATGGGAAAACAAACTGGGAGACAAAATAGTATGAAGGGAGTTCTCAGATCATTGGCCTGAGTCTATCTCACAGGCAGAAATTCAGAAACTCCAGGGGGATTGTCCCTAGATACAGATAATACAGGTACTTACCTCTATAAATCCCAGCATACTTATTCCCCTCCTCCTGGTTGTTCCCTGGAGTCACAGGCAGAAGGATACCGGGTTTCTGCAGCGTATCAGCAGTGCTGTTGGAGCTGGGAGGCGCTTTGGCTCCTGGTGGTTCATTGTTTGGGGAAAATGACTGTGTGCAGAGCAGGGGCTGGCTCCTTCCTCGGCTTCGCGAGCAATTAAAGATGTTAAAAATAGGCAGCAGTGCTTCCAGCCCTGCCCGTGGGGATGAAAGCACGCCTTGTTTGTGTGCCAGCCAGATGCTGGTGCCTCGGATTACATCTCTGCACAGATCCTTGTCCCTGTGTCCGTGTGAGTCCTAACAAAGCTGGGTTGGATGTGTCCCAGTCACTGTGCAGCAGGGATCTGTTCCTCGCTGCCCCTCCGCGGTGCTGAGCTGACGGAGCGCTGGAGGGTTCGTTCTGGGCACTTGGAGTGATGGAGGCCCATGATTGCCTGTTGCCTTTTGCTTTACACACCTCATATTTTGTGACCGTCGTCTTCTGTAGCACAGCTTTGCTAAAGCCACCAAGAGTCAGCGTTTCACTTGTACACACTGTGTCTGAGCTGCCTCAGATGACGCAGTCATTTTTTTGGCCTCGTGACAATTTCAAATAAATACATTTTCCTGTTCCTCTCATCCTCTGTGCTTGTTTTCCTGGTACAAAACATCCCTCTGTGAGCCTTGGGGAAAAAAAAAAAGGGGTGTGTTTTTCCCCGATGAAAGGTTTCTGTCCTAGAACTATCAGCTACCCGGGAACCACAGATCAGAGCTGTCCCAGCGGGACTCTGGGTCCTTACGCTCATAGAGCAGCAGTGCCTTCCTCTCTCCCTGGCTCAGCACCATCCAGTGCAGGCTCCTGCCAAAACATCTTACAGCCCTGGATCACTGGCTGTTTAGCAACAGCCTTTCAAGCTTCGAGAGAGGATGGAGTGATGCCATGAGGCAAAGAGCCCTCCACTCCTCCTTCCTTCGTGTGAGAGAGGAGAAACTCACGCAGGAACTCTCACAGGAACAGTGGATCCAATTCATTTGCAGCCAAGTTCTGCAGGGTTTGTCCTGGGGATTTGTGAGCTTCGCAGAGCCAGAGCACTGTCTTGTGTTTCCATGGTACACAGCAAGAAAAGGGACTGAGAGCAGAGTGAAATCCATAGTCAGGGGTTTGGGTGTGGAACCCCAGGCCTGTCAGAGCATGTGGGTGATCCGTTGCGACTTCACAGGGCAAAAACCCCAGGGGGAATGTGTTCAGGGTCTGGTTTTGCTTTAGTTACCCCAGGAACTCAGATGTTTGAAACAGAACCGAAGGAGTGACTTTGGTGGGGGTCTGGGTGAAGGGAGGCAGCACCCAAATCATGGAATTACAGAATATCTTGAATTGGAAGGGAACCATGAGGATCATCAAAGTCCAGCTTCTAGCCCTGCACAGGACCAAAGCTCCTGCTCTGCCTAGTGACAGGATGGAAAGGTGAACGAGGGAGCAGAGGGTTTGTTTGGGGATTTTTTCCTTTGGCAAGTCACTTGTTTCTGTTTACAAGCTCTACCAGTGTTTTAATGGGGGTAATTACCCTTGGCCAGGTAAGTGTATGGCCTGCTGCCTCCCTAATGGCTTTTCCTCTGTGATTTCCCTGCTTGGCACTGGGATGGCACCCTAAGAGCTGGGAAGGGAACAGCAAGGGTGGAGCTTGGAGGAGAGAAGAAACTGCAGGAGATGTTATTGCACCCTGCTGAGGACCTCTTCAGGGTCAGGAGTTGGACTGGATGGCACTTGTGGGTCCCTTCCAACTGAGCACGTTCTGTGATTCTGTGACTGTAGCGTGGCTGGATGATGGCAGAGTCCTGCACTGCTCTCAGAAGCTCCCTGCAGCCTTGGATGTTGGGATTTGTTTCTTCCCTGCATTAAAGCAATTAGTGGGTTCAGGGAATATTGTAGGGGTTGTATATACTGTGGGGGACTATCCTGGAAGTTTATTGCTCTGCTTCGGACCTGCCTGGAACTCTGTGCTGCTCAAGGGAAGGTACCCTAAAATGTGCTTTTGGAAACCCAGAGTGCAAAAGCACAGCTCTGACTGTAATCCTAGTGTGAGCAGCACTGTTCAATTTATCGTATTATGTCACATTTTAATTTCTAAACCCCAGTAAATCCTTAATAGTGTTCCTGGAAACAGCCTTTAAAATTCTCACTTGATTATATTTTACCTCCAAAGATGCTCTTTCTCTCAGACCTGTGGTGCTGGCCATGGTGAGAAATTTGAAACAGCTGAAATATCTGTGTATTAGAATTTTTTTTTACTGTTACTGTGTAATCTGTGCTGTGGACATTTCCAGACATTGTGTTGCTGCACTGCAGAGTTTTAGAAAGCTCTGCAGAGATTAAATGTTTAAAAAGTAGTATTTTTAATCATCAGTGAAAGTGGTGGATGGTTTTGATTAGGTGGTAATATTACTGGTGATAAATTAACAGTATGAAGATGATTTAAGAATTGCATTGTCTGAACTTCGTATTTCAGACATGACAAATCTGGGTTCTGCCTCATTCATAGATTTGCCAAATCGAATTTATCCAAAGAGCGTGAACTCTATTTTTTGAAATTTTCCTGCACTGAATACCTTCAAAATAAAGAAAAATGCTCTTCATATCCCTTCATTAGCATGTAGTGTGCCATGACAGATTTATGAAAGACGTCTGGGTGCTGGAGTGCCCCGGTGCTTTATCCCATTTGGTAAATAGCATGGTGATGTGCTGGGCACTCAGCTTTCATTCTCGGGGCCGTTCATCACCCTGCCATGTGACTCCAGCCTATTGCACTCCTTTGTCTCAGTTTACCTGTGTATGAAATGTTGGTACCATCTCCTCCCACTCTTGTGAAATGTAATTCAGTTAATGCTTGAAGGTGCAGTTTAAGTACAAGCTGCAGCTGTTATTTGCTAAGGTTTTGATGCACGTAAAGAAAAAAGTCCTTCTTGGTCCGCGTCAGTTTGGGGTTTATTTTTGGTTTCTGCCTTTTTTTTAGTTCTTTTATCTCCCTTTATGTCTGTTACAGGAAAGTCAGGAGAATGTGACATTGAGTGAGTGACACCAGAGCTTTGGAGGCAGGAGGGGCTCTGGGTGTGAGCAGCGATGCTGGAGATCATTAACACTGCTATTTATAACTGTAAAAACTGGGTTTCAAGGGGAAACATCGAGGCTTAGCGTTGCTAATTATACAGCTGTTAACTAATCTAACAGTGATCCTAATTCCACCAAACCTTGGCACTAGCACTTTATGGCCCTGTGTGAAGGAGCTGGTACAGGCTGAGCCCGTCAGGCAGAGCCAGGCCCAGCTCCTGGCCTGGGGGACAGCAAGACCTTCCACTGCAAGTGTGCCCATCTTCAGTTCAGCCTCTTAGGAAGGGTAAGGACACCTGGGCTGGAGGTTTTAAGGAAATCTCCAATTACTACTGAAGTCAAAATGACAGAGCAGGAGCTGCTGGAGGATTTGACAGCTGCTGAATCCTCAGAGTCACTCTAGATACACATACAATGTTTGCATTATTAATCTAATGTCTTTGCACTTTGGTGTGTCTTCTGTGGAAGTATTGCCTCAAGGATCTATCTGCATAAATTTAATGCTAAGATCAAGGTCTTTATTTCCATTTAAAGGCATAAATTAGAAAGCAATCTCACTGAAAAAGTCTGATCAGTCACAGGATCAAATGGATTCATCGGAAGTGTGTGATGCTCTCTTCTGTCACCTTCCCTGCTCCTGTGTTGAATCTCTTCTGTATTTTTGAAGTTTGAAATCACTGAAGTGACCTATTTTCCTGTTCATATTGTCTGTTTGCATTTCCCCCTGTTTGCAGGTGGGAGATGCTTGAAGGGAAGACGAAGGGCTGTTCCTCAGGCAGCCCAGCCTCCCACTGCCTCCTCACTCCACCAAGAAGCTCATGAGCAGGCAAACAGCAGCTTAAAGGCCCTGAGAGCATTGTCAGAGAGCTGGTTGTGTACACATTGACCTTATTATAACATTTATAGCTTCAAGGCAAACGCAAAGCAGCAAAGCCTGCAGCAGGCAGGTTTCCATTCCGGACCAGGAGCAAGGGAGTCTGCTTTCTGCACTTGCTGGTGTTCCTGTTGTTAGTTTTCATGTGTTAGTGATTACCTTTACCTCCTCTTTTCTCCAGTGTTATTTGATCCTCACTGAGGGCAAGAGGAGGTGGCCCAGTGGGAGGGAAAACCAGTTTAGGCCAGGGCATGGCATATGTGTGAAAAGCTTTTCATGTTTGCTTGCTCAAGTGCATGAGTCAAGCAAATCGCCTGGCTGAGAGTCGTCTGAAAATCTCTCGTATTTGGGATGCACAGATTTATTTATTTTATTAGTTTTTACTTTTTAAAAAGAAAATTAATTACGTAAAGCCCTTTTCATCTCCATACCTCTCATGGTTTTGCTGTTGTGTTATCTTGGTTTTCATGCATTCTGTGGGTGGGGATTCATTGCCTCCAGTCCTGATGACCCCTCCACCATCACTGCCTGACAGAAGTCCTCATTTTCTTCCTTCTTTCCCCTCACCCTCCATCTCAGCCTCCTGAGCTTCCACAGATCAAAGGAGAGCTCTAGTTTATTTTTAAATTCGGTGTTTATTAAGTAAAAGGGACAGTGTAATGTCATTATGGATGGCATCCTTTAATGCTGCAGAGCAGCAGCTGTTGTGCCCTTCTCTGCTCACTGGGGCCCTGGTTGCTTGACAGAAAGTCTGTGAGCTGTGTCCTGACTTCCTCACTTGAGGAAAGCAGAAGCCATCCTTAGGAAAGCACAAAGGATTTAAGTACCATGTATATGTTAGTTGGTGTTTTGGGAATAAATACAGACTGCCCTGCTAGAAGTGCAGTATACTGCTCTGAATTTGGGTCTGCTGCTGCTTTATGGAATGGAGCTGTTACTCCCCACTGCTCTGTTTACCTGCAGTGTGTCTGCAGGTGACAGGAGTGACAGTATGCCCATGTCAAAATGGTGAATGTTGCCACTCTTTTCCCTGGTTCCTGGTGTTCATTGTTAGAGAAGGTGACCAGAAGATGTAGAAAGAAGAGGAGAAAGTATCTCACACTCATATTCTGTCAGATCACACAGGGAAAAGCAAATGTGCTTTTATTTTTTCCCCCTAGTATTGCCAAAATATTTGTGATACCCTCTTTGCTGGAGTAGGGTTTTTGCAAGCCATACCACAGGGTGTGCAGCTGCTGGGGTTTGGAGGTAAACTGTGTACGCTAGAAACAGTGATTTGACTAATTTCCCCTTTTTTTGCCCTGCAGCATTTCCTTCATCCCCTTGGGTACTTGTCCACCCATAGCCTTGTGTTTCCAGAAGCACTCAGTTAGGTATAATTCTGCTTTGTGAGCTCCAGCTCTTGGCTGTTTTCACATGTCCCTCTCCCAGCCTTCCTCATCAGCAGGTGTCATTGCAACCTCGGGACGGTGCTTCTATCCTTCTATGACTGATTGAGCTCAAATCCACAGTCATTTTGAGGCAGCCATCCAAACCTTCCAGGGAACACATTGCACTTTTCCCAGAGGAAGAATGCTCACAAGACAGATTTTGCACAAGGCAGAGCTGTATAAACAAATCCCCATGCCCCGCTCGGGCCCGCCGGGAGCCACAGCTCAGGCTGCTGCAGGGCATGTGTGTGTGCACTTACTGTCCTAATGCAAACAGGAGTCTGAGGGATCACCCTCGTGTTCTTCCTGTAGGGCATGCTGAGCTAATGGAACTGATACATCTGGCCTCCTCCTGCTTTCTAGCCCATGGATCTTCTTTCCAGCTGCTTGTACTGGAACCAGCAATCTCGTGCCTTCATCTGCTCCCCACATGGGACAGCAGGGAGGGCAAGGGCCAGAAATCTGTCTCTGAGCAGCACAGGCTCCTGAAGGTGCTCATTTCCTTTCTGCTCTAGATGGAAACCAGTGTGATGATTCACCAGCTATCTGCAGAGACCCTTTGGGCACCGTGAAAGCTGGGATTGCTGAAGCATTCCTTTGAAAGCCTATGTGCATGCTCTGTTTTTCCAAGCTGTGTCCTGGGCTGTGAGAGGGAGTAACCTGGGCCAGGGCAATGGGAATCCCCAGCTGCCTGAAATCAAGCTTTGCTGTCTGAGTGCAAACACTAATGATAAAAGCAGTCAGACAATGGAATAAAATAGAGTTAAAAAAATCTTAAAGCTGGGGAAACTTAGGCATGACTATGACAAAGGAGTTTCTTGTTCTTTGCCTGTTTTCTGCTAGAGTAGCTTTGTTCAAATTAGTTCAGACTCAGGTCTCTAAGCCAACAAAGGGGCTCCATAAAAGAACCAATTAAAAAATAAATGTGAACACCCTCATCCTGGTGCACTTGGACACATCCCTGAAGAAATCTTGCTAGGTGTCTTTGCTTGCTGCTGGTGCCTAATGAAAATTCACCAATTATAACACTGAGGTTGCTATTATATAAATAAAACAATATGGTTCTGTTTAAAGAAATAGTAGGTGCTCCAGAAGCAGCCTTGTCTTCCCAGCTGGAAGGGCAATGTGGAATATAATGTGAATTGGGATATTTTTCCCTCTACAAAACATCTTGGTCCTTCAGTGGAAAAAGGGTTGGAGAAGCACTGACCTAGATCATCTTTCCTATCTGGCTAAAATCCAGAAGTGCATAATTGTATAAAAAATGAAAGATAAAAGGAGGAAATTATATCAGAAAAGGGCTTAATTTTTATCTTGAAAGTTCATGTCCGGTAATTCACTTTGCTGCCTTTTTTATTCAGCTCTAGCTCTGCTGTCCTGCTGGGTGATGTGTAAGAGAACTTGTTACTTCTTGATTTAACAGGACCTGTAATTCAGTAATTTTCATACTGGACTTCACAGATAACTGGTAGAATTCATTTTACTTACTGGCTGGTTCCATACAACCTGTGCAGCAGATCAAGTATGCAGATGTGCCCAAAATACGCTGCCCTTCACAAGGAGGCTGATTATCAAACTTGATGGATTTGTGTGGAGCTGCGTGTCACACAGCCCGAGCACACACACACTGCTGCTCCTCTTCCTTGTCTTTTCCCTTGGAAAATGTGACCAGCGAGTGGCAATACTGTTGAAAGCTGCTTTTATTAGCAGCAGCTTATGTGGGGATGTTGTCCCATCCTTTTGGGTCATCTCTCCCATGTGCTCTGCAACAGTGTTGAGGCCAATGAATAAAAACATTCAGGGGGGAAACAAGAGTTATTTGTGAGGAGCTCTTTGCCCGCCTGCCTTTCAGGGCTGGGTGGCTGAAGAAGAGTGATGCCAGTAGTGGTGTTGAAACACATCGGTCTTTTTTCTGGATTCCATTTTTCTGGGTCTAAAGGGGTTCTGTTACAGAAACAATAGTGCAAAGCTTGCTGCTGCATGGACTGTCCTGGGCCAGAGTTAGGAACTATCAAGGACTTTTTTAATGACAATCAGAAAGGAGTGCACGACAGGAAAACCTTAGCTGGTGTTTGCTTTGCTACAATGAAAGAGTAGTTTAGTTTCATGGCATGGAGTTTGTACAGTCTGAGGGAAATAGAAGCCTCTGTAGAAGCTTTGAAGGCTTCAACAGTTATAGGAATAGCACATATGAGAAGCAAAGCTCCAAAGATACTTTAGAAGGTGTAGTTATTGTAGGGCCTAGCTTATCCAAACCCCTGATTCTGGTATCTCCCAAAGCCATTCACAAATCAAGCTCAGTGTTGTTGAATTTCAGCAATGGGGAGAATGTAGGGAATTCTGGAGAAGAGCAGCAAGTCCAGAAGTGTGGCTTAACCAAGGATGAGAAAAATTTCTGTTTCCATTTCTTACTTTCACCAAGAGACATTTGAGTCCTAACACTGAGCATTTGCGGTCATGCCCTCAGATGACAGTGTAGCTGTTGGCTTAGTAGCTTATTATTTGTGTCCTGTTCTCTTATGTCCTGTCTAAATGGCAGTGAGGAGGAGGGTACTTGTTGGGACATCAAAACCAGGAGAGAGGATGCTGCATGTCCCAGTCTCCTTCTGCGAGGATGTGTTGGCAGGGGAGGATGACCTGCGTGCTGGAGACCCAGCTAAATTAATTTCTCTCTGCAGGGGCTTGCAAACCAGTTTTTCTAAGACATGTGGCCTACATATCAGGAGAGATCTCTGTCTTTGCTGTCAGTGCTGTTTAAATTTCAATGAAGACTTAAACATAACCCAGAGCAGGGGTGTAGATGTGGGGTCTGCCCGACCATCACAGCAGGTTGTGCATCAGCAGAGGGGAAAATCCTGCCTACAGCCCTGTTACCCAGCAACAGGGAGTGTGATATGGGGATCAACAGAGAATTACTTGGACCTACAAACACTCGGTTGTCCCCGGCATAGCTCTGACTTCTAAGGCAGAGTTCAATTGCATCAGGACAGCTGCCAGGAAAAACATGCTCCAAAGGCTCCATGGGGTGCCCTGGCTGTCTGGGTGATGGCCATGTGTGCTGCCACGGCCCTGCACCACTGATGACATCTGGAGGGGACCCCTGGGGTGAAATGGAGCCTTGTGAGCTGTAGTTGAGAGCCAAAGCAGTGTTTCATGGGGGCACGGGCAGCGCCTTGCCGACTGCAGCCCACACAGCTGAGGTTGTGCCAATCTGGGTTCTCCCTGTTGGCTCGGCAGCAAATGGCACAAAGACCCCTCCTGACCGGTGTCGGGGGTGGTTGGTGTTGGCTTTCTCAGCTGTACATCTCTGGAGCCATTGTTTAATTCTCTTTCTGTCCTACAACAGGGACCTCCTGGCAGTTCAATGTCGGGCTGTGCCCTGTATCTCCCCAGCGTATTCTACACTGGCACAGAGACGATCCTGCTCTAATAACTCATATATAATTCAGAACCCTGAGGTTTAGGGATTAGCCAGGTTATGCAAAAACTATTTTTTTCCCCCCAGACTTATTTGCATACTAACTTTCCTGTGCATTACTGATTTGGCTCTGGTGAGGTTCATCCTGTTGCTAGGAGGGATAAGCAATGAGACACTGAAGAATTATTCAGAGCGACCGCAGACACAAGAAGTTAATACTGCTCTCGTTTGTGTTTGGACAGCTGTCATGTAATTTAAAAAGGCTCTGGAAACTCTAGAAGCTTTTCCTTCAGGAAAACTCTAGGTGAGTGTTTAAAGCCTGGGTGGTACCCCTGGTTCTGAGTGCCAAAGTTCTCCATTGCAATGGGAACAGCAGAGCTCCCATGGGACCTACACCTGGAAGGGTGCTTATGGCAGATCTTTCTCTGGAATAGAAATCAGTTGGAAAACTCATTAGCTTATAAATAAGTGGGAATAGGAATAATCAAGTCAGTGTGTAGGAGAAATACTTTTCCTTTCCAGGCAAACTGGGACTTCATCTAGAAGCTTTCTTCTGTCTTCTTCAATTAATATGAAACGCCTTGGTTGCTTATAAATCTTGGTCGCATTTGGTGCTCAGCAAAGTTTGCCTTTTAAAGGGATGCTTTTGGTCAGCTGTCACCTAATTCCTTTATGTCATGTTTATGTAAGAAGGACACGCTATTTTTAGTTACTTAATGTAGATATCAGTATGCCGGGAGATGGGAATGTGCTCCAAGAGAAGGATGTACCAGCATATTTACTGCACAGCATAAACAGAGCATTTGTGTGTGGTGTGTCCTGGGAATACAGAAGCAAAAGCACTGACCTAAGCAGGGCAGGGAATTGTCCACCTGGTGCCTCTCCAACCCTCCAGCCCCTTTAAATGTGGGTTTAGCACATATACAACTGTTGGCATCCTCCAGAAATTGCAAGATGCTGGTGCTGAAAATTACCAGAGTACTTCTGTTTTGTGGTTTTGTTTTTTTTTTTTTTTTTTTTTTAAGAATGAAATCTTAACAATTTTTGATTCTCTTTGTTTATGGATTTTGAACTCTTACTGTGCTCTCAGACCATGTGTTAAACTTTTCTGCCAGGAGAGCTGAAATGTGCTTTCTGCTGTTGTTGAAATTAGAACAAGCATTATGTTATGCTTGCTGACTCTAGGAGCCTTCCTTGAAGAACAGCACTAAATATTTTCAGGTTTCAGAAAAGAGCAGCATTTATCATCCTGGGAGCTGTCTGCCTATACCATATTCATGCATGAGCTACGTAGTGCAGAGATACCCCATTTTATTGCCCACGTGTGTGCTGCAGTTTGCCAGCTCAGATGTGTCGTCTTATTGATTTGGTAGTGTATCCCTAAGGCATATTTTTATAGATAAGGCAGTAGAGAGCATCACAGGTAGGTGTGCAGAAATGTGTTTGGGCTGTAAACAGATACCCTCCAAATACCTTACCTACAGTTGCAGGTAAGAACAAAGAGGCTCAGCAAATGTGTTTCATGATTTGGTATATCCCATTCCTTCCCTCCTCCCTCCCCTGCAGTTGTGTAAGTACTTTTGATGGCAGCTGCTGGATTAGACCCAGAAGCTTAAAAGATTAAAGAAACCCCTAAAAGCAGCGAAGAGGAAGTGAAGGATCCGTTTGTCTGAAGGTTTGTGTTTTCACAGTGGTGGTTGAGAAGAAAACTGCAAACAGGCCCTGCCCTGCAGCCGGGGACTCGCAGAGTCTGGGCGAGGAGGGGAGGGTGTCCGGGACCTGCCGGGGCTCATCCTGTGCCGTGTCACATCCCGGTGCTGAGGGGTGGCAGTGACAGTCCCCAGCCCTTTCCCTCCTCCTGCTGGAGCACACAAGCTCACTGAGTGCTCTGCTCCTTGTCTGTCCTGAGTTCCCTATGGAGAGAGAGGAAACTCGGAAATGAAAACCCCCTCGGAAATTAAAACACAACGAATGGCTCAATGAGCTCCAGATCTTGCATTTTCATGCTGTAGTAAACTGTGCTGCTGCTGCTCATACTGTAAATAGCTCTCCAAGGAATGCTATTTTTAATGAATGTGTTTCTTGCCCAGGTGGTTCCAGTCAGTGTCAGGCCAGAGGGGGAACAGCATCCTTCACCAAAGTCAGCCTGAAGTCTGATTCTTTGCCCCCATTTCCCTTTATCCCCACCCACCCTCCTTAGCCCCAAACCTAGAAGCAGCTGTTTTAAGGAGTGATTTCTTTTTTTTAACATGGTCTTTTGCTATGTAAAACATCTGCTGCTTTCTGGCTTATCCCTAAACATTACTGATGGGGTGTATAATCAAACGGGGGGGGGGGGGCTTCAGGAATGTAAGCCACTCTTGCCTTTGTCATTCAAAGCACAGTCGTTTGCAGCACAGACTTATCTGGTGTGGATGAAAGACAGGACCCGGGGACACCCAGCCCGGGTTACTGGGGCAGGGAGTGCTGCTGAGGACGTTAGCATTATTAACATTAATCTAATCTTTCCGTTTGTCAAACAGATTTTTGAGTATATGGAGACAGCTTACCCAGTTCTTAAGACAGTGCTCCCAGATCAGCTTGTAGTTTGTTCTGTAATACCGTGTGGATTTGCTGGGATTTTCAAGTAAATACATTATGTATATGGCTTACAGATTGCTTAGGCTGTCTCCATCAATAATTAAAATGAGGGAGGGGACTATTCTGCAGTTTTCTTTTCCTCATCCTTTTTACATGTCTGTTTTAATCTTTCCTCTCTTAGGATGGGGAAGATAAACGTGTGGCAAGGGAGAGTGTGTCAAAGACAAGAGCTGAATGTTTTTGCAGCAGAAGGGAGCTCGTGGCACATTGCTGCAGTGCCAGCTCACAGCATCAGCCTGACCTTTGCCATTCTCTTTGCAAACACTTTGATTCAGCCTTGTCAAGTGCTGCCAACCTGCTCTCTCTGCTGTTAAAACAAGCACATCTGTCCTGCTGAGACAGGACACAAAGTGTTACCTCTGAGCCTTGTGGCAAGCACGGTGCTGTGCTGCTCAGAGGGCCAAAGCAGAGGGAAAAGGTTTGGTTGGATTTGGTATTGCTGTGCTGAGTGTAGCATTGCCTAGGTTGGACAGGGGTGAGCTCTGGGCTTTGTTGTTGTGCATTTTGTAGTGGTACTTTGTTAAATCAAGAGCTTCAATACAAGTTAATACTTAAATTTCAAGTGTATCACAAGAATAACTAATTTCTGTTTTACACCTTGTCATGGGTTTGCAAAGGTCCCCCTCCTTGGGGATTGAAAATAGTTTGTCCGGATGAATTTCCGGACAAAAGCCA
>JAWMRA010000048.1:9363691-9378223 GCA_035584735.1 Pseudotriccus pelzelni
CTGCATAAACTTCTCTCACCTTAGAGCAATTTGTGGGGGGTGTGGTAAAAAATTGTCCCTTAGGCAAACCCATGACACACCTCCCTCCTCACTTACCTTGGAAAAGGTTACGGTGTGTTGGAGTTGACATTTCAAAACACACGGTGCTATCCAGATACAGACTTACTCTTCTAGTGTGAGATTTTCTGATGTGGCGTTTTTAGTGTCCTGGCTCCTCTGAACTGAGTGAAAGGTTATGTCCAGTGAATTGTAAGACCATCTCTCCTTTGTATGAATTCCCTGCACATCCAGTCACTGACACCTCTACCTGGCAGTTCAAATGACAGGTAGTCCTTGCTGGACATGGCACCACGTGTCATGGTCACAGCTGGCTGGAGGGTTCAGGGTCCAGCAGGGCTGTGCAGAGCCCAAGGCTGAAATGCTGCTTTAGAAAGTGCCCCCAGGCTGGGAGAGCCACAGGCCTTTCACACTGGCATTACCACCTAAGGACTAGCAACTTACTGGCCTGTGTTTACTGCCCAGCTTGGTTTAGACTTTACAGCATTCCCAGAGAGCAGAGGAACTGCCAAGGTGTTGATCTGCTGAGCTGGATGGATGTCCTGGCTCAGCTCAGAGTATGTGCCCAGCAGTCCTGGCCTTGGGCTGAGCTGGTTTCCCAGCCCGTGGGGGGGGTACAACATCCAGCACTTGGTGCACTTGAGTGCTGTGCCACTGCTGAAGCTTTTCCTGTGGAGACTGTCATACCATAGCTGGAATTACAGGTATTAGAGCAACTTGCAAATACACCTCTCCACCCCACCCTGAGTCCTGGACAGGGTAAATAAGACCAGTTCCAATTTTGTTCCAATTTTGTCACTGCAGTGGAGAAAACATGTAGTGTGCTGTGCTGGGTGTGAGGATGCTTTGGTGCATACACCAGTACCTGGTACCTTCCATGTGTTGAGAGCTCAGGTGGAAGGTGTTACAGAGGTAGAGCAAACTAAAACTTGTCCGGCATTACTGTTTTATTTTCACATCTGGCTGAATAGCAAGGCTGCACTTCAGTGCCAATAGTGTATCTGAGCTTACAGTGGACATTATAAAAGCAAGCCAACAGCTACACTAACATACCACTTATTTACAAGAATTCTGCAGTGTAAGAAATGCTGTCAGTTTGGGTACTACAGCTCCTCAGTGCACAAAGCTGTTTGTTTCTCTGGGGTGTTTTTGCTGGTTTTTTTGAACACTCCCTGTGTTAATATTTCTTAGCTTTTCTCAACTGCATGAAAAAGTTGACAAATCTTTAGGCAGGTGCTCATAAACACTGAGAAGGTGTTTTATGCCTTATTTGCTACTTTAAAGTGAGGTACAGAGCAGCTGTAGCAGCAGTGCAGCTACTCTGGGTGCAGTGAGGACTGTGGTGCTCTCTGTGTTCAGTGCCTTGCACTGTGCAGTCCTGCTTGTGGAATATGAACTCTGGGTGCTGATGTAATACAGATGTTAATCAGAATTTACAGTAGTTGAACTGGGCTTGGAATTTAGCCGGGGGGACTGAAACAGAGCATTAATCAGATGCCACAATTACAGAGCCACACTTTCTGCCTTAAAGTAAACTAATGTGGGAGATGCATTACACCCGTAACATCTCAGTGTACAGGAAGAGATCGTGGTAGCAGCAGTCATTAGCCTTTACCTTTGGCTGTCTGAGTAAGGGAAAGGGCTCTGTAGATGTTAATCTGCTCTCAGAAAGAGGACTTAGGAAACAAAAAAAAAGAGAGAGAGGAAAAAAAAAAAAAGCTGGGCTCTTCTGAATAAACTAGTGTAATTACAGATCTGTTTAAGTGGAGGCATATGATATGTATGTTTGTGACAATTTTCCAGAGGGATGGTTCTGCTAGTGCTGAATAACCAGGCTCATTTTCCCATAATGCAAATGTTATTCACAAACTATTACCATAATTGATGCACCGAGCCACTGTAGAGTAAATAATGCCTTGTGTGTGGGAAGCAAACTAGAAGTCAATGAATATTAAAGAACAAAATCTCATTTTTAAAGGGAAACTTCACAAGAATTAGAATTACTTTGGATGTCCAATGGCAGTGCAGGTTCCAATGGCCTGGCTGTGTTTTGGTTGCGTGTGACATGCCCAGGCACGAACACATGTGCTCTGGGCTGTGGGCTCCTGTTGGGGTGTTTTTTCTGCTTGGTGACTACAAAGCATCCTCAGAGCTGATCCAGTCAGCCTGGGAACTTTGGGGCAGATCCTGGGATCTTCCCAGAGGTGGGTGATGCCCATGCCAGGCCTCAGTAAGGACCTTTCAGGGTGTTTTCTCTTGGGGAGCTGGGATCTGTAACCCCATGTTTGGGGAGATACTGGTTGTTTCTTTGTCTCTGCCTGCCTGCACTGTGCTGGATTACTTGTGCTGTGTAACACAAGAAGAATTTTGAATCATGCCAAAGGATGTGAATGGGCTGCCCAGGGCTGGGGGAGGTGGGATCTGACACTTGCTGGGGTGCTGGGCACGGCTGCAGGGACCTCACAGTCCTGTGTAACTGCTTCCTTGGTCCTTGCCACAGTTCCTGTGCACAGCCTCGTGCCTTGGTAAGTGTTAAATAGGTTACAGCACTCATTGCTGAGGTGTAAATTGCCCTGTAGCCATGGCTGTGCGGGAGCTATCGGCACTGCAGCCTCATCTGCGCTGCGATGGATTTTTAGTGTAAAACGTTTTGCTGAACAGGACTTGATTTAGCTGTGGGCATTAGTGCCCTGCCATCTAATCCCTTTTTATGTTCAAAGGGAATTTGTGGTAGTGCTTCTATGTATAATACATCCATTGCATGCAAAGGTTCTATTTTTTCAGGCATTTCTTTACTCCCCCCCCCCCCCCGGATGTATTTGCTCCCTCATCCCTATTCCATGTGTAAATGAAGGAGGTACATACACACAGTTCTGTGCTGTATTGCAGGGCTGTGTTCAGGAGGATGAAATGATGGAATGTCACAGAAATCACTGCTTTCTGCATTTGAGAATTGTGTCATTTCAAACACTTTTGAATACTGGTGTGTTCTCAGAAGGGATTTTTTTTTCTCCAGGTAATAAAACCCTGTCCAAACAGTGCTGGTGCTCTACAAAGCAGAAAGGCAGGGAACAAAATACAGAACCATTGTAAAGGTTTACAAAAGCATCATCTGATCTTTTAATATCATAAGCTATTTTGTCCAGCTGGCAGTTATTGTTATTTTTTAAATTACAGATTATAGCACTGCACCTCCTTTTTCAGAGAGATTAAAAATGCCTTTTAAGCCACCTTTGCCTCCCACTGCTGCAGATATTCATACATGACTTCCTGGCACAGTTACATATATATCATATACCATCAGCAGCTCTCCTTACTGCATCCTGATCTAACTCAGTGTGGCAGAAGTACCATATTGTGAGCCATCATGAGCCCAGCTCTTGCGTGCCAGGCTTATGGGCTGTCCTGCTTCTGTCTCAGTCTGTCTCTTGCAGGTTGTAAACCACTAGCAAATGTCTGTTTCTTGTCCTCTGTGGACTGTCTTGGGGTGTCTAGTGACTCTTTCAGGATTCTGTGGTTGTGCCTCCAAGCCGTAATTTCACCTAGAAAGCTAAGCATATGCCCCAGCTGGGTTACCCCTCATTGTAACTCATTATAAATTGGCACTTTGCTGGGGGAGATAAAGCCCTTCAGACTGTTTTTCTCGAGTTAATCTGTACTCTTTCTCTTTGAATCAGGCAGCCTTACTTATTAGGCTTTATCCTAGTCCTGGGGGAAAGCAGCTGTGAGACCTGACACCACCCTTAGAGCACCTCCAGACCACAGAAAAGGTCACTTGCACTTCTAAGTCATCGCAAAAGAATCTTTCCATAAAGGATGACTCTGGTAGTAGTGCTGGTCTCCTGGACCACTTCATCCATCATCTTATTGCTCTGAAACGGTGCCAGTCCCAGGAACTTCGATACACGGGATGCAGCTCATCCTGTGCCTGCTCTAAGTGGGTATTAAAGCATGAGAACTCTCAGATCCTGCCAGCCCACATGGCATTCAAAGCAGTGACCTAGAGAGTTCCTTTGAAAACACGCACAGAAGTCCGAACTGACAGCAGCATGTTCATGATGAGATTTTTCGGCAGCACTCAAGATGAAAGAGCAGATGGTGCTGATGGGCGAGCAGGGTTATAAGGTACAAGATGGGATTGTTACCATGTTAATAATAAGACACCCAATCCCACAGTGTTTTCTAAGTAGCCTGGAAGAGGACAGTTCCCTGTGGGCCTCCATGTGACTCACAAATGTCTGGCAACACCAGCCTTGGGACACTTTGGATGCTTGTTCATCATGTTGGCTCTGAGGTGTAGCCACTGATCTGGGTTTGGGCATTCCGACCCTTTTCCTCACTGCCATGTCCTGAGAAGCCTTTTAGGTTGTAAAGTGTTTCAGGACAGAGCAGGTGTGGTTCTGGGTTAGTTCTAAAGCAGAAAGGCTGCTGTGGAATGTGGGTGCTTTGAAGTCAACCAAGTATTTTCAAATTTTGAGCTGGGGGAGTGCTGGTCATGTTGGAAGGCAGGCACTTCAGAATCCATGTTACTACACAGTTCTCTGAATTTCAGAAAAACGTTCTCTCTTAGTGGACTTGCAGCTCCCACAGGCTCTGCTCTCAGCCTCATGTAATCTCCCTGGGATCCCTGCTTTGGCTGCTGCATTAGGAGCCACTCTGAACTGAAAAACACTTCAGAATCCTTTTCATTTATACTTATTCCAAATTGCTTTTATTTTTTTCTTTTTTTTTTTTTTCCCACTAGGCTAATTATAAAAATTACTGTAAACATTTCTTGGAGGCGGGATCTTCCTATTTATCTAAACTTTGTGCTTGTTTTTTATGTGCTATTTCTTTCAGCATCCCCATACTTCACTCTGCTGGTTGGGAAGTGTGAAAGCTATTATGGTAATAGGGAGGGAGATGATTTTCTGCTCTCATAGTGCCAAGAAGACAGGAATGGATGTAATTCATCTTGGCCCTGCTGCAAATGCATCATCTTGCCTCCCTGCACATGCACAGAGGTTCATTTTGCTTGGCATAAGGGTCAGGGCTCTTTAGCTTCCTCCAGGATTTGTGTAGCTTGGCTCTGCTGTGCAAGTGGGTTCTTCAGGGCATTGATACTGCCATGTGAAATAGTGAAAATAGGTGAAAGAGTGCCTGGTTTGCTCCTTCCCTGCCTCCCATGTGGCACCAAGCAGTTAGTCTGATTCACCAACAAACCTGAAGTCAGAGAGTAAAGGAGGTGCATACTGCTCTTAGGAGACTGGAAATCCACTCAGTGCTCACTGTTACACTGCACATTGCATTACTGTGTGATTAGCTTTGTCATGGGGAATAATTGAAATGAACATGGATCGATATCTAAATATACATTAGGGTGTATTAAAAGGCTTAGAACCAATGGTCTGTTAAAAAGGAGGTTATTTCAATTCCTTTGTACACTGTCTCACAGTTGAAATGGTTTATTAGAGTATGGCGAAACCTGCTGAATAAATCAAAGCATGATTATTCTGGGAGAACTGTGAGAATTCTATCAAAACATGGGTCCCTTTGCAGGGCCATATGAAAACATATTTTGGCTGTACAGGCTCAGAATTGGAATAGCACATTGTTTCATGTTATTGATGGTGATTGAAAGAGCAGGTGTGGGCTGACAGAGTTTTGGAGGTGAGTGCTGCAGCACCTTTAGGGATGGATCCCTACCCGAGGTGGTGTTTGTCTGGCAGCCTGTCCCCAGGAGGTGAAGATGAATTGGCAAACAGAAGTGAAGCTGTTGTGTCATGCACCACACAGACTATAGCTCTATAAAACTGGAGCACCAAATACATCTCAGAGAAAGTGCTGACACTGTAGGTTTGGAATAAATGGTGCATTTTGTTCTACTGCAAAGATGAATGAAGTGTTGAAAACTTAAGCTGGTGTGTACTTCGTGTGTGCAAACCTACCCAGCTGTCAGTGTTGTAAGGAATCACCAGGCTCTGCTGGTGCTGCCAGGGGCTATTTGTGGATGATGATGTGGGGGTTTTCAACAGTGTGACAAAAAATGAGCAATCTGTGGCACGATGGGCCCATTCCCTGCCTGGCTGGGGGATGTGATGGCTGGAAATTCTGCATCTCCATTCCCTGCACTGCACTTGTCCTTTGATTGCAAAAGGACAGCTCTCGAGGGATGTCGCTGTGCATTTTCCTGAGATAAAATAATAGCTCTGTGTTTTGTGACCCTGGAACTTTAGGTCCTGCCAGATGCTAATGAACCAGTGGAAAACATCCAGGGCCTGGTAATTGCTTTGAGCCACAGCTGTTTGTGCTTGGTACGGGTGGCGGCTCTCGCCTCCTCGGTGGCTGCGCCCTGTGATGCTGCCCCGAGGCCCCCCCAGGGACTCCTGGGTCAGTGCAGGGAGCAAACCTCCTCTAATTGGGTACAAGAGAGTGTGATGTCCGTGTGGACAGAGGCTCTTGACACTACACATGTGTATCGTGGGCAGTGCTGCAGGGAATGTGTCCTGCTGCAGGGATGCAGGAGCAGTCGCATCTGTGGAGGCAGCAAGGCTCCTGCACTGATCTGATCTCATTCAATCATGCAGCCAGATCTGTCCTATTTATCCATTTGCTCCTCCAAAAAGCCGCTTTTTGGGTGCAGAAAATAGAAGGTGCTAATAAAAATAAATGTTTTCATTTTCTTTCTATGTTACTCCCTGTAGGAGGCCTTCTCATCCATTTTTGATGTTTCCATAGTTCTGGAAAGGGCTGGGGCATTTTACCTTTTAGCGCAGGTCAATTGTCCCACAGGAAGGCAGAATTAAAGGGAGAGTGGGAATATTTTTCTGTGGCATCAACGGAAAGTAATTTCTGACAACTGCACCTGTGGATGGCTGTGATTTGAACCAGCCCAGCTGATCGGGATTGGAAAGGTCTTCACCCCAAATCCCTTCCTGCTGAGCAGAGCAGGGTGGGGCCTTAACGGAGGGCGGGGCAAGGGGTCTAAGGGCAGAGCAGCCTCAGCTCCACATAAACGCAGTGACTGTTAGTGGTCAATACTGGTGTTTGGAGGCCTTGTAGTAGTCTTTGTTTATGAAAAGTTTTAAAATCCTCTGCTGGAGGTGAATGAGTAGCCAGGCTCTCAAAGTCACAGCTTTCAGATGATGCACTGAACTGTTATCAGCATTGATAGTACTTTTTAGGTGAGTAATGTTGACAAACTGGGTTTCAGAATCTGTTTCATATGCTTTATGTTTCTCTGTGTGCATATAGTTGGAGATGGTAAGTCAGTGGTAAATGTCTTTGTTCCATCTCATTCTGCCTGTGAAAAAGATACCTAGACCTAGAAACGGCAAAGAGAATGATGAAAAGGGTCTGTGGAGATATACACAGCTTCCCTACAAGCAGAAATTTAAGTTTGTGAGTCTCTGGTCCCCAAAAGGTTTTTAATATAAGGGAAACAAGAAAAATCCATAACTTCATGATCTGAAGATGATGCGAAGCAAATGATTCTCTTTTGTTGGGATGGAGTACTGTGACAGTCCCACTTAAATAACCAGACAGCTGGTAAAATAGCAAAATGAAGTGACTTTTTGCTTCTACAGTGAAATTCTGAACCTTGTTCAGCATCTTATGGAAGCATAAAGAGGTTCAGCTACCTGTGTGTGACAAATTCAGGTGCTAATACATGTGATACGGAGGGCATACCCTTGGACCTGAGATTTCTGACATTGCTTCCTTGTGCATCGGGAGGTGTTGAGGCACAGGATGCTGGGCCAGATAGCTCTGCTCCAGTACAGCCCTGGCTGTGCACAGTGGAAACACAGGAGGCTGATTATATTCATCCTGTAGTTTGTAATGTGATATTCACTGCTCCATGGCATGCAGGAAGCTGGGAGATTTTCAGCCAAATGAATGTGTCACTTTAAACCAGAGTCAGGGAATTGGGCAGTGTTTCTGAATAGACAGAAGAACAAACATCCTGACCAGTGGCTTCCCGGGATTTATTATGCATTTGTTTCATATTGGTAGTGGGAGTTGTTTTGGTTTGATTGGTGTGTTTTTTTTTTCTTACAGATGTCCTTGCAGATAGTATTTTAAAACGCGAGCCTGACAGCATCACAGCTCACCGAGTGTGTTTGTAGGGGGGGGGGAGGCTGAAAAGGGGGGATCAGGAGGGAGCCTGGCTCCTGAGGACTTGCTCCGGTTCTACGGCAGCGTTACTGCAGCTGCAGAATCGGAGATATTTGCTTTATGCTTAAGAGGCTTTATTGTTTCTAAACTATATATAGTCCTGTAATCTTTCTTTCGATGGGGGAGGGTAACTGTGGGACAGCCTCCAAAGCATCGCTACCCTGCCTGGTGGGCGAGCGAGGGGTTAACGCGGCGGAGCAGGGTCCTCGGAACGGACCAGCTCATTGTCAGAATAATGTTTAGCCAGGTGTTAATCTGTGTCTGGAGGGAAGTGCTGGAATTCATGATTCATCCCACTGGGGGAGGTCATGGTCCTGGGAGGCTGCCAGCGCCGGAGCCAGCCTCCTGGCTTTACTGACATGTGCCATTTGTGATGAATGCAGCTGAAGTCCATTTGAGGAATGCTGCTGTCAGGCAGCCAAGCTGCCAGCGAGCGGGGCTGAGCCGGGCGGCAGCTCCGCAGCGGCGACGAGACCGCGCTGGGCGGCGGGAGGGCAGGAGGGGACACGGCAGCGCCGGGGCACAGCCGGGGGTTCCTTCCCGTCCTCCTTCTCTTCTCCTTTCTCTCCCCTAAATCCCGTGCTCCCCTCGGAAAGCCGCCGGCTCTGACGGGCAGGGTGCCGGGGCGCCGCTCTTCGGCAGCGGGATAGGTTTGCGTTGCTTTTTGGGTTTTAACGAGAGCAGGAGGTGAGACGATGATCAAGTCAAGTTGGTTCTACGTCAAGTTCAAGCATGCAGAGAAGGTAAGTCCTGCAGGGCCCTTGGCAGCGGCGGGGAAGGTTCCCCGCGGGTCGGTGTTCCCGGGGCTCCGGGGATGAGGACTGGGATGTGCCGACAGCCCGAGCAGCGCCGGCACGGGCTGCCAATGTGGCAGCAACTCCAGCACGGGCCAGGTGAAGGAGAGAAGCCCGGGTCTCCTTCCTCCAGTGCTGTGTCAGGAAAAAACCCCATGAAATAGCAGAAGTGGTAGAGATGCGTTTGTTTTCCTCATGTAGAGCTTGAAAGAGAGGAATATTTCTGGTTCCGTAGAGCCCGTTAGGAGATGTAACCTGTTTCTGCAGGGAGCTCAGTTCTTTTCTTCTTCTTTAGTAACCGTTTAATTGTCCATAATTATTACGGGAAGAAGAAAGTTGTACCGAGATGTATTCCAAGCTCTTTGCTGGGGTGTTCACTGCGGAGTTTGCTGTATTTCCTATTGCACAGAACAGAGTGCTTTCCGTGGGGTTTCCCTTTGACACTCAGCTTCCACTTTGTCGCCTGCCCCTCGGTACCCGGGTGCCTGGGGGAAACGGGGACGGGGATGGGGAGAGGACAGACTAAGATTGCAGCGGGGACCTGCTTAACAATGATGCGCTTTCACTGGAGATCTCCCTGGAGGGTTTCCTGCCCCCGGTTAGAGGCTGATCTGGTTGCTGAGACACCGTCGGTATGTGGATGTAGCTTTGCTGTTTTCTTTAATCCAGCAAAATAGGGAAAAAAGCAAGACAACTTTTTTTTTTTTTTGGTGAAAATACTAAGCAGCCTCACTATCTCTTCCCTAAATATCCTCGAGCAGTTTGCAATTTGCTGCTCTTAAAACCGAGAGGAAAGCCATGCATGTGCTGTTAGACTGAAATTTTCTATTCTGGCAAATAGTCCCACACTGATTTATTTCTTGTCTTTCTGCCTCAAGTTATACTGCACTCAGTGAAAGCATATATATTTCATTTAACAAGAAGCATTTATATTTCATTTAACAAGATTGTCCTATCATTTATCCCAGGCTGCAAATAGCATATTTAACAGTCTCAAATGTAACTTCCATTTTCGTTTGTTCTGGGCAGCCTCAAAAAGGCTGCAAACCCCACATTAGGCATTTATATATTATCTCCTTGGTGGTTCTCTACAATAATTCTATGTTCTTTAAACCATATCTGACCTATAAATATCTATATCAAAGCAAATCACCTTGGCATATTTACCATATAGAAGTTCCTGGAAATAAAAACCTAAGGACATCAGTAGTTATTTGCCAGTGGGTGAAGCTGGCCATTTAAAACTCATGGGGATTTCTTTTTCTTTTACATTTTGTGATTCAGTTTCTTTTTCCTTTTCTTTTTAATACCCCTTGCAGTTCATCCAGAAAGCCCTTGAGTCCCTGAACATAGCAGATAATGTTCCTGCTTTGCTGTCACCGGGTGATTCTCTGTGTGTGTTACATAACCTGTCAAACCAGCTTTGTCAGAGACAGATATTTTTGAGATCTACAACCTGGGAAATTTGGTCATGGATGAAATCCAGGAAACCCATTTAATCTGTGTTCTTAGAGTTACTTGTGCCTTTACAAGACTTTCTTCCGATTCACCAGGGAAGTTGCTAAGTCTGTTCATCTTTTGGGGGGGAAGAAATCCCCAAACCATAATGCACACACTGAGGAAGGCAAAAACTGAAGTGCATGCCTGGTCTTTTATTGGATTTCCTGTGTGATAAAGGACTGTTTTATCCATTTGGGTTGAAGTGGGGGGTTCTTAATGGGAGGCTCAGGAGAAATTTTGGTCTAGGCTACGAGGTGGGGCTGTCCCCCTCACTGAACACAGGATTTTGTGTCAACATTCTTATTGTGGCTGGGGCTTGCCTTGTTTTGCGTTAGCTTCAAGTCTTGTCTGCCTGTGAAAGTTGTACTAGTATGGCTTGGGTGTGAATTGACGCTGAGTTTATTGAAGTGGTGCAGTTCTCTGGCTGGACTCTCTGGGTACGTGCTCCGTGAAACAAGTGTTTCTGTGATAGTGTAACCACGCTGGCTTAAAAAAATAGGTCAAATTCTTTTGCAACTCCTCTGTGTTGTCAAGGTTTTAGGAACTGGGTTTATGTGAGCAAAGCTGAAGAACCTTTGAAATTCTCAAACCAGCTTTTTATGGCAGTTTGTCTAAGTGGATTTAGAATCTCACTTGGAGATTCAGTTTCCCTTCTTCAGTTGACACAAGTGTGGGCTGCTGCAGGAATGAGTGCTCTCAGTCCCGGTTGTCAGCAGTAGTGTTTGTACAGCCACCTGGGGAAGTGACCCAGCTCGCACTGAAGGGGTTTTATTCCTTTTTTGGACTGGCTTTGTTTTCAGGCAGGTCCGCTTGTGTCCTAGTTCACCACAAGCGTACAACAGGGTGTACCTGGCAATACCTGGGTGAGCGTGAGTAGAAAGGACAGTGATGTCTCTCCTGGCAGCAGCCTGTGAAAATTAATTTAAGTTTACTCTTTTCATGTGGAAGTGTTACATAATCTCTCTTTAAGGGAGGTCATTTTAGGTTAGCAAAGGTTGGGTCTCTGCCCTGCCGTCAGTGCAGTATCTCGGTTAATCGGAGCTGGAGCTGCTCTTCCTGTGTGTGCTGCAGTGCTGACATGGCACTGCTCCCTCCTAATTCTCTTGTAAAGAAGTTCATTGACATTTTTATTAGCTGGCTGGCTTTGCTGGAGTTGATGTTTTTGCCTCTGGGCATCACAAATATTTTCTTTTTTTTTTTTTTTCCCTTTGATTTACTACAGAAGATGTTGATATCTGAAGACCCTGCTGTGATAAAGGATATATATTTATATACATGTCAGAGGTAACTCTGCAGGCAGCTTATATATTGTAAAATATTCCTTCCCATATAGATTGTCAACCTGTTTTATTCTCTTGACATCACTACACTTTCTTGCCATAAACTGTTCTATTGATTGGGTTTGAACGCTGCTCATCCTGTCTGGATTATCTGCAGCCTCTGCAGGTAGACCTGAACCAAGGTGTGCTGATGTAACTTGTCTGAGCTTCAGGGATTCAACCCTCACGGGTCTTCTGGGAGCTTCCAAACTCACTGGATCCACCTGGCACCTTGACATCTCTTGCTCAACCAGTTAATTTAGGTCATCTGCCTGCTTGTGCAGAAGCTGGTTTGTACTGCTAGGCAGTGGTCCTGCAGCTGCAGTAGTAGCAACACAAAGCCTGCAAAATGGCCTTCAACTGTCTTTGGATGCTCACCTTTTATCCTAAAGACATGTTGGAATCGGAAACAGAAGAGAGAGGCCTTGGCTATATTGATGTACTTTGCTGTGTTAGTTTGCTCAAGTCATCCAAACAGTTTTTTTAAGTTGTGTAAACAAGCACTATAAACCCTTTCACAGCAGTGTATTTTTATTGTGATTAAAATAATCAGATAATAAAACTTAAAGTAGAAATCCACACAAATTCATCTTTGAGTCTGCTATCAAGTTAATAGCTAACATTCTGAAACACAAACTAAAAGGGAGCCTTCTGGATAAACCCCAAAGTTTTTATGTTTACCCTTTCAGAGATCTCATATAAGGTCCTGTGGCCACGAGCCACTTTCACACAATACCCGTATTCACCCTGAGTGCATTTACACTGGAATTAAAATTCAAAAGCTCCATGCAAATAATAGTGCTGACACTAGGAAATCAGTTTGATCTGAGGGGGAAAGAAAAAAGGCAAACTCTTGGAAAATCTATGAAATTCTAGCAAGTGTGGGAGATGTGTGGAGGGAGGCGGCGTGAGTGGGCAGGCTGGCTTCACGTGTTGCTGCCTGGGTGGGAGGGAGCTTATGAGTGAAGCTGGAGGACTTGAAAGGTTTTGCTTTGTCCTTGAAAAGCCCTGTCCCCTGTTTGAGGTTCATTGATAGATATTGCTGAAGTGAAGCTTAATTTTCCTCTTCCCAGCAGTGCCCAAGGCAGAGAAGTGCTGTATTTCTAGCTAGAAAATTAGATGAAAACACCCTGTACCTAGATCCAGGGTGCATTCATTTCATCCTCTCCTGTAAGACTCTCACTGCTCTGAAAGGCAGTTTACAGTCTTGACTGCTAAAATAAAAAGCCTGAAGGACAAGCAACCACTTTAAATGTTAGAAGGGCTTCATTTCCAGCAGAAAGATTTCAATTACAGTAATTTTCCTCCAGTAAGTACAAAGAGGTAAATGGAACCCCTGTTTCAAATGTTAAACTCACAGACTACATTATTACCCGTTGTACTTTGAAAGTAAAGGATAAAGCCAATCTAAATCAAAGCCCTGATTCCAAATTACTTTTTAAGAGTATGATGAGGTCTGCACCCGGTAATTCAGCCACTCTGCACTGAGCGGCACAGAGCACATCAAATGTGACTTCCATTAGACTGTGCAGCTCTTCTGGGGGGATCGAGGCAGGAAGCGTCTTTCTCCACAAGCACTGAGAGCTGCATCTTGAAAGGGCTGCTCTGCAGCTGGAGATTCATGAGTTGGCAGTATTTTTAGAGAATTTAGGGGGTTTTTTTCATCCCTGAGTCTGCTTGTTATTTGTTGTTTCCCTTTTAACAGTAATCTGACAAAGATTTGGTTGTTTATCTCCTGTGTGGCACAACCTCTTCTCCCTCCCGCTCCCTGCAACAAGGTTTTTCATCCGAGACCATTTCCTCCCCTTGCTGGGTGGGGAGCACATTTTCAGGAGTCCGTGGTTTCTGAGGCCAGATCCTGAAATGGGCAGTGTTTGCACAACACAGTGGCTCTAAAGAGCCTGATAGCCAAGGTGATAAATCAGTCTGGTGACCTGAGCTCACCAAAACATTCATCTTCCTTGGAATGATGAACTCTTCCAGAAATCTGTACCCGGGGCTGGATGGAGTCAGGATAACTGCTTGAGTCAGTGACTTTCTGGGTTAGGCCCATGCCCAGAAGCATCTGAGGAGCAGCAGGGATTTAACCAGCCTGCTCCTAGAGCAGCTCCCTGATCAGTGGCACTGAAACCCTCCTTGCTCGTGCCTGGGAGGTGGGAACCCACCTGTTTTTGCTCCAAAAGTGTTCTCTGGAGATAAATAAAATTAGCACAGTTATCTTTGATACTTGTTTTCCTTGTTGCTTGGATTTTTGCAGGTGTGAAATCAGATGTTGCTCCTTAAACTGGTGGGGATGATCAGCAAAGGGTTGTGTCTTCCTGAATTACTCAGCACAGACACCTAGTTCGCTATTTTTATCATTTTTAGCTTCTGGAATTTTTCCTTTCCTGCCTATGAATATTACAACTTTGCATTTTTTTTAGTTGTGTTGCAATTGCGATTGCCAACATTTTAGGGAAATGAGTGATATTTGTCATTTTATGTGCTTGTGAACAGAGATTGGGCCTAATGAAGGAAAATAGATGTAGGAATTTAACTTGCTTGTAAATATGGGTTATTATAAATCATTAAATGATGGAATGGTTTGAGTTGGAAGGGACCTCAGAGATCATCCAGTCCCACCCCCTACCCTGGGCAGGGACACCTTCCACTAGCCCAGGTTGTTCCAAGCCCCGTCCAACCTGGCCTTGGACACTTCCAGGGATGGG
>JAWMRA010000048.1:9381259-9398318 GCA_035584735.1 Pseudotriccus pelzelni
TGGACACTTCCAGGGATGGGGCAGCCACAGCTTCTCTGGGCAAGCTGTGCCAGGGCCTCCCCACCTTCACAGGGAAGGATTTTGTCCCAATATCCTATCTAACCCTGCCCTCTGGCAGTGGGAAGCCATTTCCCCTTGTTCTGGCACTACATGACCTTGTAAATAGTCTCTCTTCATCTTTCCTGTTTGCTCCTTCAGCTACTGGGAGGCTTCAATTAGGTCACCCCAAAGCCTTCTCTTCTCCAAGCTGAGCAATTCCAATTCTCTCAGCCTTCCCTCTCAGCAGAGCTGCTCCATCCCTCTACTCATCTTGGTGCCCTCCTTCCTGGGGGTTTCTGGGGGGTGTGGCTGACCAGGTTGTGCTTTCCCCAAGAGCTGGCAGGTACTGGGGTTGGCCTCAGGCTGGGCTGACGTGGGCAGGAGCTGCCTGAGTGGTGCCCATGGGCTGTGCCCAGGGAGTTCTGCCCTGGGGTGGCAGGAGGAGGTTCTGTGGGGCCACTGGAGAACAAGGGTGTGCAAAGCCCTTGTCTTGCGTGAGGAGCCGTGGGGGGACCTGCTGTGTGCGAGGGACTCCTCTGGGGCTGAGGAGGGAGCACACGCTCAGGCATTGCTGGGCACACAGAAATGCAGAGGGATTCCTTTGAAACGCTCTTTGGGGCCCAACTTTTCACTTGTAGGCCTGTGGTATGATGACGCTGTAAGCAGAAACATGTAGGCACTTGATAGATTAATATTCAGGACACAGCAGATGAGAGAAACTGGCTGGGGGGATGTCACACACAATCTGTTCTTTCAGACTTGCTCTCTGTTTTGAAGCTACTTTCACCAATTCTGTAGATGGGACTTAAAAAAAATAATCTGTGGGCTTACTCTGATTTTTAAATTTTTTATTTTCCCTTCCTGGACTTCATTTGCCTGAGGGCTAGTTCTGCTCTTTAATTATTTAAGAACTGGGTTTTGTTTACAGTTTGTAATAAAACTGATAAAAGATTAACAAGGTGCTTGTGAATCATTTTAAGCAAATTAAAGCTTTGAAGACTTACAACAGCAAATATTTGAGAATTGTAAAGCAGAAAAAATAAGAACAGACCAGATAAGATAATCAAGTTATTGGATTTGTTTGGAAGAAAAAACAATCTTGTTTGCAATTGGATGTGAGAGCAGCACTGTCTGCTCTATCAAATATTTATGAGTGCTTTTAGCAAATTTGAAGACACTGGTTGTATGAAACAGCACCAGGCATGTTAAAATACTGTTTTATTTCAGTGTGGGGTAAGTGCCTGGATAGAGCATGGCTTGGAGAGGGGATTCCAGATGCCATTACAGGTGTCTGAGTTCACCCTAGCACCAAGCCTGTGCCAAAGCACAGGTACCTTGTGCTACCTTTAGGGACTCCAATGACCCTTCCCCAAACAGTCCTAGAGAAATGATGGGCTCTGAGCTGATTTCCATGCAAGAGTGAAATAAAGCAGGCTCTGACTCAATTTCTGTGCAAGAAAGGGATCTCGGTGTTTTATCGGTGTTTCCTTCAAAACATCAGTGTGTTGGTCAGTGGTGGTAAGAGAGACTAACCTACTAAAATTAGAGAATGTACTAAGGGTGGAACAAGGAACATTGCTGTGATGGAATAAAAATTCCTGATCTGACCCTGTCCTGGACACGTGCTACTCTCCTTATACTCTCTCCCAAGACTTGCAGACATCAAGTGCTCAGCAAAGAGCTACAAGGCTGTTCAGAGGTGTCAAACTGCCTGTGTATGAGGAAGAACTAGACAAACTAGAACCCTTCAGCTGTGTGAATAGGTAGAGGAGACTTGTCAGAGGTCCGTGAAATTGGGCAGGACATAGGGAGGATGGGAATTGTTCATTGCCTTCTGACACAAGCACTTGGAGATGTCAGAGAAGTTGGTAAACTTTCTCAAAGCCAGGTTGAAGGAGATCAGATGTAGGTGGTTCTCTGGGAAGCTGTTGACCAGTTGCCAAGGAAATTGTGGATGCTCAAAGTTGACATTGGTTCTGGGAAATTGGACAAATTAGTGGAAAAGAAATCAATGGATTGCCACTGAGCAAGCAGAAATCCCATTGGGAACTGAGTGAGCTGGAAGTGACTGGAGGTGGAAGCAAGGGGGAAAAATGCAGGTATATAAATAGAGACAGGAGTATTATATTTACTTAGCCTATCTTTGTTCTCTTCCTTTGGACACCCATTTATGGCCACGGTTGGAAAGAGGATGCTGAGCAAGCTGAGCCTTTGATCTGGCCCAAGACTGCCCTTCTCTGTGCTGGTGGCACTGGGGCAGCTCTTCCTGAAACATCTTGTCTTACATGATGACTGCTGTATGAAACGGGTGTTCTCCAACACCCACCGAGCTCAGCTGCTGTGGATTTGACTGTGGTTGTCACCTTCAAACAAAGGCACATCACATGGTGATTACAGGGTGGTATTAATAGCTGGATTCCTGATTTTCTGCTGGTAGAGCTCTAGGTCTGGGAGGAATCTCCACTTCTATGTGCTTCATTTTCTCCATCCAGAAAGTGGGCATGAAGGCACATGTGTTGTCAGGAGCATTATCTGTGCAGCATTTTGGGAAGAACTGCAATGCACTTCTTTGAAGCTGTTGGACAAGATACAGGACTAAGAGAAGGCAAGCAACATTTCTATTGCAGTGTCCCCAGAAAGGTTTGAAGAGGGTGAATCATTGCATTTCAAGGCTCTTCAGCACCCCAGTGAAAATCAGGACAAACCTTTAGCCCTAAATTATGTTCACAATTCAATGAGGTAACAGGTAATTTCTGGGGCAGATGAGGAGAGTTGGAGTCTAATTAAATGGTGTAATTTTATTCCTTTGGGGCTGAGCTGTGAAAGCCAACACGGTAACACAGCAGGTTCAAAGGTCTGTGTGTAGATCCTAATCTGCTTAAAAGATGGGGTTGAATTTCACTGACTGTATCAGAAACTCGAGTTCAGTAACTAAATAGTTCCTTTCTCAAGCATCCAAATATAAACTGTGAAAGAAGGCAGAGGAGCTTAAAGGAGGTGAATTAAGCTCTGCCTGTGCACAAATGATAGAAATATTTTAAAAGCTCTGTAGCTGGTCTTCCCCCCCTCTTTTCAGCTGGCATCACTGTGTGACTTTGATGGCAGCTCTGACATACAGAGCTGTGCTCCGAGGCAAACATCTCATCTGTAGGTCTCAGCAGCAGTTTTGATGTCTCCTTTTGCCTTCCCCTATAGTTGATGTTTCTGCTTTACTCTTCAGTTTTGCAGATGAATTTCCACCCAGGGTGGTGGGGCCGACACCGGTGTCGCGCCGGGGCAGCGCGTGCCCGTCTGGGGGAGCAGGGGCTACACGTGGCTTGAATTACTCTGTGGCTTTATTCAGGCAGGGTTTGTGGCTCCCAGTGTTCTACACAATACAGATGTTAGAGATGAACAGATAGTGATTCTCTCTCCGTGTTTAGTGTTCTGTCATTCCTGTGTTGTGATCAATCTTTGTCCAGCCTTCTTGAAACTTCGCTTGTGTTTGGTGTGTTCCCCCGACTGTCAATGACCTCCTTTAAAAGCCTCGGATCTGTTCCATCTGGTCCCAGGAACCTGGCAGCTTGTGTGGCGAGCAATAGCTGAGGTTTTTTTTTTCCTGTGAGTGCTAGTACAGAGAAGTCAATTCATGGCTAAAAAGATTAAAATCCCTAAATCAGAAAAGCTGGAAAAAATATAACAATTGCAGCTCTGCCAAGGAAGTGCTTCTTGTTGGATTAAAAAATCTTATGACAAGTTGAAAGAGAGAGATTTGGAAGGGTAATTCAATTCTGTTGTCAATCCAGGAGAGTTAAAGCTGAAACTGTGTTAGAATACATTAACAGCGCTGCCTGGACAGAGAAGATCAACTGCCTCTCAGAGGCAATTTCAGGCTGGTTTCTATTCTGCCTCAGTTTATGACCTGGTTTGGATTTCCTGACCTCGATGTCTCTCAGGTTCATCACGTGCTTTGGTCAGAAAAGGCCTCTGCTTGTATGTCCAGAGGTCCCCTCTGAAATAAACTGTGTCCTGCTGACGTTGGAATGGGGAGTGGGATGCTGAAATGGAAAGAGGTCAAGCTGGCAAGTTTGGGGGGAGAGAGAGAGAGGCATCCATATGGAATGTTGGAGGTGTTAGGTATTCCTTACACTCCAAGGAAGCATCCCCTGTTCTTGTCAGGGATTGGCAGCAGTTAGGCACAGAGCTGCAGCTCTCCAGGATAAGGTCTCTGGGTGGTGGGAGGAGAGAACAGCTTTTACCTTCTGGGGATGGCCCAGAGGGTGGGTGTCAGTGCCTTGAGTGTGCTCCTGGGGATCCTGTGAAACCCTGTAGGAAGGGCAGCACTTTGCAGCAGGGTGGTGCCATCAGCTCACCCCTTGCTGCTGGTTCCTGCTGCTGCTGGTGTACTCAACAGCTTCCCAGACTTTTTCCCCTTCCTTTTAAAAAAAAAAAAAAAAAAAGGAGAAACCAAAGTGAAGCCAAAATCATCTCCCTCTTTGGCTCAAGGTACAGGTTGAAGTCTTGTTGTTTTGTCTTAGAAAATGGGCTTGCTCAGTGCTCAAATATCACTGTGGCGTGTTAGTGAGAGAAATTGGGAGCACAAAATCCCATTTTTCTTCTCAGCACGGACAGAAGGTGATAGAGATGTGGGTCCTTCCACTGTCTGTGGAGGGAGATTACTGAAAGAGATACTGCTTGTGATGTCATCTAAGTAGTCACCTCTGAGACCGATAGAAGGTATAAATCTAAATCTCTAATAAATCTAAAAAAAAAAAAGCTAGATTTACTGAAAAGTGATCCAAAAAGTGCCCTGACATAGTGGCCCACAGATTTTATATTGCATTCTTTGTGCCTTGTAGGTTTGTGTGGGGTCAGGACATGGATTAATGTAAAAGTTCAGTCCTGCACCAGAAAGGGGAGGGATAGTGAGAGCTCTCTTAAAAACTCATAGGTTCAAAATCAGGGTAAAGTTTCCCTTCTCATTCTGGGCAATTCAGACTTAGATCTTTTCTCCTCTAACTTCAAATATGTAAATATGTCTGAATTAGGGATTTCATCTCCTTAAGTTCCCTGGGTCTGGTAGGAGAGAACTGAGCCCACTCCAGGGCCTGAATGGTTTTTGAATGTTCCTGATTTTCCTTGAGAGTGCACAGGGGCCCAGGTAGTGAGGTCTCTAGGTTAGTTGTTTGATTTAAAGACTTAGTTATAGGTAGGTAAAATCTTGCATCTCTGTGTAAAAGGGATATTTTATTAATTTGTCCCTTTCCAAAGGGTGACCATGTTAGGAATGCTGGAGTCACTGGGGTGCTCAGCTACTGTGATCGATGGGCTACCAATCGATGGGCTTGTCTGCTTCTAACCCAGGGTGCAAGTGTCTGTTCAGATATTGAGAGTGATCCTTCTCCATGAAAGTGAATAAGCACCTACAGATGTTCCTTGATCACGAGTCTGGCAGCTTTACCCTTGTGTATGTTGTTTTGACCCAAAGCAACACTTGCAGGACCCCGGGAAAGTCAGAGCCCGACTGCTGCCACACTTGGAACTGTGTGCGGGGACACAAGGCCTGCCCTGAGAGCTTGGCAGCTGAAAGGGCCTTACAGGACAAGGCTGTTCACAACACTGAACAAATAAAAACCAGCAAGTCTCTTGAGGATGGAAGTGACTGCTGGAAGTGTGGATCACCGTCCAAACTGCATAGTCAGTGGCAGAGGGAAAGCTGGCTGTGACCACAGGTCACCCACAGAGCACTGGGATCGTGCTGGGCTCATCCTGCCCTCTCTCCCTGCACTCAAAATGAGCAGTCCTGGCACTCACCACATCACTGGACAGTGGACTGCAAAAGCTTTGCATCTCTGAGACCAGAGGTAAAAATATACAAGGAAATGGGTGAGCTTTAAAGTCCAGCATATCCTCTGCTGTCACATCAGTTCTTTCATCCTCTTCAGCTGAAAAAGTCAAAATAGAGCTTGTGTCTCAACAGAGTCAGTGCTCAGTATTGACCTGGGGAGAGTTGCCTGCATAGTTGCACACTGATTTTTATCATGGCCATAGTCAAAACTCAAAAGATTTGTGTAGAAGTGTCTGTGTGTGAGCACATTTATATGTGTAATGTAATACTTCTAGGTTTAAACATTGCATGTAGTGTTAAATATATAATTACATAGGCATGCAATACTTTTAGGTTTAAACATACACAGACATAGGTATGGCATTGACTGGATCTGTATGATTTTGATATAGAGACTAATATTTTTCCACTTTGGAACAATTCACTGAGGTGTATATAAGAAAATAGCAGTAACCTTTAATTTCCTTCAACAATCCTGACTCACAGAATCAGTGCAGTGAAAGCCAGTGTGTCTGGCTGGAGATGCACTAGTTAGGTGCCTCATGAGCATTGCAAGGGCTGGGAGGCAAGATAGCAACCTGGAAATTTCATGAAGATCTTTTCTGATATGTGCTTCTGGTTTGTGGCAGGGGAATTTTTGTATTATTCTATAGATCTTCTTAGTCTGGATTAGGGCTTAGCTAAAATCAAAATTGTGGAGCAGCTTCATCAGTATGTTTACTTATAGACAGATCCTTGTATCTTCACAAGACTGATGAATGAGTTAAGCTTTAAGGGATCAGTGAGAAACAGATGCCCAGATTCCCTACATGATGTTGAATATTACGCCAAGCATGTATTTGCGTCTTTTGATGCCTGACTGAAGATCTAGTGTGGGGTTTCTGTATGGCTGCACTGACTCCACTGTAGAAGTGTTACCTCAGTCTGGGTAATGAGCCGAAGCCATGTTCGCCTCCTGGAGCTTTCCTGAGTCTGCCCCAGACCTTGTCCTCATTTTATCAGTTTATTGGTGTGATCACACTCAACCACGACACACAATCCCAGCAGAATGAACACTCACAGTGGCAACCAGACAGCAGCAGGTCAGTGCCATCAGCTAAGGATGAATTTTTAAGGGAAGAATAATGGGATTGTATCCTGACAGACCCTCATCTGTCATGCAATTAATCTGTTTCTAAAATGAGGGAAATACCTCCTTTTGCATGTGAGAGCACCACTCTAGAAGCCTGAGGGGCTTGCCCAGAGAAATGTTACAAACTAAGGTGAGGGTGAGGTTGCATCTGGGGTTTAGCCAGGTCAGGTTTGTCTTTCATTTCAGAGGGGTCAGGGTTCGGCACTGCCTCGCCTGGGCACACACAGTCTCTGTGCAAGGCAGACTCTCCTCTCAAAACAAACACAATGGTGGCTGTGTTGTCACTTTCCCCCTTCATTAGATCAAATACAGGAGCAACTAGTCTGGAGCACCAGGCCCTCCTTTCCTGATGGAGCTGGAAACATTCCTGCAGCTGGGCCCTGGCGCTGCCCTGTGCTGGAGGTGTCCTGTCCCACCAGCCAGGCAGGAGCTCTGCGGGTGGGTTGGTGCTGGCTGGGCTTCCCTGGCAAGAGCCTGACAAACAGATTTCCCTACTGGAAAATGGCATTAAATTAAATAGGTATCAGCCTGCTACTCTGAGAGCTGAATGTCAGTGCTAATAAACCAGAGGCTCCATCTTTCCCAAAGGACCTTTGGAATCAATTGAAAGCTGCGTCCTCCATCCCCCTTTCCCAGCGGGGAAATGTTACTGTGCTGCTGTGCCACTTTGTGTCCTCAGAGTGAGCAGAGACTACCAGCACACGGTGCTGATTGACAGGATTGCTCCCAGCACTGGGAGGAGAGGAAGTGACCTTAAACTCTGGGGTTGTGGTTCTGTTTTGACTGTAAGAAAATACTTTCCCCCCCACTTTCCTTTTTAAAAACATTGCCCTACCAGCCTGGCTTTCTGTTCATGTGTGTATTTTTTAAGGTCTTAACGCTTTCCTGCCCTGAGGTAGAATTAGATAAGCTTTGAACGCAGTTCAATGTCATTTGTTTAAAAAAGTAATAATAATAAAAAAAATAAATTAAAAAAAAAGAAAGACTAAAGAAAGAAAGGTGACCTTGCAAAGTTGCCTGTAGAAAAAGATCTCTCTTATCATGAGCCTCAAGTAATTAACTTTATTTTTGGTGTTGCCTTATACGAATTGTTCATGCATCTCAGCTGGCTGTGGAAATGCCTAATGACAGCCTGAGTGTGCTTTCCAGGTGGGTTGGCCACTGCCTGTGAGTGGCTGTGTGGGTTTGAAGAGAAGTTTGCTCTTCCCCATGGAATGTTCACGGAGCACTCACCCCCTTCTTCTGGGGAATATTGGTGCCTTCTGTGGCCAGGGAGGATTCTGCATCAGTAAGCACAGGCTACTAGGCAAGAAATCAGAATGTAAAAAAATATCACTCTCTTTGTATCAATGCAACAAATTTTTCTTGCCCGTCTTGCTCTTAAATGGTGTTGAAGTGACTGCTTCACGTGGCAGTGGGGCAGAAAGGCTGCCTTGCTGCATTTTTGTGGTCACTCCTTTCCGTAGGCAGTTGAAAACTCCTTTCTGGCTGAGAGAGGGATGTCTGTGTGTGTGTGTGTCCAATGTGGCAATGAAGTGTTTTTCCTGAGGAGGTGGTTTGAGTCCTTTGGCTCCTGTACAGGTACCCAGGAGGAGGGTGGACAGAAGTGGCTGCTTTGAAACGACTCTCCGGTGATGTGGCTGCTTCTCTTCCCTCTGTGTGGCAGTCATTCCTCAGCTCTTGGATCAGGAGACTTGGATTTGGGTTGTACATCCCCCAGAACACCAACTCCAGCCCCCCTCTGGCTCTGTTAACAGCTGATGTTTCCCCTAGCACAGAGCCCAGCTGTCCCGGGGGAGAGGTGACTGATGGAGGTTGGAAGGAACACTGCCCCTGTTTGCTCCTTGGCTCTCAGTGATGTTGAAAAGTCCCAAGATGTGGCTGTTGTTCTCCTGTTACTAATGGCATAAATTCAGCAATTACTTTATGCAACAGTGAAAAAGTAAATGCAGATACTGTTTGTGCAGGCTTGGCCAAGGCACTTGGCTTTGGTGTGGCTGTGCTGTGTAACCTGTATCTGGGTGTAATTACCTTCCCTGCTATCACTGTGGCTGTTAGGGTACGGCATAATCAGGTTTTGGCACAAGACAGTGCTTCGTGTCTGCAAACCCTCTGGTCTAATCGGGAGGGAAGATCAGGCTGTGGCAGGTTCATGGGCTGTTGGGTGAGATGCTCCAGACTGATGGAAGGGGGAGGATGCTCTAACCAGAACAGCAGTGGGAGAGTTCTGAGCCTTAAATTTCCACAGAATCAAACATTTGAGGTGACACAGATACAGTCTGTGGGCAAACAAAAGTTAGCTGTGAATTGAGTGCTGTGTAGAACGTGAGAGAATAGATCAGTGTCTCAAATCTCCCTGTTCTGACATCTGTCCCTCTGACTGTGGCAGTTCTGGTGCCAGCACAGGGAGGTCATGGGAGGCAGATGTGGGATAATCTCTTCTTCCCCTTAAATCTTCTCCTGGTTTAAACCCTTAGAACAAGCCTTAATAGCCTTCTTAATGGGTGAAGTTCATTGAATTCTGCTTGGATTATGGCTTGTTCCACTTGGCTTGATTAGGTTCAGCAAGGAATTGGGAACAAACTTCAGAGAGACTCATTTTGAATCAGGAATAAGATCAGAACAGACTCTGATATGTATTACTCTGAAATTCAAAACATTAGTCATGTTTATTCCCTCAGTTGATTGTACACACTCCTAGGCTTTCAGAGGTAGGCAGCCATAGCAGTTTGTAGAGGTTCTCTTGGAAAGGATGTATTTTCTAGCTAGCACAAAGGGAGAAGTGGAATGTCTAAATGTGGATGTGAAAGCTCATTGCAGTCATTCCCATACTTAGACTGACCTTCAGGATCATTTCTGCTCCTTGCACTTATCTAAATGCATCAACTGTAATTTCTTACATACAACTTGTGTGGCCCAGTGTTGATTTTTCTTTCTTTTTTTTTTTTTTTCCCCTTCCTTAAAGTAAACTGAGGCCACTTCTGCCAGAGCATAATCACTCCTGTAGTGCAGTGATTAAATGCTGGTAGTTGGAGGGCTAGGAAAGTACAGGACTTACAGGAAAAGCATATTTTTTGGAAGATTTGTTTTGATTAGTCGCTAGGATTTGTTTACAGCGTTCTCCCGAAAGCTGAAACGTTTTGGGTGGATCAGAGAAGGTAACAACTCTTCTCCTGGGCTGTGCAGGATGAGGCAGAGTGTGACAGATTTACTGATACCGTGTACCTCCCCTCTCTCTGCAGCCTCTCCTTCTGGCTTCCAAAAATGCCTGATCAGAATCAGTTCAGAGGTTTTTCTTTTCCCTTTCCTTTGTTTGAAGTTTAAGCCCTGTGAAAATCCATTAGAAGAGATGCATTGTTGGACAGGCCCTGATAGCATCAGCTGCCCGTTTATCTCTCATGTTGCTCTGAGGCTCCCGTTACTCCCGGGGGCTGCCGGCTTGGATTGTTCCCATCGTTTGGGTGGCTTTTGACCCACCAGAGTCCTGAGCTGGTCTTGGGGCTTCAATGAGCTCTCTGTTATCAGCCTCCCAAATATTGGTGTACCTATCAGAGCCTGGCACCGTGTCAAGGCTGTGGGCGTCCTTAAGATCCATCATTGATAGCTCACATGCTTTTTCCTCTCTAGTGAAAACAAGCACTTTTTGTTTAAGTTCACTGATGTTTGGCAAAGAAATATAGTAGTAATTATACACCCAGCCTCCCCCTTCCCCTGCACCCCCAACCCCAGTTTTATAGATTCATCTAGCACTGGAACTGAAATAAATGTCATGAATGAATAATAATTTCTTTCATTTACACAGTAATTAAACTTGTTGAATACAGACTTAATGCTTTACTGCATACTGTTTAATTTGAGTGGTAGATCCAGGCTTTTGTTAAATTCAGGAAGGGAAAAAATGAAATATCTACTTGACTATCAGTGTGTTTTGTTACAAACACTTTATGGTTGGGGTTTTTTTCTACAGTCATGCTGACAAAGGAGAGAACGGGCTTTTCAGACTGTTGTTAGCATCTTTACAAACACTTTGTGGCCAGGATTTCAGAAATGTGTTGGAGATGTACCTCCCAGGGATTAATCAGCATTTCTGACAGCTTGGTTGTGGGTATAGATTCCCAATCTTAGCAATTTTGCTTTCCACAGGCTTTATTTTTTCTTTCTGTGCAATCTTGAAGTTGTGTAAGGGCAGGTCTCCCCAAGAATCAGCCTCTTCCCCTTCCAAACTGAATTCAGGACCACAATTACAGCAGTATTTATAGTGCTGTGGTGTATGGCAATGTCCTCATCTCGATGGGTGCGCAAAGGGTGAGTTGAATAGTTACAAGGATGGAAAAGTTGGATGTTTTAGATAGACAGTGCAGGTGGCAGAGGTCCAGGTTACTCAGTGCACCCTTCCTCTGCACGAGTAAAGTCAGGGATTTTTTTTAAAGGAATGGCAAAAGCTTTAACTTGCAGGGGGGTGAAGGGAATCTTTGGTAACCTGAGGATGGGAACAGTGATAGAGTTGATGAGAAATGCAGGCATGGGAATTCTGGAAGGAACCATTCAATCTTCACTCCAGGGAACAACAAAGGGAGTCAAAGGAACCTGTGAGGCCCATCAGCCCAGGCTTCCCATGGATTCACTTCAGTACGTTCAAAGCTCTGGGCTACCTGTCCAGGAGAAGACACTGGGCTGAGGAGCAGGCGCTGGAGTGAGGGGTGCTCAGCCTCAGCCACCAGCTTTCACAGGTTTTGTGAATTGTATGTCTTCATTTTTTTGAAATAGAGGCTTGCAATAGAGTTGTTCCCTCTTTCTGTCCGTGTGGAATCTCTCAGATGCCCTGAATTTGTGCTTCTGGGCAGTTACTCTGAGCTGTTGTGACAGGTTGCAGGCCTGAGTGGAGGACGTTCAGCAGCAGTGGGGGCAGGCAAAGGGACTCCCTGGCGTAGAAGTACGTGCTGCAAAACACTTCTGAATTTTTTAGGTTCCGAAGCTGCTTTATTGGCTTGATTTGGGCAACTGCTTAGACTTGCCTGCATGTTCTGAAATCACACAACTGAAATGGTTGTTTCCAGCTGCTCCTCCATATTCCCTAGGCAGGTGTGAGCAGCTCACAGAGCCCTGTTTTGGTGGACACTGTAGGAGAGAAGAGGCAACAGTGAGGGACTGCAGGAGCGGCCTGTGCAGGTTTCAGCAGCTTTGCCCAGCGGGCAGGGGTGGAGGCAGCAGCCTCTCCAGCTGCTGCTCCTGCCAAGTGACCATTCCAGGGAGCCCCAGCTGGAATGGGATGAATGTGGGACAAAAGCAGTGCTCAAGTCTGGCTGAGGTTCATTGAAAAGGGCTCCCAGGACATTTAGAGGGAAAGCCTGGCTGGGGGTGTGGCTGTGGGCTGTGTGTGGGTTTGAGTCACCAGGCGGTTGTTACCCCCAACTCTTGCAACCACAGAAGCCTCTCGGGAGCTTTCCCAGAACCATCTTCTTGAAAGCTCAACAAAGTGTTTTAATTGTTCTACATCCCAGGATTATTTCCCCCCCTTTTCCACTCTCGGGGGGGCTGACATCCACAAATGTGTGTTGGTAACTTCATTTTCTTTCTTACTCGGGGAACAAGAGGCACTCAGGCTGTTTTGTTTATAGCTGTGCTCTCAGCCAGCTGCATGTCTGGAGATGAAGGTGACAGCTTGAGATTTGTGAGCCTAATTGGCACACAAAAAAATTAATCCACTGGGAAATGAGTTATTTGCAATTATCTGTAGATTTGGCTTTATTTCATGGAGACAAATATAGTTGCTTGGTGACTTAATTACAACATTTTTTTAAGATTATGAGATTTTAAAAAGGATATAATTATTAGCAAGATCTTGAGACTATATTTGGTGATTCCATAATTACAACTATGGCCATATTTGTTAGCTTAGAAAGTAATATGTGGAAGCTTTTAATTAAAATAATGAGATCTGTTCTTGCAGATATGCTTTCAAGTAGCACCCTTGGATAACAGGACCCCTTATTGTTCACTGCAAACTAAAACAAGCTCTGCTGTGCTGGGAGAGTATCACAACTAAGGCTGAGCCAGATCAGCATTAAAGTGTTCTTTGGCTGCTGGTTAAGAGGATGAGCATGAACTGGGTGAAGTAGCTAATTGTCCACAGCTCAACTGATCTCTGGTTGCCAAGGCAGGTTTCTCAGGGTCCTACTGGTTGGATCTGAGAGGAAATGGTTAGAAACAGTAAAATATTCTACATCTGTGTGGTTTCTGTTGATGTTAAAGGCATATAAACATGTGAGCACAGATCTTAAATTGCTGCTTCCTTACCTGATTCTCAGTGTAATTCACATCATGGCAGGAGCCCAGGATGAGCACTGGGTAGGACATCCCAGCTGTACCTGTCCTCCACAGCAGCCTGGCAGTGGGAATTGCAAGCACAAACTGGGTGAGCCCCTGGGTTGATCTGTCTCACTGGGAGGTCACTGGTGTGCTGGAGTGATGGTTCTCAGACTGCCAGCACAGCCAAGAGTGCCCCAGTGAGAGGGTGCAGAGGAGGCCCATAACTCAAGGGCACCCATCTCCTTAGGGATAAACCAGCTTTGGTTAAAGCTGGAAACCACCAAGTGCTGCCCTGTGGCTCCAGCAGTGCTGCAGTCACTCGCTCCCAGTGCCTTGTATCCCTCTTTAGCAGACAGCGTGCACAGGGTTTGCAGAAGCCATGGTCCAAACTGGCCTGGCTTGTGCTGTTATTACTCTTGCCACTCACTTATGGGGACCCACTGGAGAGACCTAAAGCGTATTCCTGTGCTGAAGGTATTGGCAAAGACCCACCAGCAAGGTGTCTCCACAGGGTGTTACTTACCCTTCTACTGATGTGGTCACCCAACCAGACCTACTTGGCATCACCATTTTCATAGACAGGGAGCTCGTTTTGCTCTTCTCCCGCACTGGAGGATACAGTGCACATCCCTCCTGGCATAAAGCAGCGTGGAAAAGCACAGTCCAGTGCCCTCTGGAAGCCAAGGAAAGACTTGAGTGGACTTAAATGTGTACGCTGCATCAAACCCCACAGGAGAAAAGAATTAGACATGCAACATCAAAGCAATATTTCCACATCTGGGAAAGTGTTCAGAGAGTCCCCAAAGGTAAGATTAGGAAAAAAAAAAGTCAAGTGTGTTCATTTCTTATTAGCAAAGTTGTTATTGGCAATGAGATATTCTAATTGAATTACTCCTAATTAAAATAATTATGTTTTCTAAGTACTCTGATCTGTCGAGACCACGTAGAGAATCAAAGGTAGAAATAAACAGCACCTAGTAAATTCTCTCTAAGCTGGCTTGCTTGATGATGCTTCAAGGGGTTTCTTATGATGCCACTTGCTCTGTGTGGGCTGGTGCTCATGCCATGAGAGGATGGCCTTCAGGAACCTCACTCCTGGCTCAGAAGAGCAACCACCAGTGTGTGAAGGATTAGCTGGAAAAATCTCAAGGCTCAGATAAGCAAAGTAAGGCTGGTTCTCTGCCTCTTCCACACCCTGCCCGACCTTGAGCAGTATTTTGGACCTCTTCCATCTGGACTTCCCACCCGCAGTTGAACTGTTGTCTGAGTTATCTGTGCACTGTGGTCTTAGCCTGGATTCTAATAGAGCCTTTTTGGAATGTAATAACCCCAAATCTAAGCAGTGATCTCTTTTCTATCACAATAGAAAAAAAAAAATCAGGAGGGCAGCATTTTCTTGATGAAGGGTGAAAGGTGAACCTCAGAGTTAGCCCCTGAGTGGCCTTCCAGAGTGATTGTTAAGTTGAAGATGTGATTCCTGCTGAGATCTGGCATCAGCATATTGCTTTGCTATGGGTAGATACCTTTCCTTTTGCTCACTTCCATCTGGAGTGAGTAATCCTAGTTTATCTCCCTGCTGCAAAACACTTGGATGAACTAAGGACTAATCTGTCTAGGGAGGTAGAAATCATCAGTCTCAGGCTGTCCAGATCCATCCGTTGATCCACAGCTCACTGCTGTCCTCAGGCTGAGCTTTCTCTGAGCCTTGTGCTGGGAACATCCTGCTTCATCCTGGCTGTGCACACAGGACCCCACACTGTGGGCCTCTGCTTCGGGTTACCCCCCATAGCAAGACCCTTTCTTCACGAGGCATTGACTTTTCAGTGAGTTTTCAGTTGTAAAATATGCATCAGTTGTAAATAACATCCAGTTTGTTGGGGTCATGTGGTATCAGATTTGACAGACAGCTCCCAGGATTCTCCAGCCCTCTCGTGAAGCTGCACTTGCTGGATTTTGTGGGATGGTTTTCTATGGATTCTTTTCCTTGAATATGCAACTTGGTGTTGCAGCCTTAGCAAAACACTTTGCAGAAACAGGGGAAGTTGGGACATGCAGCCCAAGGGCCATGTTTAGCATCTGAGATGTTTGGAAACCCTGGCACAAGGGCTTTGTTACCTGCTCAGGAGAAGCCTTCCACCATCACAAAACACCTGTCCAGTGGAAGGTGTCCCTGCCCCTGGCAGGGGGTTGGAACTAGATGATCTTTAAGGTCCCTTCCAACCCCAACCATTCTGTGATTCCATGGTTTTCTGATTTATGGTGACCCTTAGGATTGTCTTGAATCAATCTAAAGGCCTCATCAGTCTCAGAAAAAGCTAATATTTATCATATACAACCTTTATAAAGGCCAAACATTGCAATTTCTTCTGAGAAGGAGAAATTTTCAAAGGTTTCTCACATCAAATAGTGCTATTTTTCTTCTTCTTTTTTCTTCCCAATGTGATTAAAATTCATTCAACATCCTCTCACAAGGAAAAAAAACCCCACATATATATACATTTGATGGCTTTGTGCTTTCTTCCCCTCCCTCTGTAAAAATAGAAAAGCTTTCAGATGTTGCATGAACAAAGATATGGAAATGTGAGAAGAGGGCAGCATCTGGAGGTTTTCAAACACGAGAGCACGGGCTGTACGTTTCTTTTGCTGTTAGAAGAGTGAAAAGCTGTTTCCTGTCATTTCCCATCTTGTCACTCGGAAGCCTGGCATCTTGCGGTTCCTTGCACCAGCTGTTGTTTTTTTCTCCACAGACAGATGGTGCAACCTCTTTGATAATTTTTTTCCATGTTCTGAGGATTTTGCATGTGTACTACCTTTATGTAATGATCATATAACCCTGTCACTCACTTTATCCTGTTAGCAGTGTCATCCCTGTAAGAGGGAGGAGGAGGTGGCAGTATAAGGAACTTAATCCTCCTCTTGTGTTCTGACATGCTTTGAAAATACACGGTGGAGTTAGAGTTCCAAATGTTTCCAGAAGCCTTCTGTATTCCTGTCTGAGGGATTCCAGAATATTGGCTGTGCTTTTGTAGGATTCCTCCGTTTCTGTGAATTTGATGCAACTTTGCATTTGTTTGAGGGGGCATTTTGTCCCCTTCCAAAGTGGGTACATTTCTGCTTTGTATTCTGGAATTCAAACTTGGCCTCTTACAAATAATTCTAATGCAATTACAATTGCATGTGGAAACGAATGGAAATTACTTCTGTATCTCATAAAACTTAAAACTCGTAATTACTTCATTGCCTTTGATTCCCACCCTCTTTCCAGTGTTGGAACATTGCCCTTCTGGTGGCTCTGTAATGTTAAGGATTAAAAGCTTTTGAGGGTTGTTGGACATACCCAAAGCTGCAGAGGAGCACAGTCCATCCATCTCTGCCTTCCCCACAGACTGGCAAAGCAGTCTGAGCTAATCTGGGAAAAGCAAATTCAGGAGGAGCCCTTGGTGAGTGGTTTCTTTTGTACAGCAAACTTGGCTCTCTGGTTCCACCTTGCAGGGTTAAAATGTGAGCACAGAGCAAATCACAGGTTTATTAAAGGTGGGGAGAATTAATAAGATTAATCCTGAGCAACCAAGCTGCTGAAATGGGCCTGAGGGAGGGTTGAGAGGTGGGATGTCCACACCAGTAACTGGTGTGTGTTCCACTCCATTTTAGGGAGGTGATTCTGCCCCTCTGCCTCTCAGGTGAGACCCCCCTGCAGAGCTGCCTCCAGCCCTGGGGAACAGCACAGGGAGCACATGGAGCTGCTGGAGAGA
>JAWMRA010000048.1:9412310-9436494 GCA_035584735.1 Pseudotriccus pelzelni
CCTGTGCCATGTGCTCTGGGCTGGGAGGTGGCACCAGTGACCCACTGGGGTCCCTTCCAGCCTGACCCATTTGGGATTCTGTGGTGGAGGCAGTGTGTCAGTGAAACCCCAAAGCAGACAGTAAACTCCTGGTACCATTTCCAGGTGTTAGCTGAGGGTATTGCTGGTAAAAGGCTATTTTGGCTGCTCTCCTTTCAGCCAGGCTTTTCCCCCTGTGCAAAGGCACCGGGAAGGCTGGAGGGATTGGCCCTGGTGAGCTGGAAAGCTGCTGGGCATCAGATGGGAATGCTGCCTTTGGAGGCTCCTGCTGGTCAGCAGGTGTAGCTGGTCAGGAAAATGGACATCTCAGCTTCTGTTTGACTCAGTGTCCACATCTGTTGGAAGTGGGAAAAGGCTGCAGAGATCTTTTTTTCATGCACGTTTTCATTGGATTTTTAGACAAACATGATTTTTCAGTGTCAGCTCCTGCCACCATTCACTTTAGTCTTTTAAAGTACTTTTTCTAGTTGCAGTCTTCCTAATAGAAGTGTCTGTCGAAAAGAGAAATTATAAGATGTGACAGAATATTCACATTTTGAATTGGACTTCTCTTGGCAGTTGAATCATTGCCAGAGTCAGAAAGTACAGTTGTGTGGCCCAGTTGACATGAAGGCTTGGGGTTTTACTGTTTATTTGTTGATATTTCATTTGTTTCACTGGCAAGAGGGGGATTTGCAGCACCTACTGCCAGGCCCTGAGCTGGTAGCCAGCAGTTCCCTTTGGGTTCATAGTCCATGTTATTTATGGGAGCAGAGTCAGAAGGCTGGTGCTGAGCACCCGGTGCCTACAGAGGAATTTCTTTGCACTGTCTCGAGGTTGGTTGGGGGTCTGTGGCCAAAGTCTACTCTGGGTGTGCTTTAAACTCCTGCTTAAGCCTTGAAAACGTGTCCATGAAAACCACAAAGACCTGCCTTCAGACAATAGTCAGAGCCAGTCTTGTGTGAAATCATTTATTATAAAGTCCTTGGGTCTTTTTTTCACAGTTTGCCTTAGTTTCCCCACCCATGAAATAAAAATACCAACCTTCCCTTTCTTCCAGGCTCTCTTATCTGTGCTAATACAAAGCTGTTCAGGGATGCTTTTGTGCCATATGTCTTCACAGTGGTGAGCAGAGAGGGGCTGTCAGTCTCAGCTGGGGGCCTGTATTACTACTCATTCTGTAGTCATACAAATAGTGGATAATATAATAATAATGCAGAAAAGAAAGTAAATGCTCTTTATATGGAATAATTGAATATCATTGTGACGATGAACAATGACTCTTAAAAGGATGGGGGGAAGTCAGGCTTTTTTCTCCCTTAATTACAGTCGAACTCAAATTACTATATTTAGTTATTTCTAAAGCTCCATTGTGTTTTTCTGTGTCTGAAAGAACACAATGATTTGGATACGTTTGCATTTTCCTCTCCAGATGTCCTATTGCCTCTTGAATGTGGTTTTATATCTTCATATCTCTGATAATGGAGGCTTGGATTTCTGCTCCGGTAGTGTGTGAGGAGGCCAATTATGCAGGTCAATAGTAAAGAAATATTGTAAATGATCTCTTCAGGCTTAGAATAGCTTTATCTCACTCTTGCCAGTACTTTGTATGTGGATAACTGTCTTAGCTTCCTTGCCTTTGTGTTTTATTTGGATTAATGGGTAACCTAGATATTTTCAAGTCCCTGTAATACAGTTTTTTCTGTAAGAGACTGGAGAAATTCCTGTCCTCTAGGATTGAATTCCCTGTTAAACTTGCAGTAGTGGTGCTTTACCCACCCTTGTGGGCAAGTGAAGGGTTCCATGTTGAAACCTCCTCCACTTAACGTCTCTCAGGCTCCCCGTCTGCCAAGCCTGTGTGATATTTTTCTACCTCATGGCAGTGTAACACAATGTAATAGTGGCAATATATGTTCAGATCCTTGCTTATCTGTTTATCTCACTGAGCTAAGGAGTTTAATAAGCTGTAAGACATGTTTTTGTCTTGCCAGCCTCTGTCTTCTTACAGCAAACTATATTCATATCAAAGAGTAGCTGATGTTAAGGGTTATGTACATGAGAGCACCCTTGATGGGAGGCATGTGGCACTGATAAAACGAGTAGTTTGACACAAAGCAGCCTGAAAAGGGGAAACTCCTTTACAGGCATCTTTACTCTTATGTGCATTTCAATTTACACTACATCAAATTGGATTAGAGTCTGTTAATTCAATTAATGACTACATTGAAAGTTTGCCTTTGCTCCAGTGAAAACAGGAGGGCAGCTTCTAATAGCCTATGGATTTAATGACTGCAACTTTGAAGAGTGTTAAGCTAAAGTGAAGTTCAGAATGGCTTGTTAACTGGGTTTATTAGCTGTTGACCTTCTCTTTCAGCATAATAGTAGCAGCCAGACTGAAGAAAGCATTAACGTCCTCATTAGCATTTATCTAAAGATAGGCTGCTGCCCATTCCACAGTAAATTAGCTCAATCAGCCATAAAGAGCCTGAGAAACATTTTCTCACATACCTTTCATTCTCTTTCTTGCTCCTGCCCCTCGATCCCCTCCCCCTCCTTATTTTTTAAAGTTAGTCGAGTTCATTTTATCCAGCATACTGAGACTGAAGCCTCAGGACAGTTGCATTTAAAGTGTTTCTACATGCTTATATAATTACAGACCTTCTCCTGGGAGACAAAGGCTGGGAGTGGAATTACAGGCTTCCAGGGATGTCCTTGGCTTAGCCTTTTGCAGAGATTAGGGTTGTCTTGCTTGTTTTCCAGTACAGCCCTGCTAAGCTCAGCCTCGGGATAGCCGGGCTGACTCAGGAGCTGGTTCTCAGCAAACCAGTCTGTTCTGTATGTGTGAAAACCGGTGTGGTTTGAGGTGCAAAATGCACTTGTCCAAGCCCACCTGCTGGTTTGACCCTTGCTGGTAGCTGGAGTTGGGAAAAGCATGGGAATGCTGGCGACTCAGTGGCTGAGGAAATGCCCCGGGCTGGTTCAGCTGCACACAAAAACTCGAGAGCTGGACTCATGATCCTTGTGGGCCCCTTCCAACTCAGAATATTCTGTGGAACCTGTGAAAAAAAGCTGTGTTCCCTGCCCTCCCTCTCTGCTGCCCAACTCTGTGCTCAGGCCTGGCTTTGGGGAGCAGAGGCTGAGAGGAAAAGAGATTGGTAGACCTGGTTTATGTTTGTCACGTCCAACGGGGAGAGGATTTGTGCCTCTTGTGCAGCAGGTTTTGTTCAAGGTAAATAATTCATATATAATTAATTGTGATCTTCTGCACATCAACAGCTGAGGAGGCTCAGGGTGCCAGCCTGTGTCCTGCCCACAGATCTGATGCCCAGTTTATGGAGAATAATTTTTGGCAAACCTATAACCCTATACACTTAAATCATTTTCTGGGACATTTTATTATTCTTTCTGTTCAATCTGAAAAGATGCTAAGAATGTCAACCCCAGCTCCAGAATACTTTGGTTATTCAGATGAGATAAGCCTTGTCTGTTTACAGTTCAGATTGTCCTTACAGGTTTTGTTATATCAAGTCTCGTATTCCCTTTTAAGTTTATAAATGAACATTAATGCAGGTCACTGAAATAAAAGGTAAATAAACAGCATTTTCCTACTTTTTCCAGTACATTGAAAAAAATTAAATTAGAGACTAGGAGAATTTAAGGAAAAAAAATGCTTTAAAAGGAGGCAAGGAAACCAGTGACAGTTTAATTACTGGTAGTATATCACTTGGTCCAGGTTGCTTTACAGCAGTTTAGTGGGTTTTCTTCTTCAGCATTTCCTAAGAGCTCCTCTCACATTTTTAGCTCTATTATATGAAGTATTGCATAAACTTCTTTTAGAAGACTGCTGCTTCCTCCAGGCTTTTAAAACAGGTTGTGAGGGAAAAGCAAAAAAGCAATCTTGGTGCAGAGAGAGGAGGAGGAGAATGGAAGGATGATGAGGTGAGAGGAGGAAAGACCCCAAGTTCCCAGGTAACAAGAGGCAGGATGAGAGGAAATGGTCTGAAGTTGAGCTGGGGAAGGTTTAGGTTGGATATTAGCAAAGAATATTTTTTAAAGCCTTTTTATTTACTTTCTATTTGCTCAAAACAGGGCTCTGCTTCCAGCCACCCTGTCTTTAGGTTTTCCAAACCAGTAATTATTCAGGGTTTTATGTCTGATGTAATATTTCTCCTGAAGGAATAATCAGCTGCCAAAAGTTTGACAGTCTCACCATAAACAGTTAAACACACAGTCAGACTCTGAAATTTCAGAGCTTGATCTTTGTAAGTGTGGGTCCGGGCCTAGCGAAGTACTTAAGCATGTGCTTAATCTTAAGCCCCTGGGCAGCACCATTAACTTCAACAAAACTCTCCCTGTATTTAAAGTTAAGCTTGTCCTGAAGGATTCTGCTAAACTGGAGCAGGAATACTTGGCATCTTGCAGGATAAAGTCATAAAAGCAGCCCAGTCTATTAAGGCAGCTCAGCTTCTTCAGCTGTCGTTGGTTTTAAGAGGATTTTGGAATATAGTGATTTTCTTTGCTTCTGGGAAATCCACTGTGTTGGCTGCTGCTGTGGAGGTATTCCAGCTGCACTTGGGGCACCTACATTTTATGTACTTCAGGGAAAGTTACTTTAAATAAAATGGAGGGTTTTCACATAAATGTACTGTCTGTGTGCTGGAAATTCAAAGAATTTACTTCCCTCAGAGTAGAATCATGGTTTTATTTGTGAACATCAGAGTTTGTGATCTGGTGATGGCTTTGAACTTTGTAACTCAAGAGGAGCATTTTATTATTTGTGAGACTTTTTGGCACCTGTTTTGCCTGTAATACGTTTTGGGTTATGAGTTCTATTAATTAAAAATAAAAAGCTGTGCTGATGGTGAGGAAGCAGCTGTAGTGTTGTTGTATCTTAGAGTTAAAAAAGCACCATGGACTTAATAGGATTAAATCTGACTTCTAATAGGGATGGGCACAATCTGCAGAGCTCTGCTTTAGCTTTGAGCACTTCTGCTTGTACCAGCTGAGCTTCCCGGGATGAAGGGTAGAGAAGGGGGCAGCAGCCAGAGGGTCAGTGCAGGACAGGACTCTGAACCCTTGCATGAGGTGAATTTCTGCTGGTTGAGGACAATGCCTACAAGCACCAGGACCGTTTGGTCTGCAGCTCCACCAAGGCAGCTGCGATCCTGCCATCCTGAAAGGGCTTTTCCAAAACTCACTTAATTGCTCTGTACCGTGTTTGCCACATCCCGGGCACGGGGAGGCTGCAGGGAGGTGCCGCAGTGTCAGAAGGGCTGAGAAAACCTGGACTGGGGGTGAGCCTTTCGGTGGGGGTTGTGCTGCCTGCACACTGGTGGTTTTTCCTTAGAAACAATTTTGGAGCAGGGAAAAGCTGGTCGGTAGCACCATCTGCAGGCTGCGAACCAGGGTGGGCGCCGCTCACTGCGCGCTGGAGTCTGGCACTTGCAGGGAAAATCAGGGACAAAAAGCACCTGGAAGAAAGGGAATATCAGGAAGAGCTGTGCCAGCGCAAGCCTCGGTTGTTGAGCATTTCTGGTGGGTGCTTTCACGTCCCACAGCGGTGCTGTGCCCAGGAGAGGGGGAGGCCCACGGAGCGGGTGGCACTGCCCGGGGGCCGGGTGGGCACGTGGTGATGCGCTGCTGTGCCAGGACTGCTGCCTGGAGATGGAGCTCAGGACCGTGCCTGGAACTTGTCACTAAGCCTGTTCCCTCTGCCCTGAGTCAGCACATCCCTTTGCTGTCCCAAATAGATGGATTTGCTGTGAGCTCTGCGTTACTCGAGGCTTTTTTCGCTGTGAGCTGTAGAAACCCTCTGAAGTTCAAACCTTGCTCTTTCAGTCTCTCTTCAGCAAGGGTCCTCTGGGGTATCAGGTCGTGACCTGGAGTAACAGACAACACGAGCATATTCCAATCAGGGGATGAAGTGCTGTTTTCTCCATCCTCACTTCACCCCAGTGAGGCTGAGGCAGCTCCAGGTACATCAGGGCTGTGGATCCCGGGCATTGCCCCAGCTTGGGGCTCCCGCCTCCACAGCATCCTCAGGCAGGGCCACAGCAGCTCCTGAACCCCAGGGCCATGCAGAGAACGTGAGTGCAAACACTAGAGACAGCACGAGAGGAGCAGGTAACCCTCCCATTAACCCTTGGCCGTTTCTCCATGGGCAGCCCTGCGAGCCTTTCCGTGCCCGAGCTTGGTGCCACATCCAGCGCTGCCGCTGTCCCGGCCGCTCGCTCACAGGGCCCGAGGTTGCTCCAGCTCTCTGCAGCAGATGGCACTCTTTAGTTCTGTTTCAAGCCCTCTCCTTCTGGAAGTTTCTCTGGGAGAATCTGTTTTAAAGAAGCCTCACCGCTTTCCCAGCCCTGTTTTCCATGAGGCTTCATGAAAGCTTGTAAAGGCCATTGACTCTGGAGGGAGCCAACAGTGGCACTCGGGTCCTGCAAGGTACTCCTTGAGCACATTTCCTGTTTCTTTAATCCACAGTGGACAAGGGGAAGCCTTCTGTGTTCTTGGCCCACTTTTATTTTGTCAGTCCCATCCCATCTTGTGTATCAGACCCATTGCAGTGTTTCAGTGAGAGAATTAAAAAGTGATGACGACGATGATGACAAACACCACTCCCAGTTTCACAGCCTTTCTGTATCATGGAAGGGAGAAAAATAGTGACTACAACCTAAATGAGCCATCACAAAAGTCTGTGGCATTGGTTGTACTTTGTCTGCATGGATAAGGTGTATATTTAAAACAGACTCACTGCATAAGAGCCACGATTTCTGTGAATCCCGTCATGCAAAGCATGGAAACGCTCTGTGCATGTGGTGTCCTCCCACCCCCTCTCCCCGAGATGCTGCTGACCATAAGTGTAGGACAGACTGCACAGAGGACTCGCTGTGGCCATGCAGGTGACTGGGCTGGGCAGGACGAGGGGACAGTGATGTGTGTCCATGAGATATTGGCTGAAGGGCTGCTGAGCGGAGCAGTGGGAACGGGTGGCACGGGGGCCTGGGCTGGCCTGGCTGCTGGGGCACAGCTACTGATGGTGTTCTGTTTTCTTTATACACTGAGATGTTGTCTCTGGCCTTTGTACCAAAATCAGCTGTCACAAACCTGAATAAAATGTTGGATGGAAGGCAGATGTCAATGCCGGGACTGGAAAAGCTGTGCTCTGTCCCCTGTGACAGGCTGAGCTGTGGCACCCCAGGCATCACTGTGCGCATTTCTGCCCTGTGTTTTATCCAGGGAACCAAGATCTTGCATTCAAAATTAGGTAAATAGGTGTTTGCACACATTTACAGAGGTTATTTCAGGGAAGATCAAAGTTTTCCACCCATTACTGCATGTATTTGCCCATAGGAAGAAAAGACTGATTTTGTTGTTTTGGACTATTTATTTATATGTTTGGCTTTGATTTTTTTGTTCTCTCTTAGCTGGGATGCTCTGTTGGTTTTTCCTAATTACAACATGGTTGCTCTTCTGAGCAGAAACTGCTGTCCATGGAAGTACACTACAAGATGTCTCTGCTCCATAAATCACTCCCAGGATTTTATTAGACTGTTTATGTAACCTTAGTTTATGTGCTATAATTCTTTGCTATAATTCTTTGTGTTGCCTAGAGCAATTCCCAAAGAGAATGTTTGTTCTTCTTGCTTATAAATTCTTTCATATGGGCATTGCTTAGACCTACTTTGCTCTCCATCACTTTCCTTTTCCTCTTTTTTGGGTAACACTTGGTAGCATTATAAATTCCAGTTACTAAAACCTAACATGGGTTAGGTTCTCACTTATCATGAGCTATAATTCTCTTGAAAATGGGAAGGAGTAGCTTTTTCGTTAACCTTAATGCATTGATTTTCATTTTGGAACTATCTAATCCACTAAACCCTGGTGCAGTTCTTGGCGTCCTCCTTTTTGGAGACCTTTGAGTGGACCAGCTTTGCTTTGGTCAATCACACCTAGGTGAGATAACTAGTAATAATTGGATAAAATAAAAATCTGATGATTTCAGGAGGCACAAAGCACAAGGGAAGCGGGCAGTGGAGCACAGGTTTTCTACACAAGGTCTCATGAAAGCAATACATGTGCCAGTAACATCTGAAGGCAGCAGGACTGCTTAGGGGCTTTCACTGATGCGTGTTCCATCAGTTTATAAAACCATAGCCTCCAACATCTGATAAAAATCAGCTGTACTTCTTTTCTGAAATCATAGCATGGCCACATGCAGAGTGTTTTGACATAAATCTCCCAAGCTGTGGTGGGAATGGGGTGGGTGAGGATGCAGCATCTCCCCTCCTGCCAGTGCCTTGGGAACACACTGGCTTGGATGGTTCCACATCCTTTGATTCCTGGATGGCTGCTGAGGCTCCTGAGAAGGGGGTGAGCTGGGGGAACTCCAGTTCTGCCCCTTGCCCACACATCAGAGGGCCTGATAGGACCTCTCCTTCTGCCCACTTCACATCAGCCTGGGGGAAATGTGATTGTTTTCCCTTTCTCAACAGTGCTCAAAATTTGCTGGTGAACCAACAGGTCTGCTGCATTATAAATCCTTTGAGATGTGTAAATAGGATATTTTTCTCATACAACAAAAATAATTAGCATCCAGATTTCTTTAAAGTTACAGAGTAGCACCTGGGTGTTATCTCAGGGCTACATGGCTAAACCACCTCTACCCCACATATGACCATATTATTTAATGTTAATTTTCATACTGTGTCTGCCTCTGTCTCCAGTCACTGCCCCAATCTGCCTCTCCTTTCTCTTACCCTCCTGCATCCTTCCCCTAAACACCCTTAGTTTGCATGTAGGCACCTCTGTAGAGGCAGCAAATTCCCACTGTGGTGTCTCTCTGTACTGTGGGCTACAACTTGCTTTTGCTCTCCTTTTAATTTTTTTCCATGACTAATTTGACCACATTTAATCAGAGGTAACTGAGGCAGGGGAGGGGACAGTCCATGTCTGTGTGATGTCACTGCCCCCGGGCCGAGCCAGCCCCTGTGCAGAAGTGGCAGCGCTTCAGAGAGCCATCGGGGCTTAGAGGAATCTGAAACAGATTTCAGGACAGCCTGCTTTCTCTCTCTCTTCTCTACCCCCACCTCTGTAAACATATGAAAGAAACATGAGAGAGCATTAAACCACAGAAGACAAATCATGGTCAGAATAAATATACTGTTTGCTAGCAAACTTAAAAATACGCTTGTGGATTCTAATAGCTGTAGGCAAGAGTTGGATATTTATTGCAACCAAGGCTTACTGTGGTTTATTATGTTTATAAAACAGTTTAATACTACTTTTCTTTTAAAATGAGTTTTTAATTTAGAATAATTTTTTAGGATTTGTTTCCAGAGTACAGATGGCTGATCGCTGCGGGGGTGCGGGGTGAGAGGGAGAAATGTGCTTGTGGGTGTGTTTTAAAAGCGCTCCCAGATGGAGTGTATTGAATGAAATTTAAACCATTGCCCTGTGAACTACAAGTGTGATAAATATAATCAGTCAATCCACAGAACCACAGCGGAGGGGGGAGCAGATTGATGGGCACATGGTGGGGAGGGAGGTGGGTCGGGCAGCGTGGCCGCCCGTGTCTCCAGCGTGGACTTCTCTTATGGAGGGTTCCTGATCGGCACCAACGTGCTGACAGCATCCCCCACCTCCTCTGTAACCCACCCAGTCCCTCAGTTCCTCCCAGTGCAGTATTCACTGAAAAAAAGGAAGAATTCATGCCAAAAAGAAGGTCTGGCTGCTGGAAGTACCGAGGTCTTGGAGCGTTTTTCATTTACTCACTCTTAGTTACTTTCTAAGTGTGAGAGTTTACCGACATCACTGTTCTCTTGCAGAGGTTAGTGTAGTCCAGCATTTTAAAGCCTGTAGATTTCCTTAGAAGGATTTGTTTGTACAGCTTCTCTCTGTGTTTAAGGCAAGTAGGCCACGCTGAATAAACTGTGCACAGACGTTCTTGGACAACACAACACAACAGGTGAAGGAAATGGAGGAAATTTTAATTGCTCCAAAGTTCTGAGATCTTCCAGGCTCTGGGAAACAATTTTCAGCTAAAAATGATCTATGGGCCTTGAGTCTGGGACAGTGTGTCTTTGTCCTGATGTGCAGATGAACAATGCAGCGTTCCCTCTCTGATAAACCGTGGAAGAGGGTGTAAGATGGACACTGGGAATCACTTCTCTCATTGCAAACACGTAGCAGCTCAGCCTCCTTGGCTTCCTTCCTGCCAACTTCCATCAAAAATGAAGTCATCTCTGCCCTGGCTGGGATAAATGTCTGGCCAGCTCGTTTTCCAAAAGGATGTGCTTTGAGCAGGGCTGATTAGAAGGGTGACAGTTTGTTTTTTCCCAGCCAGTACAAATTTAAGGCCATGTCCACACTTGCAAAACTTGGCGTTTTCTCTCCCGCTCTCCCTCCACTGTGCTCTCATCACGCCTAATAACTCCATACAAAATTGCCAGATAGGCTTCCCGACTTCCACGCTGCCATTTGGATGAGATTTGCTCCAAGCAAGACCTGCTGGTGCTCAGTTGCACGGTGTCTGCACGGGCAGGAATTGCTGGGCTGGGCTGGACTGCCCAGCTCCCGCGTTCCCTGCCCCGCTCTGCGTTCCCTGCCCGGCGGGAGGCTTGGCTGGCAGTCCGTCCCTGTGCACACTCCGTGCATCTCATTCCTGTGCCTCTTCCCAGCGGCTCCTTTGTTGTGCTGCTGGCAGCCGTCGTTTGGGGAAGGCACACCCGGAGCAGTTCCAGCTGGCCGGGGACAGCCGTGCAGGCCCCCGTGGGGCTCTGGAGGGCTGGGACCCGGTGCCAAGCACGTTCAGGCATTTACATCACTTGATACATTTTCAAGAGACCCACAGAGATCCAACCTGGGTTTGGGCAGCCAACACTTCCCTGTGTTGGTGCGGGAGATGCAGGATCTGCAGCAGGGAAGTGCAGCAGTACTGGTGGTTCAGCTGTGCTGGTGGTTCCTCTCAGTGTTGAAATGGACTTTTATCTTTGACAACCTCAGCAGATCAGGGGGTGGGATAACGAGAGGACATCTCTTGGGATGGGGCTTTGAACAACCTGATCTAGTGGAAGGTGGCCCTGCCCGTGGCAGCATGTTGGAAGCAGATGGTCTTTAAGGTCCCTTCCGACCCAAAACATCCTGTGATTCTATGTAGAACCAACTGGCCAGCTTTCTGAGCTGGGATGCTGGATGTTTCCTCAGTCTCATGATCTGTGTGAAAAGTTTCAATCAACAGTGGTACAGCAGGGAGAAAGGAATAGCCAGATTAAGACAGGGATGTTAGCAAATGGAAGGGCTTCTGTTTTAAGTACAAGTGGTGGTGTTGATAAATAGAAATGCAGGCTCCAAGCCTGGAAAGTAGCTTTCCATGTTGTCACAGAGCTGTCAACTGCATTTGTGGAAGGATGTGTGTCACGTGAGGACAAGGGTGCTCGTGTGACAGAGAACATCATCATGGTTGGCATCCTTGTGGGTAATATCGTTAATAAGTCTAATTGCATTGTGGGGCTGTAGTCTTCTACGCCAAATGCTATTTTTCACAAGCTCCATCAACTCCTGGTGTGTACTAACACTTGTGTGTCTGATGCCTGGTGCAGCAGGAGTGAAGTAGCTGTTTTTTAATTACATGCAGGTTTGCCTTTGTGGAGAAGCAAACCTGCCCTCCAGGTGAACATAATCCTTGCAATATTAATGGATTTAAAGCTGTACAGACCTATAAGCAAACTTTGTAAAGGACTTCTTTTGCATATGTAAAGTGAGCTGGAGATAGGAGCCATAATTAGAAGAAGCCATTCTTAAAACCTCATAAGGGATGTTCAGTCATACATAAATTAAAAGTGGAATTTAGCATATTTAACAAGTGACATTGCCTTGTAAGACATGCAATGCCAAAACAATGAACTTGTTGTAACTTGACAGTCTCCCCCTGCCTGTAGGTTATTTGTGGCTCTAGGCTGTACACAGAATCCCTGCCTTATTATTCGCTTTATTGGTAGTTTCTGTTGGAGCATTGTTGGGGGGAGCTCAGTGTGGTGATGTAAGAAAGTAATTAGCTGTGCAGGTCGTATTTAATTTAAAAACAATGGTTCATGGCGTTTCAACTCTCTTTTCAAAGGAGGCATAAATTTTGCTAACCAGTGGTGAAAATTCAAACTAGGATATTTGTAGCCCTGTAGACAGTCAAACCAAAGCATTGGATGGCTGCAGAACATATCCATAAAACAAGTCCTGGGAGCTTAGCTCAAAACTTTAAACCTGATTCTAATTTGCTTTATGAGTCTCAGTTTTTCCCATGTGTAAAGTAGAGATTTCTCTTTGGTGCATGAAGCTTTGATCAAGCCAACACCTGTATGAGTTCCACAGCCATTCCCCTGCTCTGCATCAAACCATTCCTGTGCTCCTGAGCCAAAAGTTGCAGCTCCATTCTCCTTCTGCCTCAGATACAAACAGCAGGATCTCTCATCTGCAAACAGGTAGAGTTCTTAGGAAAGCAGAGTTGCCATATGGAGAACAAGAAGTCCGTGTGTTCCCACAATAATAGATGCCTCAGACTGTGCCTGCACATCTTGGTTGGCTTTTTCCTTGCTCCTTCTGTGTGTTTCACCTCTTTGGATACAAATCCTGGTTCCTTGTGCTTCCTGTATCTCTCATGGCTTTCCTGAACCTGATGTAAGAAGCTTTTTTCTCTCTTTTACCAAGGTCTCTTGATTTGTCTTCATTTTGTTTTAAACTCTGAAACACTGGTAATGCAATTGTAGAGCTAAATAAACACTGTATTATGTTTGGGGATATTGCTTTCAGGAAAAATGGTCCAGTGCACAAATTGATAGTGGAGTGTATTGCACTTAAGAAAGATGGACTGTGCACTTTACTGCTTGCTGGAGGAAACACTGCGGGAATTTTTGGTTCAATTTCTTTTTTTTTTTTTTAATAGTTTAGTTTTTTACTCATCTATTTTTAGAATGTGAGTGTGGTGTGTAAAATATCAATGTCCATGGAGATGTTATGTTTTGAAAAGCACATGTTGTCATCTCCATCATTTTCCAGTGTGCTTCCTGCAGGAAATCCTTGAGGAGCCTAAAACAATCCCATCTTTTTTTTTTTTTTTTTTAAAGGTTACCGGTATGTCTTTTTAGAAGAAAACCCAACAAAACAACAACAACAAAAAAAAAAACTCCAGGAAAAAAAACAAAAAACCCCAGCAAAAACCCCACAACCCAATAGGTTTCTTGTGATCTCAGTAACAAGGAAAATGAATAGTATGGCTTTTCACAGGCTGCTTTTTATCTTGTCTCTGAAGGGGTGTTGGTGACCAAAGGGAGAAGGCAATGACCACTTTCTGTTCTACCACCATTGTTTCTCTCTCCTTAATTTTTTTTCCTTTTTTTTTTGACCTGGACACCTGTCTGTCTGTCTTTTGATTCAGAGCCCCCTATAAACCAGGGGGGCTTTACTGAAGTGAAATGCACACGAATGTTCATGATGGGATGTTCTTAACAAGCTCGGTTTCTTTTGAGTAGTTTCCATTTTAACTTCTAATGGGTAAGAAAAAACTGCTTAAGTAGAAATGCATGTTTTTATCATTAACTTCTGTAGCTAAGATTAGTTTTCTAGAAGAATTAAATTTACTTTCACATCTCATTCTTTATTCTTTTTCCCCTCTCATTTTCTGTCAGAATTCACTTTATTCACTTTTACTGTGGCTTTATTATCTCACTGCCAAAATTAAAATCATACTGATGCTAACTGATTTTTTGGTGGTTGTGATGACAGATCTGTGATGTTTAGAGGTTTGCATTCCTGCCCTCCCTCTGAGTTTCCCCTCCCCTTAGGGGTGTCCATGCCGAAGAACAAGCTCTTTGCCTATGGCGCTCGTTGTTGAACCTTCAGATCAACCAGTTAATATTCAAAACATTTTCTATTTAAATTAAAAACTTACTTCTTCTTAATCTCCCTGTTCCCCACAAAAATCTCAGGCTCAACCTCTTATGCTCCAAGTCTAAACCCAAAGGGTAAATGATCTTTACTGTAAGAAACTAATCAGATGGAGGAATTGACTTAATAGAGAAATTTTTTGAAATGGGTCTTGCTGATAATAAAAAGGGAGAGCCTCAAAACACTTCTGTGCTTTTTGAAGTCTTAGCAGAAGGCATCAATAGACATCTCCTGTGGTAAGGATTTAGCCTGAATTTATTGAAATCCGTCTATTAGGTCCGAGTCTGTTGGCTTCTGAGGGCAGCTGCATATACCACCTGTATTTATGGCTCTTTGAAAATCTCAGATTTATGAACCAGAATTATATTTTGGCAACTGTCCCACGCTTGTGCTGCTCATATGCCATGTATTTATATAGTGTGTAACTCTGTAGGAGTGCTGTCCATGAGCTGCTGGGTTAATGCAGTGCAGTGTTGTTGCACGAAGGTCTTTCCTTCATGGATGCATTCTAGAAAAACAGCCAGGACAGTTTAAGGATGTATTTCCTTTTAAAGGCTTTAAAAAGGAGATTACATACTAAGCAGCATTAGGTAAACTGGAAGGGAGACCTGAACACTTCAGAACGTTTAAACTTTGTTCCTTACTGTAGTGCTTGGAGGCAAATTGCTTTTGTTTCACTTTTCAGCCTTTTTTCAGTCCTTCCTGTCCTTCCTGTACTTTCTCACCTGCGCTGTGCTCAGCAGCAGTGAAGGAGGACATGAGAATTTAACAGGATTAGAAAAGTTAGCAGGGGGATTTTGAAAAAAGAAAAGGAAAACGTTGTGAACCAAGTCATTTGGTACCTGTTACTGGCTCTACCTGCTTGTTTAGTAACTGGAGAATGCAGAAGTGCAGGTGGCCCTTCATCCAGGGCCTGGCTGTGCTGTGTGGGCCTGCCAAAGAACTGAGGATTCAAGTCCTTGTTCTGTGTCCAGATCTGCCTTCCTGAATGTCTTGCTTTATCTTCTGGGTGCAGGAGAAGAGTGAACGAAGCTGCTGACTCAGCTGGAGAGGGTGCAGGGTGTGCTGGAGACCTGCTGGCAGCAGAGAGCTCAGGAGGGCTCCTGTTGGGAGTCTCTTCCAAGGCAGAGGGGCTCAAATTGCTGCTCCTCCAGGAGGTGAGGAGGGAAGTGTGGGATTTGGCTAAAGCAGGGCCAGGGGCTCCTGCAGGCAGGTAAATCTCCTCCACTGTGTGCAAGTATTTGATTCTTGTAAGTGCCAGACTGTGAGGGAGTTACAGCCTGGGGGGGTGAGGAGAGCAGGTTAAAAGTTAGTCCATCTCAGAAGGCCCAGTACAGGAAGGACTCGGCTTTGGGGGGACTGGGGAAAAAGTAGACTGGAGTCAAAATAATGTACTTTGCTTTCTTTTCATTACTCCTTTTATGTGCTTTTCCCCTCCTTGGTCACTTCCTCCAATAAAAGAACATTTTTTCATCAGGAATTTCTCCATACCTTCTTTGGGGAATAGCAGTTATTTTTCTCCATCCCTCTAATCCACTTCCCCCCTCTGCCCACATTTCACACCTCCGGGAAAATCTGAAGGCACTTCATTCCCTCCTTCTTGTCAGGTTGGTTAAAAGTGTTGTCAGGAAATAGAACTAAAAGCTGTTCTGTCCCAGGAGGTTAGAGCCTCTCTGCAGCCCTGTCCCTGGATCCCAGAGCACTTCAGTCCCAGCCCAGGCTGGCCGAGCACTGGGCACGGTGTCACCAGGAGGTTCCATTACCTGCTGGGCAATCAACGCCCCTCCTTGCAGGGTTCCCATTAGGTCTTTCAGCACTTGAAAGGGCTGTAGTTCACTGCTGGAATGTCAGCAGAAGGTTTTAATTTGGGACTCCTAATGGGAAGTATGTCCACAGAGCTTTGCCCAGAAAAGGGTTAATGTGACAGACCCAGACTTCTGATGGAGTAAAGCAGGAAAAACTATTTCCATCACGGTAAATAAAAGTGCATTAAAAAGACATTTAGTCATGGGAATAAAAGCTAAAGAAACACATGCTACATTGGGATGGTTTATATTAGTGTCATTAACTCCTATGTTTTGGAATAACTCCCAGATGAAGGATTATGCTGAAAGTAGGAATTAATGGCACTAATGTAAGCCATTCTGTGGGGTGTGCGTTTATACCTCGAATTTTGAGGCACGCAGTGAGGAGTTGGTAACACAGCATGTTGGACAGAACACAACTAAAAGTTGGTATGAACAGGCCTTGCTTTGGGCCAAGGGAGCTTTATCCTGTAGCCTCGAGACAGCTGGAAGGAGGGTGGAAAATCCTACAGTAACCTTGTGTAATCTGCCATCAAGGCCTTGAGCTTCTCTGAGAGCTGGCCACCTTATTGCAGAGAAGAATTCAGTGTGGAGGGGTGTGCAGCCTGCAGACCACAACAGGGACTGAAAGGGCCTGTCCCAAAATTCTTACAGGGTTTGCAACCTAAAATGAGCAAAGTCCTTTGCAGCTTCCAGGGAGGCCTTTGAAGCAGAACACTGATGGCAGTGGTGGAGCATGGCTGAGCTCCCTGGGTGGTGCAGAGGGAGCAGTAGCAGTTGGCTCCTTCCACTGACAGATCTGCTCTTTGGGGAGTTTAGGCCCAGTAAATTTTCTGAGACGTCTTTAGTTCAAAGCTGTTTTGTTCTCCAGACTGTGGATTCCACCAAAGACATGATCTGTAGGACATCAATAGGTGACTCAAGGGTAGATGCTTATTTTGTTCCATTAGTTTGTTTTTCATTGCTTCACTCTATTCAGTGATTATTTTACCACTCTTTAGGATGAGGTTTTTCAAAGTATGTGAGCAATGCAGAACTATAAGGAACATCCATCCTGGTGAAAATGCCACCTGTAATATTTATATTGCCATCCTATCCTTCGTGTCTGCTGCAGTAACATTTCACAAACCGCCACCTCTTGAGCACAGGGCCCTCAGTCCCCAGTGCTGATGGCCCTGCCTTGCTTGGACCTCCCGGCAGGTCCCTGGCCCGTGTGGGTGTTTGAGGAGGCACCTTGAAGGGGTTCACTCTGCAGCTGCCTCATGCTGCAAAGATGGGCATGGAGAATCCCAGGGTTACACATTCCTGCTGCCTCTGCCACTCCAACTGATGGACCAGATGTCAGGCAGGAAAGGGGCTGTGGTTTATTTTATAGATGTGACTGCAGTTGGGGTATCGGGAGAGTTAGGATTGCCAAATATTTTCATTATGAACTCCTTAGTTGCTTAAAGTTTATGATAATATTATTGTTAGGAAGAAAAGCTGGTCTTGAGGGTTATTTATTTCTTGGTTTAAACTAGGATTATAAGTAGTGATTCGGTTGGTTTGGGTGTGTAGAAAAATATATCAATACTTTTTCTAAAAGTCTTGACAGGGCATCCTAGTGCTTTCTACTAGAACTGGGAAAAGTTTAAGGGAACAGAAGACACGTGCTCATATCTGTGTTATTCTTTTAAAAGCTGAGGTTTTGGTTATAGAAGGATATGCAAAAAAAAAAAAAAAAGCAGAGCCTTAATTTTTATGAATGTGCCAACTTTGACACTGAATCCAAGACATTTTTGTTTTAACCAACTGTGGTATTTCTCCATTCATATCCAAATTCAGATAAATCCAGTTTTGGCTCTTCCTCTTCTTCCTGAAAGTTTGAGGTACATGTCAGTACTCTGTAGGAGCTTCCTCAGGTTTTGTCGTTATCATCTAATGTCTTTAGAGGCATTAATGCCCCTAGAGGTATTAGAAATAGATCTTTTTTGATCTTCACAAATCTCATGGCCTGTAAAATCTCTCCCACCAGGACTGCAGTATCGCTGGTGAGGCTGGAGGGGACTGCATGTTAGTATTTGCTCCTCCTTTCCTCTTCCTTTTTCTTATCCATTTGGATAAAAGGAAATGATAAAGAATCCTCTGCCAGCATTACACTTATATGTGTTTTATTTTGATGATGCCTCTGCTTATAAGTGCACCCTTGTATGTGAAACTGTGAAATTCAGTGTTTTGATTAACTTCAGTTGGCCTAACTAAACTTTGAAATGGAAACTAACTTTGCTGAAAACAGAAAGCTTCTTAGCTTCCGGACTAATCCTGGAATTACACACTGGATTTCCTTCATGGAAATAAGTGTGCTTAAAAAGTTACCTCTGCTAAGTAGGTTTGCACTGTTTGAAGAGACCCAGGAACAATAACTGACTTTAACCCCTCCCATCTGTGATTCCCTCTGTCTCAGGGAACAGGGTGTTCAGGTCAGAGGATCCTGTGTGTGCCCAGGCAGGTGTGATCACCACCCACGTGGGCTTTCATTCACAGCCTACTGTTATGTGCCAGATGATTAAAAATAAAACCAACAGCATCCGGAGTGTGTTGGTGTGCTGTGGCCTCATGCTGAGCTGCCTGATGTAGGATGGGGTGGGATTGTGTTCCAGGCACTTCCCAGCTTGGTGGATTCACAAGGTCCTGCTCAAAGGTGTGTGTGCCCCTCAGGTGTGTGGTGGTGTTGGGTGTAGTCAAAGCATCCCGTTTTTGGCTCTGAGCTGTGGATGCACACCCTGGAGATGAACAGGTCTCCCAGGTGAACATCCCTGGAACACCCCTGGAGCACCCCTGGTGTGGTGTCTTGGGCTAAAGGTCTGTTGGAGTGTGGTGGGAAGCATCCTGGAGATCACAGTGACGTGTGCTGTGTTGTGGCTGGGGCTGCCACGTCCTCCCCTTGTGCTGATCCACAGAATGATCCTGTAAGACTTGCAGGAAGGTCTGAAAAGCCTTTTGCTTCATGGAAAGGCTGGCACATGTTCGGGCAGGGAGCTCCTCCATGGCAGGGGCACTGAAACTGATGAAGCACATGGAGGGAATAATAATCCTACACTGAAAGTGTATCGGCTCAGGAGACACAGACTTGACTTTGTCTCTGGTTTAAGCTCAGTCTGTCCACAGAGACCTTCTCTTTTCTCTGCCTCATTACTCGTTTGTGAAGTACCTATAAATTCTGCTGCTTTTCCTGACTGGGATTTTGTCCTGTTTAATTCCTTTATGCTTGTGGTGGCCTTGGACAGTGCAGTGAGGGGTCCACATAGGTTCAATAAATAAATGATGGATATGATTATTTCTCCTCTATTTGCACATTCACAAGGCTGTGTTCTTTTGTGCCCTATATTTAGTGCAGAATTTGTAATTAATTATGTTGCAGCAGCTTTTCCAGTGGCTTCAGAAAGGTCGGTGTGAGTTAATTTTTTTTTGCTTTATCGTTTGTCTGTTTAGCTCTGAATTTGAGATAAAACCAACTTTGCTGAGTGGTGACTACATGCCAAGAAAAATATGTTCTGTTCTAAATTCAGCTTTACTTTTCCCCCTTAAATACATCATTCTTCACAAGTAACTTAGAGATCTTTTCCAACCGTAAGGATTCTTTACAAGGGAATTTGGAGATGAGTAGTTTACTTTGAGATGGTCTTATACAGCCTTGGTCCATCCTCCTTCTCATGTCACTCAGCCTGGAGAAAGTGGCTTTGCTTTTTTGTTGTTTTACCGTTTAATGGTTGTGTCCTGTCAGAGTCAATACCTTCCCCTGCCATTAAGCACTTGGGAGAAGGAGGGAAGGAGGGAATATATATCTGTAATTTCAAACTGCCTTATGTACCTACTGACATTTACCACCATACCTTCAAAAAGCAGACAGACAAACTTGAGTGTCCAAAGGCTTTGCCTGTACAGCTCTTGCCAGCCATGCTTCGCTCGAGCAACGAAAGATTCCCAACATCTTCAATATTTATGTTTCACAAGGCAGTTATCCTCAGTTATCCTTTTAGCAAGTCCCATTTCTCCGTGTTCTGTCATGGGCTCATTTATACAAGGCTGATTTAGTGCTAACTGGGGAGATTAGATTGCCCTGCTTGATGCTGTCAGCTAAAACTGAGTCAGTGTCTGTGTACTGTGGCCCAATTGCTCAAAGAGCCTTACCCTTCTCTGTATTGCTCATTCTATTAGCTACAAAAGCCTTTCTCACCCGGCTTTTGTGCCGAGGTCAATTAGCTCCTGAAATAGCTCATATAACACAAATAATCATGGCAGCGCTAATCCTTTGGGCAAGCTCCACACAATGGCCACTTGTGGCCCCGAGGACAAAGACGGCTGTTTATCTTCCTGCACACAGGCTGCAGGACTTTGCCCAGCCATTTGCAGAAGAATTTATTAACGCGGGGGGTCAGAGGTGGTTTGTGTTGGAGGAGATTTTCTACCTTGCCGCCATATGGGATGTCCTTGTTGGATTCCTGCAGGGTTGAGTGGGGCTCCAGGTGAGTTGGATCACAAATATATGTGTTCAAATAACGCTATCTTAGGTAAACATGGGCCTGAAAGACATTTAAAGTGCACGCTAACACAGCACATTTAATGGTCCTCACGTGCACCCGGAGAGGATTCCAGCAGGAGTGATGAGCTGCCCTCAAGCCTGGAGCTCCCACGGTAACAGTCAGCAAAGGGTTTCACAAAGGCAAATCAGCCCCCAGACAGGTGGAGTCTGGGTCTGTGGTTATCCTGTCCAAACTCCTGCACTCAAAATAACTGGAGCTTGTTCTTTTCTCCTTGTAAATGACACCTTGTCAGAAAGAAAAGAACTGCTGGACTAAGTTAATTGTAACAATTTGCTGTGTGTCCACAGAAGGAAAAAAGTTGCTCCCAACTCAAGACCCTGCAGGTTAAAACTGCCTTTGAGATGCATGTTTAGATTTCAGTATTTAAATTCTTTAGAAAGAGACAGGAGTGGAAAGGCTGCCAAAATTACACTGCAGTTAACCTTCCTGGACAGGTATGATCCACACTTGATAAAGCATGGGAAATAGGAAGAGCTGCTCACCAGACAGGAATGAAGAGGTGTTGACTTCCTTTGTCTTAAATATTTCTGCTGGCCTTTTAGCACCATAATGAGCATGCAGAAGGGAACATCGCATCCAAATAATCGGTACTGCTCTTTCCCTTGCAGGGAGGACTGAGCTGTGGTTCTGCTACAGGTGTGCCTGTAGGACAGGAGAGGGATGATTTATAGACCTGATACATGAAAACAGCACTTCCCACTGAGCACTTTCCAGGCTCACATACCTATTAATTTCCCCTATTGTTCATTTGCTTTTGCTTGCAGTTGGTCTTTCTCCAAAAGAATGATATGCCTTCTCACTGCTGAGACACAACATACTACGGGTTTGGGAATAGGAAGCTTGTATTTCTCTTGCCTTTTTGCTTTTGTTGGGGGTTTTAATTATTTCTCTTTCTCTTGTTAATTATTTCTCTTTAATTATTTCTCTACCTCATGCTTCAGGAAGCCTTGTGCAAGTTGTTTCTGTTGCAAAGTTGAGGCCTGTAACTCATGATTTCCTGAGCCCTGAGCTTTCTATGGGATTTTTAAATTATGGGATCATCCAGTGCCGTGACTGCACACTGAGCCTGCAGACCTGGCTTATGCTGGAAGTTTCTGTAGCCAGAGGCCACAGCAGATCAGTGGGGTCATGAGGAGAGAAGCGTGATGGCTTTTAAACAGTTCCTTCCCAGTGTTAGTCACTGTTATCCCAGTTACAGCCCGTCCTTGCTGGCAGTTTGGGTAGGGGGTGTGTTGCCTTTCTGTCTCTGCGTTTCCTCTTCTCTTCCCAGAGTGCCATAGAAATGTGTCCCAATGACTTTTATTTCCATAGTTTCTTTCCCTGTGCTTTCCCCCGTCTAGTTTTGCCAGAGGTTTTTTTTTTTTCTTGCTGCTGAGAAGAAAAATCTCAGTAACTTTTTCTGCTCATATAAACACTTTGAGATGAAAGTGGATGAGAACAGAACATGGCAAGCAAGTTGTACCCACAGTGTAACAACCATTACACCAATTGCTTCAGTTTAGTTCACTCTCAATAATAAGATCTGCTAAACTTTCAAGCCTCAGCATCGAGGGAATTATCTTTTAAAAGAATAACAAGAAGATATGTTTTAAAATATCTCCTTCAGCCTTGGATAAATCTAAGGGTAGATGACATTTAAGTCTCTTGGGACACAACTTTCTAAAGCAAGTTGGATGAGCTTCCCCAGCTACTTTTTCATTAAAGAGGAGTGTATAGTGCATGTTCAGAGTACATTAATGACTACATCATCAGTAATAAATTAGGTTAAGAGCTGTATGTGATGCTATCAGATCGTTGTAGCCATACTGCTTTCATTCTCTATTTTTAAATGACTCTAGAGTCATATCTAGACAAAGTCAAAGGCCTCTGAGGCCAGAGGGGAAAAAAAAGCTGGATGGCTGACTGGGAGAGAATAGCAGTAAACTTCTGGAGAGAAGAAATAAAGCTTCACACTTTTTATTTTTCTCTCACTGATTTTTGTGTGTTGTATCTCCAGTATGAGGAGGAACATGTTCCTGAAAAATGGAGAGAACCTGCAGCGTGGAGCTCATACAGTGCAGTATAAAATGGGTATTTTAGGAACAGCAGGAGCAGGAGGGCAGGTGTGCAGTGAAATGGGGCTCTCCTTCTATAACCTGCTGGTAAAATCCACTTACAGCTGACCTGCTCCCCAGGCAGAACTCACTGGGCTTCAGTGCTTGCCAGAAAGTGCTGGGTTTGTTGTTCTGTTCTTAATCTGACATCCCCTTCACAGCCACCACTCCATCACACTGTCCTGGGAATGCCAGGGGCTGTCTCCAGGCTGGTTGTGTGTTTATCTGCTAGTTCACATCTTAATGCAACTCCTGTCCTGCAGCCTTTCCTCAGCATTGATGTGGGAACGGCCAAGTCTTCATCTAATCACTTAGGAAATCAGCTGTATTTAGTGACTAAAAAGATTATTTGGTCTGAAATAGATCCTTCCCACATGCTCTTCTCCAGTGCTTGTCCAGCTGGTTGAGTTGGCCAGTAGTCAAGTGTGCTAGAGAACCAAATCCCACATTAGAATATTGACCTTTTCTTTGTTAGACATCTAATTTTATCCCAGGAGTTAGGGCAGTTTTCCTTTAGGAAATGTGCTTCCTCATCTGTTTTTGTGTAATCCAAAAGATGCTGCCACAGAGTTTGCATCTCCATTTATTATCGTTTGCCATAAAAAAGATCTCAGCTTCTCTTGGACAGAAGATGATTTCTTTTGTAGCCTTTAAAGGATTCTGACATAATCCCATATACTGGGTTAGTTTTCCTGTTTCAAGCCAGTCCAGGTCAAGTGCCCCACGCATAGATAAAAAAGCTGCTGATAGAGCATTTCAGCTCTCAGTGACTTACCTGGGGAACCACATTGCACAAGTGAACTGGGTTATTTTTTTTGAATTAGGAAAAGTTCTGTAATTATTATAAATAACTGCCAGAAAAAATGCCTGATTTAAATATAATTAGCTGTTTGGTTTGCTTTTTTTAATGAAAGAGGATGAGGATGTGTAAAAAACACAGATTTTGGGCATTATAATCTATTTTTATCCTGGCTTAGATCACTGAGAGTAGTGTGTAAACAGTGCACCAATTATTTCTGAACAGCACAGCGTCATCCTATCACCTGTTTAAACAGAATTTTACAACTGACAGTCATCCCCTAGAAGAGAATCTCTTCCAGGACATATTTGTTGTTCAAAGTGTGAAATTATCTACCTGCTGGGTTTTGTGTCCAGTTGTGCCTCTGGCTCTCCTTTGCATCTCCGTTTATTCCCTATAAATTGGTGTATATCACCTGCCTGTCTCCCAGGAATGTAGCGAAACACAGTGTTTGCAAAAGCTGTTTGGTTAAAGAGATTATCCCCAATAAAAACTGGTTCTAAACATCTGAAGAAACTGGACAATATTCAGATCCCAGATGGACATCGATGGCTTGTCTCCATAATGGTTACTGACAGCAGGAATTCGGGGCAGAATTTTCATAAGGGCTAAAACATGGGGTTTGTTTTCTTCATCTGCCTTAAATTTGGGTTCTGAGCTGTAAATGGCTTTTCTTTTTTTTTTTTTTTTTTTTGAAGCCTAAGCTTTTCCTTAGCATACAGCTGTATGAGCAAGTTATTTAATGGTGAACTAGTATGTGGGTTTGGAAAAAAGAAGATTCTCTGTGGTTGTTGGCTGTAGTATAGCTGTACAGGAACAAATCCAGGCCAGCTCACCCTGCTTGTCCCACAGGGTCTCAGTCTACAACTTTGTGAGGGGCAGAGGAGGGGCAGGACTGAGCTCTGCTCTGGGGGGAGCAGGGACAGCCCCCAGGGAATGGCTGGAGCTGTG
>JAWMRA010000048.1:9436594-9506899 GCA_035584735.1 Pseudotriccus pelzelni
CAGAGCTCCAGGAGGGTTTGGCTGATCCTCTGGGGCACAGGGGGTGACTCTTGGGGCTGGGCCTGTGCAGGGCTGAGAGTTGGACTCCAGGATCCTTGGGGGTCCCTCCCAGCTCAGCACATCCTGGGATTCTGTGATTCTGGGCCCTGGCAGGGGTAAGGATGGCCACTTGGAGTGGAGCAGTGGATTACCTTAAAATCTGCACACTCATTTCCAATGCATTGTGTTTAGAAGGGAGGAGGCTTTTCTCATGCTGGAAAGAGTAGCCTGGTCATTGTTTCCAACTGCTTCAACAGCCCCATGAACTTCAGTCCCACCAACACTTCCCTCAGATTTACAGCAGAGCATCTTTGTCTTCTGCTGACACCATAATGCCATTTTATGTAGTCTCTCACAGTAATTCTCAGAACAGCTCACAAAGAAGGGAAAAGAGGGATGTTGTGGTGATATTTTCAGAGCAGCAGAGCCAGGGAGCTGATTGGGGCTGGCAGGGGCTCGGTGCCACTGCGCTGTCCCCGTGCCTCCCTCGTGTCACCAGCCTGCCACGGGGCTGGTGCTGGCAGGTTACAATGCTGTAGCTCCTGATTTTCGATTTATTTGAACCTGTGTCTCCAGTCTGCTGAGCTTTCCTGGGCCAGCATCAATCCTGACACGCTGCAATCCCTCAGAACCTCCACCCCATCAGATGGTTCGATCTGTGAGGAATTTAGCTAGAGGCGCTTAGACAAAAAAGAAATATTGTGGCTGGGGAAGCATTTAAGTTAGAGGAGGCAGCCAGGGCTGTTTTATTACTTAGACCTCTGTCACCTGTGATGACCCAGGAGAGTGGGGAATATTGATCGCTTGTCACTCACCGTGTTCAGTAGATTGCATTGACAAAGCTTGTCAGGCCTCTAATAGCGGGGTGAGTGGCCTTGGCTGCCGCCCAGGGGAAAACTCACAGTGCCTATTACTTGGCGGCCTTAACTCTTACAGCGTTGGGAGTGAGCGTTGACAAAAGGGAGGGAAGCATTTTGTAGTTATAAATGCCCTTTTGTGCTCTGTGCTTTGGATTGGGTTTAATTTCCTTTACTTTTAGCCCTCATCAGCCACACTGCTTTTGCTGAGGCAGGGAAATCGGGTGGCTATTCGCTTCTCCCGTCTCCTATCCAGCCCTGGCATGAATGCAGGAGGTCTTGGAGAAGCTGTCTGGTCCCTCAGTCCTACAGTATATTGCAACACGTTCTTACCAACAGGATGGAGAAAGAGATACAGAGCCCAGAGCTGAGCCTGATACCTGCAGCCACTTAAAAATACAGTTCTCAGTCACGGCAGAGTGAAGGGTAGTGAACCGTAGCAGATTTTTATTTATCCACAGATCTCTGCCACTGCCACCAGCTCTTGTTACAAAGATAGAAACATAGAGTGGTGGGTTTGTCTTGCCTTGACTTTATCTTCCCTGTCATCTCAGTGTAGGACTGATTATTATTGTTTATATATATATATATTTATATATACAAACGTGTATGTATATACTGGGGGAAGGAGGAGGAGAAGGCCCATGGCAGTGGGACCAGATGACCTTTGTTTGTCCCTTCAAAATGAAAGATTCTCTCTATTCTATTCTGGAACATGCAGCTGAGCCACTCATGTAGGGGAGCTGACGCTACAGAAGGGTTCAGCTGGATCTGAGTCCATCCTTGGTGTTGCCAAGCTCTTTGCAGTTAAGCCTGAAGTTAGAAAATGGGCACTGTGGGGCCCTCAGAGAAGCTGGGAAAGCCAGCTGGGCTTCCTGGCGTGGAGGCCATGTCACACCTCGGTCCCAAACGCCTGTGTCTCCCTGGCTGCTTGGGAAGGGCAGTATGAGCTCCTTTGGCTGTAGAATAGTCTGAGCTCGAAGAGACCCACAAGAATCATCAAGCCCAACTCATGAGACAGCCAGGAATCAAGCTTTATTTATTATATCACTCTTCTAAGTGAAGAGCTTACGATGGGAGTCAGTGCAAGCAAGTAGTTGTTAAATGTTTAATGTACACGGGTTAAATGTTTGATGTACACATGTTCTCCCCGTGTTTATTTTTGTGCTTGTTTCTAGCTGTGGTTTTTTCCCAGTTCTCTTGCTATTGTCCGTTGTTTGAGGTAGCAGAAAAGGTGGCATTGAAAATGTGTAATTTTCACCAGCCTTGTCAGGGACATGTGGTCACTAGTGTGTAAAAAATGCATTCTGTGGAGGAATGGAACAAGAGAGCAGCTGATAGCATTGCATATCACTTTTAAGTAAGCTGCAGTGTCTATCCATTGAGAAAGGCCCCAGCTGGAGCTTAGCAGAACAGCTGAACTTTTTCAAAGAGAGGGAATTAGGCTGTGGGGTTTTCGCGTGTCTCCTCTCCAGGCTTTGTGACTAAATGTTCTGTTTCACTTCCAGGAATTTCCTTTGATCCTTACAGAGGGAATGTGAGCGATGTTAAATAACCTGCATCTCCTTGTGACAGGTTGCTCAAGGAGTTGGCAAGAAGTGTGAGAAGGGAGTTGGAGCTCCTACGAGATCTACCAATCCCTGTTGAACTGGGGGGCATTTAAATGGAGACTCAGGACCATGTCAAATCCCAGTGTGTATTTCTAAACCTCCTGTGGGAACTGGAACAGCTTCTTTCCCACAAGGCCCAAACCCTCCCACTGCAGCAGCCTGACAGTGAGTGGGCAAAGCTGATGCTCAGCTCATAAAGCACCTGTCCCCTCCCACCCAAAATATAGCACGGCTGCTCATCATTCCAGCCTCCTCCATAGCTGCAGCACAAGACACAGTGTCATCCCTGGAACTTCTCAGGATCCTGCTTTTCAGCCATTAAAAACACTGATAGTTTGGGTTCAAAGATGCCCTGGTTGGCTTTGTAGAAGCTAATGAGGACATTTTTGCATCTAAACAGCAAAAATTAGACTTAGCAGGAGATGTAAATGCTGTGGTAATTAGGCAGGTTTCTGGATGTGCTAATCCTGCCTGAGCAAGGCATCAAAGTACAGGCTTAAAAGAGAGGTTGGTTTTTAAACTTAACCCTGTGCTGAAATGTTTCTCAGTGTCACCACCCAGAAACTTTCTGGAGCAAGGATGAAGCTGGACACCAGGCTTTCTGCCAAAATACTCCCTTCTTGCTATCCCCAGGCATCAGGAGCTTCAGCCCTGTCTCAGGGTGTAGAATAAGAACCTGCTTTTTGCATCTACTGACCAGCTCTCGAATTCTTCTGATCTTCTGGGGGGGAAAAAGCCTTTCAGCTGCAGAAAAATGTATATTGTATAGGGCATGGCTTCCTCTGCCTGCCTGAGCAGGGTGGCTGGTGGGAAGAAGAAATCAATTACCTGTGTGACTTTGTCCCAGATTGAAACCCAACTCTGGCAAACAGATGCCCAGCATATTAATTTGCTGTATCACATTGAGCCTTGAGTTTGAGTTCTCTGTGAAAGCTTTTATAATTCATATAACCTGAAATAATTTACACCTAGTTAGATTTTGTCAACTGAATAATTCTGTCTCATGCTGCTTCTGCAGAATAATTTAAGCAACTTCATTTTATCCTCAAAATAGTTGTAAATGTCACATTAATTTTGTTGACACGAGCAACTTATGGGAAAGTCAACCAAACGTGTTATGGGCTTTTCACACTGAGCTTAGCCCAGGGATGGACATCTGCTCTGCTGGTATCTTATGTGGGCTGTTAGACCAGAGTTAAGGGGCAAATCCTGTTATGGCAGAGGTCTGGAGACGGTTCATATCCCTTGGATTATCCAGGTGCTGCAGTTCCTTTCGGCTGGTGAGGAGTTGATGTGCCTGGCGCAGGGCCTTGGGTTGCCTTTCTCCCCACCCAGACTGCCCAGCCCCTGGTTTGCAGCCTGGTCAGCTGGGGAAACCTTTGGTGTGAGCCCAGATGGAGCCCTGGCTTTACCTGTAGCTCTGCAACAAGGACCTGGGGCAGTTCCTGCTCTCTGTGTGTCTGGCCTTGGAGGAAAGATGAAAAGGCATTGGCCCATGTCACTATTTCAGACAAAACAGTGTTTTGCAGGTGCTCCTGGAAGTTGGTGTGTTGGCAGTGCTTTGGGTCAGGTGGGCACAGTGCCCTTGACACCAGTGAGAAATGCCTGCAAGTTCATGTGGACATGAAAACATGAACTGCCCTGTGCTGCCGCCCACAGTGCCTTCCTGAAGGCATCATTCCCCAAATCTGCCAGATCTGGCCCAATTCCTGCCCAAAGGAGCTTGGTGTGATGCGCTGTCCAGCTGGAGTGTGCACAAGGGGTAAAGGAATTGTTCTGTGAATCTGCTGACATGAGATATTAATTTTATGCTTTTCCTATTAAAAAGTAAAATGAAATTAAAAAAATACAAAATTACCTGCACTCAGAATGCACTTGTAACACAGAAGGTGAGAATTATCTGCAGCTAGATCTCTTATGTGGCTCCTTCTTTTATTAAAATACTTGAAAGCGTGTTGCTTGGTATTAAAGGGCACAGGTTAGTCCTACACTGGATTGTTCTGAGCTAAATCAACATGGTCTATTTGCCATATTCGAATTAGGATAGATAATGAACATGAAAGTGGAGGATTCAAGATGTAAGAGAATGTTGTAATAGCTTTTGGAAAGGGATTAAAAGTTTCAAAAAATTAAAAGCAACTGTGATAAAGCGTATCCTTTGTGATTTCTGTGAAGTGCCATCCAAACTTCCTTTCATATTTGTGACACTGGAAATTTCAATCCCTTATTTATTATTTTTTCTTTGGAAAGCAATAGTTAATATATATTTATAGCTAAATTACTGATGCAGGATGAGGCAGGAAGCTTCACAGTACTGTCCGTGTTGGATTTTTCACAGTCCTTTGGTAGACCAGACTGTTTTACTGATGTCCACAGTTGTGGAATAATGTCCCCCAGTGCCACAGAAGAAGCATTTACTTATTTTTAAGAAAGAATGGAAATGTTGTGATGAAGGATCCAAGAAAATGACAGATCCAAGGACTAGATTATATTCATTTGGGAAGTATCAACGTGTGCTTGGGGGGCAAACCCAGATCTCATGTGACAAAATGCCTGGTGTAGTCTTCTGAGTTTTGGCTGTAGCTTTTGGATGAGAGGTATTACCTGTTCTAATTGTAGTCCTTTAATGAAGCCCATGGAGAGCCTGGATTGCAGCTCAGTCAGTTGGTAACTCCACGGGAATCTCTTCCCACTCACCTGCCTTGCTGGGACAATATCCCACCAGTCCCCATTCCTGGCCACCTTCCCTGATGAGATGGGATGGAGAGTATGAAATAACAGCCCTTCCTTGTCGCTGTGGTCCCTGTTTGAAGAGCTGGGGAGTCTGGGGTGAGCAGGGCAGTGTGACTGGCCATCAGTCTGGGAAGCAGCCCTTTCCCATACAACAAATAGTGCATTTGTACCCTTACCCCTCTTGAAAATCAGAAATGCACTCCTGAGCGCATTGGAGAGTTCAGCCTTTGTGGCCATGCCTGGGGAAGAGAAGAAACCTTCCCTGTGTTGGTGAGACTTGGCTGCAGCTTCCTGGGTGCTGTCAATGAACTGAGCCTGCTGAGCTCTCAGGAGCTGTGATGCCAGGGATCCATCCTGTGACATTGTGGTGGTTGTTGGTTTTCCACTCTGCTTTGTCAAGTTTCTTTGAATAGGTGGATAGACCTATCTGAATACTCAGACAGACTCTCACCTTAACTGTAATTTTTAGCAAGTATATTTCCAAGCAACTTCTCTTGTAATAACAGTTTGATCTATTTTATGCTATTCTTGTCAACTCAGGAAATGTGAGTAGACAGTTCCTTTGGGCACCTTTGGGCTGGTGGGGTGCACAGGAACACACAGGTGCCTGTTTGAGTTGGAGCATTGACTAAAACTGATAGTCCAGGGATAGTCCACCTCAGCTGGAGATTCTGGTGGTGCCTGGATTGGCACCTGAAGTGTTTGAAGCGGCTCATTCTGCTTTCCTGTAGTGTTGTTATAAATTTGTTTCTGGTTTTGGTACTGACTTTCCCTCTCCCTCTCTTAGTTAAGTGAACTACAGGTTGTATATTTGGTATCTCTGATATTTATCTCATGTTAAATCCTGATGCTGCAATGATTTTTTAAAAGGATCCCAGCTTGGCTGAGGCACCGTTTTGGTGCTTTGCTGTGCCCTTGGGGGCTCAGGACATTTGGGTCACAGGCATGGAGAGACATAGGAACCGAGCAACTGTAAATTCACTTGGAAATGGATGTGTTGCAAATTAATGATCCCGTGTCTCTATTTAATTTAAAAGACTCTACAAAATAAATGGCAGCGTCTTTGGAGATAACCTGGACTGTTGGATAGTAGAAGGATGAGGTGGAAGATGTGCAAGGTTTGGTTCAAACCTGGTGTCATAGGTTTGAAAAGAGATGTTGGAACTTTAACTTTTTTTTTCTTCCCTAGGTTCTCATCCCCATTCCCCCCCTCCATCTGTTTATTCCAGGGTGGGGGAGTTGGGGAGGGGGTGGGATCAGAGCTCATGGGGGGCTGGGACAGTCCTGCCTTTCCCCCCCACCCCTCCCCAGGTTCCTCCCCCTTCCAACTGGGGATTTGAGACTTTGTTCTGTTTCTTCTGAAAGTTTTTGGTTGCACCATTTGTTGTTTATTCAGATTTTGTTAATACAGAGCTGTTTCTTTTCCTTTTCCACACTTCCAGCTGAAGTCTCTTAATTTCTAAGTTGTGATCTTGTTAAACTAAAAGGCGCCTATTTTGAGCCAGGTTTTATTTGCCCTCTTTCAAGGCAAGTAGAGAAAGTATCTACATTTCAGAATATATATAAACCAGACTTTGCAAACCGATTTAAAGATAGGCACTCTTCAGGCAAAGTTCTGCCTCCTTCACCAGGATAGTTCTGGTTCCCCCCAGTTATCTTGCAACACTCAGGTTCTGCTGCCTTTACACAGATACTACAAAGTCCTGTAAGTGGTGCATTAGCTGGAAAACCAGCAAGTCATCAGGGCAGTTGTTGATGCAGAACCAAACTTTTCTGTCTCCCTGGAAGAACAGCAAAATTCCATTTCTCCCAGGAGAAGTTTGTTTTGGACAGAAAACCAAACCAGGCTAAAAATGCCACCCCTTTGATCATGCAATCTGACTGCTTGGAGGAGATTTATGTCCATTAACTCACACTGGAAATGAAGCCTCTGACTGAACATCTCCATCACTGATTTACAGTTCCAGGTAGTGCAACACTTACTGTGGGCAGATACAAACTATTTGAAGCTTTGATTTTTTTTTTTAAACACCCTTTTTCAAAAGTAACATTTTATTTTCCTTTTTTTTTCTTTCATCTCTCAACTCCAGTCACAAGTCCCTCAGAGGTGCCTGGGACATGACCACCACTATCCTGTGTAATTCACATTCTTAGGTTCGAATCCCATTGGCAGCAGTCCTGACCTGGGTTGGGAGAGATGCAGATATGAAGCTTTGGTGCCATCCCATGAATTATTGTGGCAGTAAACACAGACAGACCGTGTTCAGAGCCATCAGGTCCTGCATCATTTCCAAAGGACTTGACATCAGGGCATTTACATTTACATGTTGTTGGTAGGTCAGCTCAGGGCCCCTAAAGGCCACCAAATCCCCCACTCCACTGAGCCAGTGGAGTTATATTAACATTGCTGTTAAAAATGAAACAAAACAAGCCACAAGCAAACACAACGCACACACACACAAAAAGGGAGGAATATGCAAATTGTGACACTGTGCTTTTTTATAAAGAAGTTGATCCTGACAGATCCAGAGGAGCCCGTGTTGTAACTCAGTTTTCTCACGTTGAGCACATTTTAGCTGTAAAGCTAATTATCGTATGGATTTTCAAATGACTCCCTCCTAGTTCTTGTCTGGCTACCAAAGGAGCCCATGTTCTGGTTTTGAGCGGATAAAATCCCCCTCCTGGAAGCATTTGTTTATCATATTACTGCTGCACATGAGCCGAGCTGAAGCCTGACCCGATGTTAAATGTCTGTGGTAGATTTCATTACATCCATATACTGGAAGTCCTGCCAATATACTGGCAGCAAAATCCTAGTGGAAAATAAATGGCAATAAATGAGAGAAATGATGGGCTCTGTGAGTGGTGAGGAGCAGAGCTTTATTGAGGCTGGACAGCCCTGGAGATGTCACTTGGCACAGAGACACGAGCTTAAGAGAGTGCGAGTGAAAGCTGATATTGGAATAACAACTCTGTGGCACAGACTGGGGAATAATTTAATTAATTGCACCGAAATTTCTTTGATGAATAGTTATGTAGTGATAAGCACGAGGTCGAACAGTAGAATGAGTTTCAGCTTTTTAATGGGCCAGCACAGCTGCAGGTTTGGAAATGTTCCCATTTTGTTATTTCCCGTGCCCGCTCTCTGCCTCGCTCTGTGTGCACGGCCAGGCTGCACATGCAGTGCCTGCTCCCACAGCCAGGCAGGCTCTGCTCCCACAGCCAGGCAGGCTCAGCCCCTCACCCCTGCCCAGGCAGGGAGGGAGGGGAGCTGGCCAAAGCCACTTGGCTAAGGTAGCCCCTTTGAAATCAATGCCAGATCAAAAGGAAATTGTCAGATGGTTTCTTTATGAATCCTGCATTTTTTTCCTATGATGCTTTTAACAGGGCCTCCACTGCAGCAGTTGTATGAAGATTTTAATAAAACTTTTCTGGTCTCCAGAGGAGGAGGCATGTCTTTGTTGTTGGAGAGCTGGAGGGAAGGGAACAATGCAACACAGCTGGAATTTGAACATTAATCCTATGATTCCTGGGCTGTATTTTCAGACAGATCAATTACTCCTGGCTGTAACCAATCTCCAGCCATTTCCTCACAGTCCAAGCCTCCATTTACCATGCCTTGGATGCTCCAGCTTGACATAACCTCCTGACTTCATAGAGCTTCAGCTGTAAATATCACCTTGCCAGACCCGTGGCCACTGTCAGCTATGGTTCACCATGAGTCATTAGCTGAGAAATTAGTGGTAAGAGTTGTGGGTGGTACTGGCTGGCTGGGAGTTGTATTTAGTGCCCCTCTGTCTGGCAAGCTCTGAGGCAGAGCTGCAGGGAGTTTGGGGGAGTCACTGGAGGGCTCTGCAGCTTTGCTCAGGGGTTGCTTCTGTGCAGGACGTGGAGAGCAGCCACCACGCTCCGTGGAGGGAGAGGGGCAGTTGGGATAGGCCATGGGGAAAGAAGGTTGTGCCTCCCTGGGAATGTGTCCCTGAAGATGAGCTCCTCCAGCAAGAGGAGACCCCTCTCTGTTAACCCAGGCTTGGGACCAGTGAATATTCTGCCAAAACAGATATGAACTCTTCAAACAAAATGAAAGAAAACAAGGAAATAGCTGATAAAACATGCTAAGATCAAAATTTTTTTCCCAATGCATCAGAGCTGCATGGACACCCTTGGTTTTGATTTACATTCTCTTATTGCCTTTTTTTGAATTTCTGAATTAGAGTAATAGTGTGTCATTCTCCAGCAACAGCTTCCCACTGAGGTTCAGGTTGTGCCTTGTGGATGTTCATTTATTGAGACCCAGATCCCAGCCCGGTCACAGCCATCACTCAGGCCTTCCTCCTGGAACAACACCTCAGTCTCTCATCACAAAAGTAATAAATACACTGTGAATTCCTTTTGAACTCGAGTAGCCTGTAGCGTGGCCTCCACAAGGGCGTTGTTCCCAATGTCTCCTTTGTTTTCATGCTTGGTGAGTGTTACACCCACCACCAGATACACCATTACCTTCAGGAGCAGACATTTGCCCTGCTCTCTCTTTCCAGCCTAATTCACGGGGCTGTATTTTAATGTCTGATTTATTAGGGAGGGTCACTGACGGTATTGCAGGAGAGTCTTGTGGCTTTGGCCTTTGCCGGTGCCCGAGAGCGAACACACGGTTTGTTCTCTGAGTTGGTTGGGGTTCTTTTTTCTTCCTTGGAACTTTGCCCATCTTATTATGAGTTCTTTAGAGAAATGAAATGCAGCAGTAGCTTGAAGAAATCATGGACACTTTCCAGCAGTAAAAGAGCTCTGGAGCCAGTATATAAGCTTTCTCCCCTGGTTGCAGTTAGGAAGCTGGTTGACAGTATAATGGGTTTTTGGAGGGGGCGCAATGGTTTGTATGTTCTGTTTGATGTTGCAAATACTGAGCCCTCAGGGAGACCAGGAAAAAGGATGTTCTGTTCTTTAGGAAAGGAAAAGATTAACCTGAAATGTGAACTGAAACTTGGGAGCTCTGCAGGCCTTAGGTGCACCAGAGATGAGTTTGCTTACTGTAATGGAAATATCTTCTGTCTTGTAGCAAAGGCGGGAAAGTGTTTTTGCAAGGATTTGGTTGGAAAAGTAATGTGTGTGTGTTTGTAGAGAAATATGAGCCACAGCCAGGGCTCGAGTAGGTGAATCTTGAAAGCACAGCAATTCCCTCAAGTTAAGTTTTTTACTGTTAGGAGTCAGAAAGACTTGTAACTGTTGTCACAGAAAGTCTGGAAATCATATGTGATCACTGCTTTTTCAGAGATTTCTGGAAAAAGGGCTTCTGCTGCATTTCTTCTTTCTCACTTCTGCATCCATTTGTATCCATGAGGAGATTTCAGAGATGGGGCAGAACATTTACTGACATTGTTGATAGAGCTGTGGGGGAAAGAAAATAACGCTTTCCTCTGACCTGAGCTCCTTTAGTTCATTCTTGGTAAATATTGGTGACGACAATAAATGTGGCTTTTGTCAGCAGAAATTGTATTTCACATCTTACCTTTACCTGCAAATTCAAATACACTGGTGGGGTCAGGCTTTTCCATGTAAGCTTCTGCCAGCCTGTCAGAGTTCCATCCTGGCTGTGCACACACCCGCTCGCTGTCACAGTCCTGTGGCCACTGGAGGTGACAGCGTGTGACAGGTTTCTAATGCTGCAACTTGGGTACATGCAATTCAGGCTGAGGCACTGGGAACGATGGGTTTGCCTCCTTTGAGTCATTCCCAGTTTTTTACGTTGCTTACAGAACTTATTTTCCTCTTTTTTCTCTGCATGCCACAATCCATAGGATTTCTTTTCTTTGGGAGCAGATAACAGGATTTTGGCTTGGAGGCCCCTTAAAATATAAGATTCTGTGGATATTTTTTCTTTATCATGTTTTATGACTCTCCTTGTTTCTTTAAGACTCTTTTTACTGAGTGATGAGGCAGTGGTTCATGTTTGATGCAGAGAGATGCATCTCGAGTGGGTACAGATGGGTGGGACTTTGGATTGCTGTGGCAGGCAGAAAAGAGCCTTTGTTTGAATACAGTTTATGCATACACAGTAAAGTTCTGCTTCTTAATAAGTTAGACTTTCAGTTATCCAAAAGGACTGCTGAAAATTGGAAAAATGTGATCCCTGGGGTGCTCTGCAGTTGTTTCCATTCCATCTCAAGGATTTCTGAACTTGCAGGAGAGGAACCTGAATTTGGCGTACCGCCTCTGCCTGTACTTGTGCATGTCCTCATCTCTGTGTGGATTTGTGAGGAAACACAAGATAATTGTCATCTGGTGAGGGGTTTGTGGCTTGTTTTCTTTATTTTATTTCTACTGTACTTATTGCCAGATTCAGTTGAACAAGTTGTTCTTTGATGTACAGCGATGTTTGAACCACAGGTTCATCCACTCTAACAGCCTCTTTTTACTGGCCTGTAACCATAACACCAAAGAATGAAAGTACATGAGCACAGTTGTAATTACACAATGGATCTTAATCTGGGCTGATATTGTGAGATATGAATCTATGGCACTTTCAAACTGAAAAATCAATAAATAAAACTTCAAGCACTTTCAGTGCTTCAGATAATGGGCATATTACAGGATTTAGCACCAGCTCTTGCATCTCTCTCAAAAATAGCATCCTGAGCTTTTACAACTTGCCTATCCTGCTGGAATTTCCCATTTAGCAGGAAAGCTCTGCTGAGTAGAGGGTGATCTTCTTACCTTGTTTTTCTCCTCCAGCATAAATGGAATTTCCACTTCCGCAGACTTGTATTTCACAAAAAGGTAATGGGGAACTTTTAGGTCAAATTCCATGTTCCCTGTTTAGTTGAAGGTGTTCTGGGCTTTCATAACACGGTATTTACAGAAAATACTGATTATTTTCACCTGTGCTATATTATTAACCCAGTACCCATTTGTTGTAGCTTTGTATGAACCTAAACTTCAGAGCAGGTCTAGGTTTTAATCAAGTCACAATATTTGGGTCTCTGGAGGACAGAATCTGTAACAACTTTATTCCTTCCCTTCTCCTTTTCCCTCCACCCCAGACACGTAACATCAGTAAACATGACTGTAGTGATTATCCCTACAGTTCTGTCAGGTAATTCCTGTGTCAGAAATCATGGGAAAGATGGGGAGTTCATCTCTCCTAGGAATCTGCACTCTGTGTAGTCAATGAGATAAAAACCAAAATTCACGTCAGAGTAGGGAGTCCTGGGCACTTCAAAGTATTCATTAATGAAATTTTGGCTAAAGCAACATCTTAAAATACGATGTTCAATGAGGAGACTATCTTTAAAAAGATTTTTATTTCCCTTAAATCTCTTGAAGTTTATTAGGTGGGTGTGAGCAAAAAGGTTGTCTCCAATAAAAAACTGGCTTTGTAATGATTAGCAGGGGCCCTGTATAATTTAAGATATTCTTTACAGTTTATAAATACGGGCTCATAAAAAGCGAGGATATAAAGAAGCTGTGACTTTAAGTCATTAGAAGCCCAATGGTTTGATAAAATAACAGGAAACAGACAATTTATTATGAGCAATCTCGGTAGCTCTGGATTATCTATAAAACTTTTATGACCCTCCCCAAGTGGCAAGAGGCCATAAAACTTGCCTGAATGAGGGACTTGTTAATTTACTTGTTAAAGCAAATTAAAAATTTATAAGCGCTTTTAGGTAAATGAGATCTTCCCTCATCGCTGCCCTTGTGGGCTCAGGAGTCCTGGGAGGGAAGAAGTGGTTGCGCTCAAACAGCACAGCAGAACAATAAAAGCCATTAAATTGGTTCAGTTTATTACTGCAGAGCCAGGCAGCTGTTGCCATGGTTTGCTGGGGGATCCAGAGGTTGACAGCCTGGCATTTCTGGGGCCTCCCCCAGCCAGCGGCTCCTCCCGTGCCTGTCCTGCCTCCTGCCTCTGGGAGAGCTCTCACAGCCAATCTCCAGCCTGGCACAGGGATGGCAGCATCTCCTCTTGTCAGTCCTTGTCTTAGCCGTTGTAAAATAAGTTTATGGACACCAGAAAAACCTTTGCAGTTCCAGATTGCTTAACCAGGATGCTAAACAGCAAATGAAGTTTTCATTTAATCCAATGCTCCTGCTGTAACTAAAGTGAGGAAGAAGGGCCTGGCAAGGAACACAGGGCTGTCGGGCACCTTTGAGCAATCTTTGAAAGCTGTTAAATTGGTTTTGAGAAGTGTTTCTCCAGATCACTTCAACAACAGCTTCTTACAGCAGATGAATTCCAGCTGTGGAAGTACCATGAGGAGTTACACTTTGTCCCTGCAGCTCCAACTCAGAAAAAAACTATTCAAAAAGAAAATTTTTATTGAAAGCTCTTAATATTTAGCAGCAGAACAGGTAAGGTTTTGAATGGGGAGAGATCTAAATCAAGCTGCAGTGAATTTACCAAAGCCTTTCCTGAACAGTTCTTCTCTAAACTGTGGAAATCCTTGTAGCAATTTTTCTTTTGTTCAGGAAATATCTTTTACAGATCTGGTATGATTTATACAAGAAATTAACAGCACTTCTAGGAAGGAAAAAATGGAATAAATTCAGAAGATTTGTGTTGTGAATACTGCAGGTGATCACTTAAGATATTTTCAGGTGTCTCAGGACCAGCACCCAGAAGTAAAAACTGCCTGACCAGTCAGTTGGCTAAACACAGGCCACAGCTTTCAGTACACATTTCATCCTTATGTATTTCATTTCATACACATTTCATCTCCATGTGATTTGTATGATTCTGAATTTCCTAATGGATATTGCAGGTGCTTCCCTTCGGAATAGGAAATAATCGGTGTGAGAAATACGTGGAGTACGTGGAGAAAGTCTGAAAGCACGGCCTGCAAGAGAGACTCGAAAGAATTGGGGCAATTTAGTTTTCAAAAGAGGAAATGGAGTGGAGATACTGGTGAGAGTCTTCCAACACAGGAGGAAGGGATAAATCGTTCTGCATATCCATGATAGGTGGGACAAGGACACACTGCAGCTGGAGATGTGGGGGAGGTGTGAAGGTGGTTTTTACAAGGCAAGGGCAGTGAAACACTGCACCCCTTCACCTGCAGCAGTTGCAGAGGTCACTGGGTGTCTTTAGCAAGTTTGGGCTGGATTAGCTGGGTGTCTGCGTGTCAGGAGTGATGCAGGTCCAGCTGGTCTGCTCAGAGGGCTGTGCTGTGGGACCTCTTGGGTCTGCACCTTTCTCTGATCCTCTGTGATTTTATAATGCTGAGGCTCCTTGCTGCTCGCAGACTGCAGTGGGTAAGCTGAGGACTCAAATCCTTCAGGCAGTGCTGCCCCAAAGTCTTTATTTCCCATGTGGTTCCCCAGTGAGAGACAGATGTTTAGCAGGACGCTTTTCCTTCACGCCGCTAGACCAAACAAAAGCTTCCAATCTCCAGGAATTCAAGTGCAGCAATCGTAATATTCTGGCACTTCCATCACTCAATACTTGTATTATAAATATTTCATGGAAAAACTGAATCATAAAAGTATTATTTTTGTAGTGTGCCAAGAGTAGATCCAGGCACTTGGAGCATAAAAAGTATGAAAGTCACATTTTAATTTTGTGCTCTCCTCACTAAATACAGTGCTAGTCTGAAACTGTCTGACATATAAAAATACGGCAGAGCCTCCAAGGTATATTAATGGTGGTTATAGAGCTAATGGTTACATGGCAAACTCCCAGTACAGTCATTTCAGGGGGCACATTTCTCGAACCAGATATGACTGGCTGGAAAGGTCTCTTGAAATCCCATCTGGCATCTCCTGGGACCCCACTTCAGCCATATTTCACTGCCCCAAAAGTGGATATAAAATGAGTCAAGAGCTCACTGTCTTTCAGCGAGGTTACACCCCTTCCTCTGCAAGGCACATCAGGAACTCCCAGCCCTGATCCCTGAAATTCATGGTGATGATAGTGCTTGAAGTCGGATGATTAATCTTTCATGTCCTTTCCTACCTAGCTACTGTTCTGGTCCCAGATTTTGGAAACCCAAATTCCAAATAGGTTTGTGGGTGTTCTCAGCTTCTCTGCATCTGGCCCTTGACCCCTTTAAAGGAAAGGAAAAAGCAAGTGCTGAGGCAGGGCTGAGGCTGAAGCCTTCGAGAACGATACAGATACAAACACACAGAGCAGGGCACAACAGGGGTGGGGGGTGTTTGTGTTGTAGGTGGTCTGTTAGGGAAATTTCTATGGAAATGCATAGCTATTGTTGGAAGTGTGTTGAGGCCAGCATGTTATTTCTGGAATAAATTAGAGGGAGGGAGATAGAGCAGCTGATTCCCCATCAGTAGGGCATCAGTGGGTAGGTGGAAGCCCCAGGTTCGTGTCCCTGTTCCTCCTGATTTGAAGCAGTAAATAGAATGCAGGTCTCTTATTCTCCATAGCTGCAGTACAGGCGTTTCTTGGTGCACCATGAAATCCCCCCTGAACACCACAAAGTGAATCCAGGAGGCAGAGGCCTGCAACTGGCTCCTTCCCTAAATCTCTGTTTTCTCAGGGCTTTTTTCAATGTTTACTAGTTTAGCCTTGCAATTCCATGTTTACATAAATTACATGATTAAAAGCAAAACAAGAACCTGGAGAGAATGTGGTTTCTGTTAAAATCATTCCCAGTTCCTTGCTCACTTAACCCTTTTGAAATGTAGAGACACTTACTGAGCTGCCTACATGTTTAATGCACAGGGAGTGTGCTATTCCAGCCCACCAGGGAGGTGTTTAGAGTGATTCCCCAAGGAATTTATTTGCTGGGTTCATTCATACAGTAGCCAGGCGATGACTACAAACAGTGAATAACATCAGCCTTTTGCTGTACCCTGGGAGCCAAGAGAGGGACTTGGCTTGGCTTAATTTGGTGAAAACCCACAGAAAAATTCATCAGCAGTTCTAAGCAGCATGTTTGATGAGGGAACACAGGAATTAGCTTGGTGAATGCGGCATAAAGATTTTTTTTTGTAGCAACTAGTGTTTGCATGGGTAGAACTTTGATGAATACTGCCCTCTGTTCCTGTCACAGATGAGCAAAGGAAATATAAATTAGAAGCTCATAAATATAGGATTCTCCTTGCCTTTGAAGAGCTTAATTTCCATATGGTTTGCATGAGAATGCTCTCATTGGTTTCAAAAAAATGACTTTGTTTTTGGCTGGGCTGTGAGTAATGTGCAAGCCACAACATTTTAGGTAGGTGTCCTTTATCTGAAGTAGATAAAAGGGGACATGAGATCTGTGAGGGGTTAATTCATATGTTCTAAATGAAAATGGAATTAGAAAATGAATTCCCTTCTAACATCTCCACTCAGTGTGCAGATCAAAGCCATCATAGGAGTAAATTTATGTCTGATAGTGTGGACGGTTTCAATGCTCACTGGCAAAATATCATGCTGATTGCTGATTGAAAACAGTTGTTAATTCTCTACTTCACTAAATTCAGAGTGGAAAAACTTTCCTTAATAAAGAACAGATTGAAGAGAACCAAGACCTTACTGTGTGGAAATTAATGGCAGATGCATGTACTGGTAGTTAAAATGTTTCATTAGATGTTAATGTCTTGCTGTGTTTTTAATTGTTCAGAAATTAGCCTCTAGAATATTAAAACCATCTGTTTGTTATCATGATGAAACAGAATACTTAAATAGTTATTAATTTTGTAGGCTTTTTTTTTTTCTCCTTGTCTGCAAAACTTTGATCTGCTGAGATTTCAGTGGATGCTGGATGCAAAAGCGAAAAACAATTTTAAAACACCTTGGTGCCCCAAATCTCAGCGTTTTCTGCCTGCCACCCATATTTTGCACGCCCGCTTTATTTCACAAATTATTATTCACCAAGGAGAAGTTGACGTTTTTTAGTGCATGGAAGGAGCATGCTGGTGCTTGCTGAGCCTGTATAATGGTTGATTTAAACTCTAAAATGCTACATTTTCACATGCTGATACTTAATTTTTAAGTCTTGTGGGTCATTTTAAAGCCCAAATATTTCAAAGCATGGAAGGGGTTCCATGTAGATACGTCACACAGGGCTTTGTCTTCCTTAATTTCCAATTATTTACAGTTATATTTCTTTTTAAATTATTTTTTGAGGATTGAGTTTTGGAGAAGTTGGGTTTTTTTGACAGTTATTTGGGTTATCATTTCTCTTGGGTTTTTTAATCACAGAGATGAACAATAATGGTCTCCTCCGGGCCCTGAGTCAGGTAAATATTCCTCTTTATGAGAACATATGTTGAATATATTTCTGGCGTAACAGCAAAGAGATGCTTCTTTTTTTCTTCAGCTGAGATGAGTTTAACTAAGTGCTTAAGTGCTGTCTTGTGGGGAGGCTGTAACATGTATGTACACACAGCTCTCCAGTGTGAAAGCACAATTTATAATACATTTTGTGACGCTTGTTATACGTGACTTAAGTGTGAAAATTTACTCAGCAAGGCTAAATATTACTTAGAGAGCCATTAACATATCTTTCCAAGTGATTTTTGACCTTTTTCTGAATAAGCACTTTACAAATTATTAAATGCCAGAATGAGGATTAATTCAAGTAACTGTAACTTGATAGCAGTCCTGTATTATAGATTTTTTTTCATTTACCTTAAAACAATACTAGAACTCCACTTACCTGTTGTATTACTATATTTTCAAGATGGGTAAGTTTAATACAATTTTAAAGCATATAAAAGAGAAGTTAAATTTGGGGGTTTTTATCAATGTAAGTTACAGAAATAGCCTTGTCAAGTATTTATAGTGGACAACAAATGGCTTCTGCATCCCTTGGAGCCAGTGGCAGTCAGGAAGTTGTCCCCCCTGATTTTGGTGGGCGATGGATCTCACCCTGAATCCCACCTCTTTGCTCAGGCTTCTAACCCAGGGACTAATGACACTGGCTGGCAGAATGATTTTCTGGTTTGGGACTTGGTCTGAGGCTCATCAGATCTACCAAATGTTAAAGCCCCTTTGGTCGCTGTTGATGAGGGACCCACCACAAGATGTATCAGGAGGGTTTTTTTTGACATCTGCAAGCAGGAGGACTCCGTTATTTCAACTGGCAAAATGCAGTCCAAGGTGAAAGCACAGTGCTGCAGTGTATTTTACATTATTTCTTAGGGTGACAGAGGAAGAGAGGTAAGCAGAAGGAAAAAAAAAATCCAATAATAATGTAGAGCAAAGCCAAAACCCAACAACAAGCTAGTATTGTTGGGAGTTTAAAGGCATTCTGAATTTTTCAGACCAGCTGCAGCTTATATTATATTAGTTCAGGGGAAAAATTCAACAAGATCTAAGACATGAAGTCAAACTGTGGTTTAAGGATGTAATTTTTCAGCATTCCTTTTCGTGGTAGTTCCTAATCCAGATTTAAACAGCTTAAACAATAGTTCCTCCTTTTGCTTTCCTCCTGAGTTATTTGTGATGACTAAACTCGTCTCCACATCATTGACAGCTGCTAATGAATTCAGATGCTTCATTCCCCTCCCTTCTGTGATGCTTCAAATAGATTTTCTTTGCCAGATACTTCAGCCCCCCCCTTTCCTGCCAACAAATTGGTGCTGAGGTATATTGTTATGACTTTTGCTTCTATCATTCAAGCAAGAGGAAAATACAATATGTATAGACGTGAGTTATATGTCAGAATGCTTTTACTCCTGCTCCCCCCCCCCTTCCTTCACATTATTAGATTATAGAGAAATACTATCATAATAGCCTCTTGGCCAAGTCAGAGAGCAGACTTATGGTTCCCTTGATAAATTGCAAAACATTATTAAGTTTTGCTCTCTGGACTGAGAGTATTGGCATAAAAGGACATCAACCCCAGTCAGATTGGTCTTGATTGCTGCTTAATTGCTGCTTGTTTGTGTTAGAGATCATGTGGTTTGATTGATCTTGCCCTGCTTTTGTCATTATTGTTACTACTACCTAGTTTTCTGCTTGTACAGAGACCACAGGATGACTTTTAAGTCTTGAATAATTTATCTGGCTGGGCAGTTAAACGGCTTAAAATAGTATTATAGTTTTAAGCCAATAGCTCAACCTTCAAATCATTATTTATGCAACCAAATTATTAAATATTTATTCTGGGCTTATATCGAACGCTGAAGTAACAGGGCTCCTTTATGTAAGCAGTGGAAAGCATCTCGAAGTCCAGCCATGAATATTGATATTTCCCCCTTCAGGACATTTATTTACTCCTGCAATGTGAGCTGGGTGTCACATTCGTGGTCTGCATTGAGAAAAAAGGATGGTGGGCACCGTGACTTCATTTGAGCGAGTACAATCACCCCAGTCTTTCTCAGGTTGCTTCACCTCTTCAGATATTCCCAAGAGGTCTCATCCCATCTTGCATCTCCCTTGCACATGAGGAGCAGCCATCCTGTGGACGTGAAGCCAGTGGAACCCTATAGAAGATACCCTGGGGTTGTGTTTCCCCTCATTAAAGTAGATGGAGGTTCTTCAGCTGGATTTGGAGAGCTGCAGTGCTCTTAGAGTTTTTCAATTTGGCCAGTTTGCCTTTTTTTCCATCGTGTGATTCATTTTATCTTCTTACTTAAGTATTCTTCCAGGAAGTTATACATTTCAAAGTCAACTAGAGGCCAAGCAAAGTCCTCAGGGAGTTGGATATCAGCCACTCTGGGCTAAATGGGATAGTATTTCTATTCTCTCCCCTTTCCAGAGATTCAAGTTAAAAGTGATATTTGCCTTTGCTTTCCTACTCTCCTGACCTTCCCTGTATGGCAGAAACAAGAACTCCTGGCAGGTCCACGGCTGAGACTGGGACAAGAGTGCCTGAGGCTACAGGCACTGTGCCTGTCACCACCAAAACCAGAGCTGGTAAAGGTCTGAGGAGGATCTGGAAAGTCATTGTTGCCAAGTGCTCTGAAATAGTCTGTTCTTACACAGAATGTTGGGGTAAAACTGCCAGATTGGTTCTCCATTTTGAAATGAGCAAGGCTAAAAGGGACCCCAGAACACAGGCCCTGCAGCCAATGTGTGTGCACTGCTCCTTTTTGGGTGTTCCCAGGGTGGGGGTCAGGCACTGGGCTGAGAGGTCGTGGCCATGCCCATAAAACTGCGCATGTGGTTTGAGGAAGTGCAAAGCAGAAGCAAGGAGTGTGGATGGTGGAAATGGGCATCACTTGGCTGAATAACACACAGAACTTGCAGCACGTATGGATCAGAAGGCGGATGGATGGATGGATGGATGGATGGACGGACGGACGGACGGACGGACATCCTCTAGACAAGGATGGCACACCTGTTCCAGGCAGGAACAGCCACTGAGCAGCCGTGTTTCAGAGGTGTTTTTTAATGGTACAAAGACTAGTTTCCCTTAGACAGGGCCCAGGGAGGGCCCTGGAAATCCAGGGTGGGATACAAACAAGCTCAGCAGTGGGACTGAGTAAATATTGGGAGGAGCAGATTGATCCCACCCTGATTGCTCTGCTCCAGCCAGATCCTCTCTGTTCATCCTGCTCTGCTCGAGAGCTGTGCTGTGGAGGCAGCTTGGACAGATTGATTGGTACAATGGAGAGCTTTGCAAGGTGTAATTTTAAAGGCCGTATTTCTCACTGTGCAACCATCAAAATGCAAAGGGTCAGGAGAAGCCTATATTTTTTTGCAATTCAGCTTTTGAAGTGTGCTGAAATACGCTTCATTTGCTGCAATTGCCAACAGCTTGCTGCTTCATCCAGCTCTTATCGGGAGCCGGGGAACAGAGCGAGTCTGTTACACTTTCTGTGGTGTATAATGTATGTATGATTCTGGGGTGTGATGAGTTTATGCCAAATTTATCTTTGATTTCTGTATAAACAGCACAGAAAAAAAAAAGATGGGCTGCATTCTCTGTGAAACTTAGATAAAATAGAGCTACAGAGCTCCTTCAGAGTACCTTCTGTGGGCTGTATATCTAAGGGTGCCCAAGCATATAATGAAGGAGAGGACGATCTGGAAATAAATGCCCGTTTCCTTATCCCCCACCCCCACTTGGCAAGGATGCTATTTATTCTTAGCCTGTGTTGCTTCTGCTCTTGCTACTGTGAGCAGAACACGCTCACTTGGTGTTTCTGTAATAACAATGCTAAATAGCCGAATTCTCCCCAGGAGCAGAGGGGGGTATCTCTGTTATTTTCTGTAGGATCTCCCCCATTTAAGGCAGTAAGGGATGAGCTCCTCTACTCCAGTGTATTGAGCAAGTGCAGCAACAGACTCAGGATCAGCTCAGAGGCAGCAAGAAATGACCAGCAATGCTTTAGAATAAGTAAGTTAAAGGCACCCTTGTTCTGTATCATTGAGCTGATTAGGAAATTGGTTGTAGTTATTTGTTCAAGTTCTGTTGGATTTAGATTTTTTTTTTTGTCAACCAGAAATTGATAAACATACATGTGTGGTTGGCTGATCCTCTGGGGCACAGGGGGTGACTCTTGGGGCTGGGCCTGTGCAGGGCTGAGGGGTGGACCCAGGATCCTTGGGGGTCTCTTCAAACTCAGCACATTCTGTGACTCTGTGATTCTGTTTGTTCGGGATTTTTCATAAAGAGGGGTTTGGCACAGGAAAATTACTTTTTCTTCTCAGTAAAGGTAGGGAGGAAACCAAAGATACTGTCTTTGTTGGTTGACCTCACTTTTACCATACTGGTAAGAGAAATAAAGCTTCATATTCTGGTAGGGATGTGGGATTCCAGGATGATGGCAGGTAGGCCTGGATCCTCAGCAACTGGCAATTTCTTGGGGTGTGTGCACTGGTTGTCATAAGAATATACAAGACATACACAGAGAGCCTCTCCTAATGTTTTATTGTATCTCTCAGGTAAGAAGATTTTTCTTCCCTGAGGTGAAAAACATCTTTGTATTAATAATGTTCAGAGTCCACACACGGTGTGAATTCTTTTTTCCTATTTACTGCCTAAACTCACGTATTGTAAATAGTCTTCCTCCTCGTTATCTTAGCTCTGATTTGCCTTCTTTGTGCTGCTCTCCTGTTCAGCTGGTCAGGCAGGTGGGGTGGTGGGGAACATGGCTTTGTTAGAAGGGCAATGGGGAGGTAGAGAGATCCTGCTCCAGACCCATGGCCTCTGAGTTGAATCACCTTTAATGCTTTAGGTGACATGGAAGTGCTGTCTAAGTAGGGTTTGTCAAACTTCTGTCAGTAGCAGGAGAGATATAAATAGAAGCTTTGAAATGACAGCTGTTAATCATGATTGAAATCAGAAGTTACAAGCCTTGATTTACACTGTTGTTGTTTTTTCCTTGCTGTGCAGTTCTCCTTTTATTTGTTTTCATACAGCCAGATTTGTTCCTGATCGTTGATAAAATATGTTTTCTTTGCAATCCAATACTCAGTTCTGCATGAAATCTGCTGTTACTCTTTTCTGACTGGTGGAAGACACTTCAGGGCTGTGTGTTTGCTTGGGCAGGGCAGGGACTGGCCTCGTGGGCTGTGTTTGTGCAGTCCTGTCACAGTGGATGTCACTGCCATGCCTGGGGTCTGAGTGAGGTCCATACTGGGATAACTGGGATCACACTGGCTTCAGCCAGGCCTTCTTTTCCTAACAGGCTGGGCTGGCTGTTGCTCCCTGGCCTTTGGAGCAGCCTGCAGTCCTAAGCAAGGTGCTTCTGCCCAGATCTGTGTGTGCAGCTCTGAGGAAAAACGTGTGGCTGCCAGGAGCAACCTCAGAGCCTGGCTGGAGTCTGGGCTGCTGGGAGAAGCCCAGGGAGCAACTGGAGGCAAGCGCCAAGGATCAGATGCAAATGTCTTTGTACTGTGAAGGGCCGTGTCCCTGGTCAGGACAAACTCCTGTCGTGGGTTTGGAACTGGGCTGTAGCTGCCCAGGTGTTCAGGAGTCGGGGAGCTTTGCTGATGGCACATGAACAAGTCTGTTCACCCCCTGATCTGAGCCTGGGGATATACTCACCCAGGTAGGAGCTGGATCAGTTTGGGACTGCCTTGTCCTTGCAAAAACTGTGTAAATAAAGAATGACAGGCAGAACTAAAATCCTAAAATTCTACTCCCCACAGCAGGGTTCTGCCACCTCTTGGGGAGCAGGTGTCCCCTTCCTCTAAGACCCTGGGAGAGGCTTAAATTGCTGGCTGTGCTGTAACAGGGACAAGTGGTAGTATTCATAACTTTAAAGTATAATGTAGTGAAATAATCCTTTAATTCCATATGGCATGGAAACTGAGGCGCCTCGAAACTATACCATAGATTTCCTGCTGCCAAATGGTATGGGGTTTTTAAATTAAAATATATTTTAAAGTAAAAAAGCTCAGGAGAACCACATTAGGGTGCTTTTGACATGGTATATAACCCGTGTGAAAAAGGCTTTTGCTAAATTCTCAGTTCTTTATTTATTTTGCTTTTTGTTACATGCTAACAAGGCACTTCTACTATGGAATGATCTAAAGTGGTTTAGGGATCCAGCACAGCAAACTGTGGTCCCGAGAGGATGATGTTCCCTGGGGTCTGGGGCTCAGTTGCCCTTTCATCCTCCCTTACACCTCTTAACGTGATTGACTATCTCTGTCCTTCCTTCTTTTCCTTCCTGAGACAAAAGGCAACAGCCAGCCATGTTGTTATGGGTTATCCTTAGGAGTGTTTGATGGCTTATGTCCCCATCTTTCATGTCACAGAAATGTCTGGCTAACACGATAACCATGGCACTATTCCTGTAGTTCTATCCAACTCCTGAGCCTGGATGTTTAGGTCTATTTTACTCTTGAACGCTGAATGGGAGCAGAGCACAGACCTGCTTTCCCCGGACACAGATGAATATTCTGTTTGCACTTTCACTGTCACAAAATAAGGCTGAGTGTTTCCCTGCTGCAAAAATAGTTCCACCAGATTCCAGGTGACCAGAAAATTCCCCTATGCCCTGGACAAAGTTACTGTTAGTTCTTGCTATTACAGCACTTTCATATTGATGTTTTTGCAATCTATTTTGGTTTATTCATAATCTTAGCAATTTCTGGATGGTTTCTGTGTGACCTTTAGACCTGAGCTAGTCAGTCTTTCTTCATTAAATTGTCACTCTCAGTGTTCTACATCTTACATCTCTCCTCTCTGTGCTCTCTCAGTGCCCCTGTCACTCTCTGGTCCCTCTTGCCAGTCTCCAGCTCTACCTCCAGTGTTGTGTGTGAAGTTTTGGGACTCGGTCAATGAGCAGCAAGTACTTTTCTCCAAACCACTGTGTGGTGAGTTTATTGTGGCTGAGGCCAAACTGCCCCCAGCCCCTCTCACACCCCCTCCTCAGCAGGGCAGGAGAGGGAAGAAGAACAACCTTGTGAGGTGAAGGCAGGGAGGTCATCAATGACCGTTATGGGCAAAACAATCTTGACCTGGGGAAAAAAAAATTAATGTATTACCCATTAAAATAATTTTGGATAGTGAGAAAGACCATTACACTTGCAATACCACCCTCTGCCTCCCAGCTCAGCTTCATTCCCCCATCCCTGTGTGCCCCGAGCAGGGCAGAGGGGATGGGGCTGTGGTTGGTGTGTGGCAGCTCCTCTCTGCCACTCCTATGGGTGACAATTCCTCGAGGAAAACACATGAGCTTCCCAGGGGACACGGTTCCTGCAGGGAATGAACACGCTCCGCTCCCCTGAGGACTCCTGTGGGGATCCAGCCCTGCAGCACCCCCTCCCTGCCAGGGCCCACTGTCCCTGTCCCCGCACCCCTCGGTTCAGTGTCCCCAGGGCAGGGTCAGAGCGCTGGGGGGGGAGCTCTGTAAGACCTGAGGGGGCCCCTCACAGCAGCCCACACAGGCTCCCTATGACCCGTATCTGTACAGAAGGGAGCAGTGAAAACCCAGGGGAATGTGGGGGTTTAGGGCTTTTTCCCTGTAATGCACCTTAGCAGCAGAGCCACCTCACCATTAGAAGCCGTCCTGGCTGCTGCAGCGCCCCCAGAGCAGTGAGGGGCTCATCCAGCCCCATGGTGTGGCAGGGACTCTACCATCACCCACTGGGAAAATGCTCCTGATATAGAAAACCTCTAAAGACTCTGGGTTTGGGGAGCAGGGAAGAGCCGTTGTTCCTCTCACTGTTTGGGGTGGGTGTGGCGAAGAATCAGAAATAAAATCCTCTGCTGAGACCCAGCCCAGCCCTCAGCCAGCAGCTGATTTTTTTTTCCTTTTCCTTTCTTGTAGTAGAAGAAGTGTAGTTATGACTTTATTCAGTTCTGCTTGACCTCTGGAATCCTCTGATAGATTTAACGGCCCTACAAACTAATAGGTTCTGTGGTACAATAAAAAATTTCAAAAAATGCAGTGCTAAGAATGACCAGAAACTCCTAGGGAAGTTTTGGAGCTGTGGGTATGTCCCAGGGTCCAGCCCTGTGCTGTCCAGCTCTTGAGGTCCTGGTCATCACTTCTTTTTGCACGTCCCCCATCTCTCTCACTCGGGGAGTCCCTGAGGCTGTGCACGTTCCTTGTGAGTCTGAGACAGTCTGAGTTTTTAGGGTTTTGTGCTTTCAGTGTTGAATATGTTGGTATTTCCTCTTTGTGATACGCTTTAGATGGATCCCTACATGCATAAATTCATTCCCATCCTACAGTCAAAGCATAGAGTCAAGCACACTTTTTTGCAAAACTTTTTCACTCCTCCCCTGGTGCAAATTAGAAGAGTGATGCTGTGGTAATGTGGGAAGTTCCTCAGTGAGACCTTCACAGAATCACAGAATATCCTGAGCTGGACAGGACCCACAAGGATCATCGAGTCCAACCCCTGACCCTGTGCAGACACCCCAACAATCCCACCCTGCCCCTGAGTGTGTTGTCCAAACCCTCCTGGAGCTCTGGCAGCCTTGGGGCTGTGCCCACTACCCTGAGGAGCCTGTTCCGTGCCAACCACCCTCTGGGGGAAGAACTTTTCCTAATATCCAACCTAAACCTCCCCTGACACAGCTCCAGCCATTCCCTGGGGTCCTATTGCCGTTCCTTGGGTACCTTGAGTAGACACCATGGGAATTCCGTGCTGGCTTTGCTTTTTGCTTGGGGTACCCTGCCAGGAATGATACAGGAACAAGAGTTATCAACGTTGCACTTCAAATTTCTTCCAAGGCCAGCTTCATTTTTGAGGGGAAGCTGATTTTAGGGTTCCTGTGCACCCCACAGTGATGCACCAGACTCGTGCAGTGTAACTAACGATCCAGCCTTTTATCTGTGGACCTTTTTAGCAGAACTGTGTTATTTCAATGTGGTCTTATGCAGTTGGATCTGTGTGAATAGATGGAAATGACCCCTTGCCTGTCCACGTTAAGTGTTCTCATATGCACTTGCATGTAACTTCAGGTTCTTAAAAGAACACAATGGGCACATTTCCATGCTTTATTTGTTTTAATTTAACACAGATTGATGGGTTTTGGAATAAAACGTAAACCATCAACAGTTTGGCACGTGGGGAAACTCAGCTTGGAAAAAAAGAAAGGAAAATATGGGAAGCTTATAAATCTTGGACTTATTTCTAAGTTTGCTGTCTGGTGTATGCAGTTCACTTTGTTCCTGCAGAATTTAAGGCTCAGATATCTTGGTCATATTCTCTCACTCCTTGTAAATTGTGTCTAGAAAAATGACACCTGCTGGGTTTTTCTTCTCTTCTTTGTAAATAGCTGGAATTCATGATGTAGAAGAAGTATAAAACTGAGATGTTATGATTAGTTAGCAAATAACTGATGTGTAAAAATTGTGTACAAAATAAGCTGAAGCTCTAAAAATAAAATCTGAGACTAGGAAAAAAGTTTCTAATGCCCCAGTTGCAATAAGAGTTTTTCCATCATGGAGCAGATGTTGACAAAAGACCAAGTCAAGGAAACTTGATCCATTTTCCTCTGGTTGGTTAAATTGTAAACTCGGGACCATAAAATTACAGGACACAGAGGTCCTAGATAAGATCAGTGAGTTATATATGAAGTGTAAGACTTCTTGAATTCATTATCCTCCGCTCTGCCTCCAAAAAATGCCACTGAGATCTATTAGATCTGACTGATAAACCGTTCCACTTGAAATAAAAATAATTTTGCTGGAAATGTTCTGGCTGAGCTGTGGAATATTTAGTTTATTTATTAAATTGTAAGTGTCTGACAAATAGCTCTAGTCCTTCTGTTACATTTTCTTTGAGCTGAGAGTAGGCCTGTGCCATTTTTTGCAGTTGTGCTCATGCATTGCAATCAGCTGTGTGTTGGAACCTTTAGTTTCATATACTTTATGGCCTTTCTTTGATTTGACTGATAGAGAGCACCCAAAGGTGCCTTATACAGTGAGGAGAATAAGGAATGAAGGGGAAGTGTCACACACCCCCCGAAATTGCAGATACAGTTTGCTCTGGTAATGAGAAAAGATGATTGATAAAGGGTGAGGATACTTTGTGTGGTCCTTCAGTGAGCCTGGGACAGAACAGCAGGGGCTGTGGGTGAGCACAGTGCACAGTGGGAATGTACATCAGCACAAGAGTGTTTTGCTTGCATAACCATAAAAGAGCATCTGTGTGAATTTTTGTGTTTGGATGTAGAAGAGAGAGATGAAAGAGGGGGGATAAAGATGATGGAGAGTGTTCACAGAGAAGGAACCTTTGGTCTCCAGTCATGGAGCTGACATAATGAATGTCTGCTCCTGTACAGTCTGAAAAGAACTTACTATGATCATATTAGTAATTGGAATAACTAAGGAGAAGTTGTTTGGTGTTTGTTATATGAATATTGCTGACCATAGTAGGTATCTCATAAGATACTTCATTAGATACCTTGCCAAGTATTTGGTCTGCATTTACCAGTATTTATGTAGATGATTTTAGATCCAAATTTCTGAAGGGGACTGCATGCCAGAATTGGCCTCTGGAGTAACCAGTCACAGGAGGTTATTTCAAATGAAGCATCAGCAAGGCTAGATGAAAATTTTAATATGTTCAAGCAAAATATATGGAAAGATACATTAAAACAGATACGTGCATTTTGAACATTGAAGCAGATGTGGGTCATATATGTGTATATATATACACTTGCTGTACGTGTGTGTATGTGCTCGTGGACATATGTCATGAATGTATACGGTAAATGCTTTTCTCAGTACACTGCTGTGTAACGTGTTGACCTGCACAGTCCACAGCATAAGAGAAAGCAGATGTGTTCTCAATTGTACTGAAAATACAGTTTGTAGGGGTTTTTTTGGTACTTATTATTTATTACAATGCCAGTAAAGTTCATTAAACCTGGCTTGAAAGGCAAAAGCAATTTGATACCTATTAAGTAGATCATGTTGTTTTATGAACATTGGGGTTAGTCAAGAATTGTTTATAGTACCAGGCAGCGTGGTTAGGGGCTAGTCCAGCAAAAAAAACTTCTCTGGAGTGATGACTTCTTCTTCCTCTGGGGAATCTCAGATTCCACATTACATTGGGATGTAATGAGGGAGGGTTTGACTTTGTGCATGCTGCAATGTGATGGTAACTTTAACAACTTCACCTATGGCAGAAATACCTTGAGAAATCTAAAAGCTTCCCAAATTATGGTCTTAAACTGTGATTTCCTTGGGACATGATTGTTGCCCCTTCCTGCCGGCAGGACCTGGACCTCACACCCTCTCTGTGGTGCAGGGGACTCTGCGTTCATGGTGTCGCTGAGGTCCTGCCCTGGCACACGGGGACAGTGGCAGTGCTGAAAGCACCACGTAAACCCTGCTTTGCGTGGACCTGGGGCTGGGTTAAAGACGAGCAGTGGACAAGGGGACTTGCCTGGACCAGGCTAAACTCTTTCTCTCTCTGTTTTCTCTCTGTCCTGCAGCTCAAGCCAGGTCAGAACAGCTGCCGAGACAGCGACAGTGAGAGCGCGAGCGGGGAGTCCAAGGGTTTCCATCGGAGTAGCTCCCGGGAAAGACTCAGTGACGTGAGTATGACTCCTGCAGCTAAACTCTGCTCTGGGGAACCCTGCTGGAGTTTTCTGAGGGCTCTAAGTCATGACACGATTTAGTTTCTGGGATGGCTTGTTGCTAAAATCTCCTTCTTTTGGGGTTTCTGGAGAGGAAGTGGTAAATTAATCTCCTGTCCCAGTTCAGAAAACTTCTTAAAGTTTGATACAATGTCTTTCTGTGTGCAAATGCTCATTACTTTTGAAACTTTCAAAGGCCATTTAACGAAGTAAAAATGTTCTGCATAGTTGAGAAGTGACGTGGCCTCTTTTTACCCCAAGTGGGGAAGGAAAAGAATGTATTTCTTTGGGCTAAATACTGTCTTTATGAAAAGTATTAGAGTGTCTAGAGAGACTCTGCTAACTTATATATAATGAGTTGATATAACATGGCCAACAATAGCATAAGCTCTGCCTTTATTGCTCTGCCTAAACTGCTGTGGAAGGGCCTGAGATGGCAGCTCTGTGGAGAATGTTTTTCTCCACTGGAGAATGCTGGCCATTCACGGGATGACACACATGAGTTATTCCCACAGAGGAATGACTACAGAAATCTCTCTGTTGCTGCAATCAGATTATTATTATTTATTACGTGTACCATCACAATCCTTGAGTGTTTTATTCATGGTTCTGCATCCTCTGTGCTACATGCTTTACAGCACAGAATATAAAGACAGCCCTGTCCCCAAAGAGTATCTAAATTGGGGATTTTGTAGGTCAGATCCTTGGCTGGTAAGAGCATGGATGGCTACATTAGTCAGCCCAATTTGGATCAGCCAGCAGTCTGGCCCTACTCTCAACTAACCCACATTTTGGAAATGGGGATTTTATCGATAGCATGTCCATGCAGATTTGGATGACAGATACCAGATGGTGTCCTCTGTAGGCCAATCCAATAAAACTGAACTGAGCAGGCATTAAAAGAAATACCTTTGTAAAGGATACATTTCGTTATGCGAATTTGAGCCTTGAGGCACACAGCTAGCAATTTTTGCTGAATTGTGCATATCACTGGAACAGATGCCTGATTTTTTTTTTCCCTATGAAAGTGTGAAATCTGTAGCACTCTCTTTCCACATCCCTTTGTCACCTTATTGTAGAGGTCCATTTCTTCCCCAGAGCCAACCTTTATGGGTACAGTCAGCTAAACTCTTCAGAGCCTGCCCTTCATAGCTGTCAGGTGAGGTCAGTCTCAGGGCTTCTTGGAAGAGCAGATTGAAACCAGAGGAGATAGAGAGTAAATGTTCTGTACCGGTAGCAGTGGATGGCAGCCTGTCACCATTGCCATCCTTTGCCTCTGAGCCCTGTGGCAGCTGAGAAGTCACTGCAATGAACTCCACAATTACACAGCACCTTCCAGCAAAAAAATTTCACAGCTCCTTACAAACATGGTTTTAATTTAGCCTTGTTGCTCCCTTGCAATGTACTGAGTGAAGAGCTCAGAGGCTTATTGAGCTTCCCAGCAGCTGACAGCACTGCAGTGCCAGACCTGGCAGGGACAGCAGAGTCCTGGTTCCCCCTCCACCCATCAAATCCACTTTTTCCTCTGATGTTTTTACAGTACTTTTCCTTTGTCTTGGCACTGTGACAGATTGAAAGGAAGTAGAGAGCAAATCCAACTTCCCCTGTGTATCCGAGAGAGGACATAGGGATTCACACGTTGCTCGAAAGGAACGTTACGTAAATATGTGTGAAGATGTACATTTGAAAATGTTATACATTATTTATGTTTTGCTTAATAAGGGAAGTTCCTTTATGCTTTGATCATTCATTGCAGTACAAGCATGCCTCTCTGGTCTGGTGTTACCAGTTCAGCTGGGATTTGAAAGAAGATGCATGAGATAGTTTTCATCTTACCTGGGCCTGTGGTGGCCTTTCCCAGAGCCCTTCAGTTCAGAGCAGTACATCCCATTCCCTCCCAGAGCCAAACACCCCGCATTGAAATGACAGGGCCTGACAAAGTGCCAGTGATACTTCCACTTTCACGTGTGAGGGAGCCTGCCTTCAACTTGATCTTGAACACAAAGATGTTTCAAGAGCTTAATAAGGTTATTTAAAATAATATCTTTTGAAGAAGTCAGTTGTCTAATGATACCCACCAATTACTGTCCAGAAAACGCATCAGACAACAGAGTAAGCTTTCCCTAAGATTTGTTTCTGTTTTCACAACTATTTTCTCAGAAAAAAGTACATAAAAAGTTGTGCACCCAACAGAAGATAGAACAAAAATATAAAACATGGCATGGGCAGAGTAACCCTGAGGTCAGAAAGCAAATTTTGGCCATGCAATATAATGAATCTCCACTAATGTAGCCTGACAGCATTGTGAAATTAAGCTCCTGTATGGAAATGTGGATAATGAATGAAGTGCAGATAGTGCAGGTAGATGATCATTTTCTGGTCCCCAGTTGCAAGCAGGCTGGTGAAACAGCAGCGTTGGAGCTTCACGGGCCTTAACGTGGGGCTTAAGTGATGGTTTAGTGACAGATGCAGAACGAGGGAGATGGGATAATGAATATCCAGTTGCAAACTGACACATCAGTGCCTTCATTCTCTCTCCTGTCAGGTATCTTTCAACTCTGCCTATTGTAACTGTGCCTGCAGTGCTTGGGTATCGCAGAGTGATGCAAAGTGTGTTTACAAGGAGTGACTCCTTTCCAGGCTAATGAGATCCAAGCCGGTAATTTGCAGCAATTGTGAGAGGTGGGCAGAAATGAAAAGAAGATAATTCAGTGAAAAGACCATGTTAAACAAGAGAGTTTTCTCCTAATGAGGCTTGAGATAGCATCAGGCAGTAGGAAGAGGAATATCCTCTGTTCTTGTCAGGTGCAATGCAGTGAGACTGATTTCCATCAACTCCTTTCTTTGTCCTGGTCTTGCACATGTGTGCACAGGCACATACCCCTCTGTGAGAGAACGTAATTAGCAGAGAATTTGACCTCTGCGCTCGAATGCTCCAGTGCAGGCATGTGGCAGTGCCCTGATCCAGCTCCCCGTTTGAATTTCATAAACCCATGGCTCTCTGCCTTTCTCCCCTTTATAGTTTTTTTTCTTTTGGAATGACAACTTGTTTTTTCCTTTATGGACAGAGGTAGCTCCAGGGACCTAAAAGAGAAATTGGAGAGCTGCTCCTCCTGTGTATATAGGGTGCTGTAGTCAGTTTAATCTCATCAAAATTTTGCCAGTAGTAGAATTCATTTTGTTGAGATCTTGCTTGGAGACAAGATGGCAGTGCTTTCTCTTTTGCTCAGCTTGGAGCTCAGTCAACTTGTTTTCCTTATCTTTCTGTATGTATTTATTTTTAATTGAGTCTTCCCTCTTTGGAATACTTTTTTGTCATGTTTCACAAAACAGCCAGGAGATTTACTTGAGGAAAACATGAGAATTACATCGAACCTGGATGGCGAATGCACTGAGTATTCAGGAGTTCAGCCACCTCTATGCTGATCAAACATCAAAGCATCTGATTCCTTTGGTGCACATTCCTAAATTCTTGATCTATCTGATCTCACCCTGCCTGCTGTTTCTGGTGCTGGTTGCAGGCTTTCGGTGAGGGGATGAGTAGCAGAAGCCTCTCACGTGTGGCCATGGGCTGGGAGGCAGCACATCATCCGTTCTTGCTGCACAGCAGAAGCCTGGACTCTGCTTGCTTTGCTGAACAGGAAATCACAAACCAGAAGAAACAGTTGGCACCTTTCTGTCTGGAATATTTTTCCAGTTCCTGAACAGGGAGTGGGACAGGACTCTTTCCATTTGTCCCCTACATGAAAGGTCTCATTCTGGGCTCTCATCCAAGCTGATGCGCTCTTCATGAATGCTTCCCTTTTCCCAGCGCTTTGTGTGCTCCTACTGCCTTGTGGGCTTTGAAAGTAGCTCAGAGCGAGGTATCACTGAGGGTGAAGTCCTGAAGGCCCCTGCCCACCAGGTCTGTTGCTCTTTGCTTCGTGAAGAAACGTGGCTACACGCCCAGCAGATTAATCCTGTGGGCAGCTCACGGTTTCAGCCTCAAATACGGGATATTTCCCATTCTCTTGTCTCTCATTGCTCCCACCTATACAGAGCCCAGAGAAAGACAAACCGAGGGACAGTCTGTGGGTTATGTGCTCTGAAATCCTCAGTTCTGTTCCTTCTCCAGAGCGTCCCCAGCAATCTTGGCTGTATCCGAAGTGGGATGACACAAGCGAAGCTCTGTGTGTGCCTGTGTGCGTGTGCCAGGAGCTGATCAGCGGCAGTGGCTGCTGCTTTGTGTGTGTGTGTTTGCCAGGGTGTGGATGTGTGTGTTTGTGTGTCTAAGGTTGGGTGCTTAAATGCTTTGTTGCATTATGTTAATTCCTCGGCAGTGCAATCAAATTCATGTCGTAATTAAAGCTGTCAGTTGAAAGGCAAGCCAATCGCCAAGAAAACACAGCATAACAAATGAAGTGAAATGATTCTGCGTGTAGCTATACAATGCTTCGCCAGGCATGAAATTAAATAAGTAATTTGATGTTGACATCAGAAATTGAAATGATACCCACTGTTCCTTCATTCAGTCAGACCTGCATAAACAATAGCCAGAACAAATATGTACAACACAGTCTTTCTCCCCACCCAGCTCCCCAAGTAATGCACAATATATATGCAAAATGCCTTCCGAGACCTCAAGGATGTAATTTTCTCTGGTACACAATAAACCAATGCTTACACGAGGGTTACTACATTTTTGCTTCTGGGCCAAAGTTGTTCTCTCTAAGAAAGGAAGGAAACAAAACAAAACAAAATGAAACAAAACAAAAAACGCCAACAAACAAAAAAAGAAAACAAAAAAACCCAGAAGGAAAATAACAAAACCAAAACCATGTTAATTTTAAGCAAGTGTGTTTTGCTGATGGGCACCTAATGCAGGCTTCTGCTGGTGGTTGTGTGAATATCAAGTAGTGTATCTAATGTCCTATTTTGCAAAGGGTTTCGGAAAGTGAAACCATTACCTCTATTATAGGCACACTTTATATAAGAGATGTAGAACCATCCAGTGCAGGATCTCGACTCAGCATGGGCTTGTAAAGATGCTTGTGCAGTTGGTACCCAGGCTGGGCACTGGGTAGTGGGATCCTTTCGCTATTGGGAGTTGTCCACAAGGTGAGAAGTTGTCTCTTGCATAGCCCTGCTTCAGCCTTTGTGCTCTGTCAACACACAGTTCACACACAGCTGATAGTCATCCATGCATGTGCAACACAGTCTTTTGTACTTCAATTAAAAAGAGTTTGCAAACTGTACTCTCCATATGCAGCATGCAATGTGTGAAGGGCTATATTTCCATCCAGCAAACTCAAATTCCCTGAAAATGCACAGTTGTTCAGTGAAAGTCATTTGACTGCTATGTTTCAACTGTCCTCCCATGGCCATTGCAACATTGCTTTTGAAGGAATGAAAATATTCAGTGGGAAATATTTTGTTTGCTTATTCTTTTTTTTTCTTCCATTTTACTGTTTTGTTTTGATACTTGATTCTTCCAAAACTTGGAATAGAAAGCAGACAAAAATTACACACAGATGCAGAAGGCAAACTTTGGAGCTTTCAGCCAGTAAAGTAAGTTTTAAAAATTGTGAGCGAAAGAGTGGGACTCGCTTGACATCTGTAACATAGCTGAAACAAAAGCAGTTATAATGATTGCACATGTTGTACTTGTGGGCAGATCTCTCTAGCTTAGATTAAAAGAATGTAAATGGCATGAAGCAGAAAGCAGGCTGAGTGAGGAGGATGGCAGGCTTTGTGGTGTGTTTGCCAGGAAAGTGGATGTGTTTGATAGTGGAGTGTCCTGCACTGCACTCACTGCCAGGGGCTGCAGAGCTGCAGCCTGGGGGCCACGGGCTCCCAAATCCAGGGCCTGTGGGCCATAGAAGGCACTTCCCAGCTGGGAAGAGCGGCCAGGCTGGGCAGGGACCGGGGCTGTGGTGGTGAGCAGGTTGTTCCCGGCACAGAGAATGGCCACAGCAACACTGAGGAAAGCAGAGCAGTTGTGCTGAGCCCTGGGGCCTCATGGCCATGTATTCCCAGATCTGCAGTGCCCATTCTTGAGCAGAGGCACAGTCAGGGGCGTTGTCACTGGGCCTTGCTGTCGATGGCGGTGGTAGAGAGAACTTGAGGCTCCAGAACAGCAAGAGTGGGGACAGGAGGACTTTGGAATTTCTTTGTTTCTGTGGAGCTCCCCTTGCAGGCTGATAACCAGACCTGTGCACTGCAGATCTGCTGGTGGGGTCCCCTGCAGAAGTGTCTCGGAACAGGGATGAAGTGATGACAATTCTTGGTCTTTCCAGTGGTTTGCCCGGCCTGGTTGGGCCCCTCTGCAGTTCCTGGTTATCCCTGGGCTGTGGCATTACTGAAAGTGATCTTGTGCTGAGGAGCAGAAATGGGAATTGAGCTACAGGAGTTACAGAGGAGTTGTCTCCAGGCTTACTACAGAATGGTCCTCTGCTTTTTGCTTCCTTGTCCATCGACTCTCCGGGCAGGAGGGCTGGGAACTGTTCCCCCACCCTGCAGAGGAACAGGCAGTGACCTGGATTAGGACGGAGATGTTTCAGTCTCTCCCTGTGTCTCTAAGAGAACCTGCTGTGTAATCCCCATTGCTTAGATGAAAAACTAATGAAACAAAACCTTTTATCTCCTTAATTCCTGTGAATGTAGAGGTTGTGATCGTGCCCCACTTAAACTGAATTTCATGATGACTTTTTGTTTAAAGCATTTAAACCATTCGATTATTTCCCAAGGTAATAATATTAGTTTTACTTATTTTGATGAGTTTGGGTTTTGAAATACCTTTCACACTGTACATGTTTGCTGCTTGTGTTTTTCTTTTCTTTCTGAGTCCTGGTTTGTCAAACAACGTGGACATCCAAATGGGAAATTGTAGTGCCTGCATTCTCCAGAAAACAGCGCATTGACTGAAGCGGCTTCTCTGTGCCCACGCGTTCTTTACATTTCAGACTACTAATTATGTTTACAAAATGTCTCATTTTAGAAAAGCACTATGTGTGTACTAACCAGGGCCTTTCGGGAATAAATTGGCAAACAGGTCATACACTGAAAAAGTCATCCAAACCCACCGGGCTTTTTGTTTTGAAGTCAGTCTACTTTTTTTTCCCTTCTCCCCCTCCCGCCTGCCCCTTTGTGGCCACGAAGCTGAGTAGCTGGAGTCCAGGGCATTGAATGTCAGCATGTCAGGAAGGCTGGTTGATGAGTGTCTGTTTAGTCTCAGTGCAGGGCGAAATGCCATCATTAATTCATTACCCAGCTGCCTGTCAAATAAATTGGCAATTACGTGGACCGCAGAAGCTTGGAATTCAGTAAATAGCACGTTACCATCTCAGAGTCGTTGAGAGATGTAAAGGGAAAAATTAAGCAACAGCGTGTTTGTTTCAGTAGCAGATGACAAGGGGCAGCACATTGGTGCTGTGATGTAGTGATGAAAAGCTTGGAAAGGGCTGGTAATGAGCTGTGTGGATTGGAACGTGTTAAAAACCATCACTGACTTTCCACTTTGTCTTTGTGTTTTATTGCAGAGCTCAGCTCCTTCCAGCTTGGGAACAGGCTACTTTGTAAGTGTTTCTCAACTTTCACACGTGTGCCTCTGAACAGCATAGCTTCCTCCTCAGACACAAGTGCCTTAGTGTGTGGAAATGGGACTGAGCAACCAGCCCCGCTCTGGCCCAGAACTTAACGCACCTTTGTTATTTCTTCTTCCACAAATGCATTGGAAGTAAGATTTCCAACACGGTGGCCAGTGTTTTCCTGAACTAGTTAATAACTACATAAATTCCAGCAGTATTTAATTTACACAATTAGAGCAAATAAAATGAACCATGGTCTTACCAGCTCTCTTATCTGAGATGGGAGGATCTTGATTTCCCCTTGTAGCAGTTCTTGTTGATTCATGGATTTTAAAGAGCCCAATACACTGGTCTTGCCTTATCTCCTGTGTACCACAGGCCAGAGGACGAGACATTGTGATTTCTATCTGTAGCTTAAAAGCCCCATGTCTCATGGACACTCTTGGGATTTGCAGCTGTATTTATGCCAGATTTACATTTTATGTCCTGAAAAGCGGATCAGGCATCAGCTGGTTTGAAAATTGATCAGTTTTTTGGGGGTTGTGATTTATTTGCGTGCCCCTATTGATTTAACAGTCTGTATACCTATCTGTTTATTCCCCCATTCATCAATATACCTTTTACTTGCACAGATAAGTTTGGCAGTAAAAAAATGTTTTCCAGTCAATCCAAAGTTTATTTTCGTCCAAGATTTGTATTTAAATTGCCTATACCCCATTTCACTTGTAACTTACGCTGTATTCTCAAAGCACATCTTTTCTGCCTTTATAAAACTGTAAGAGAAGCAGAGCATTAGGTATGTCCAAAACCACGTGGGTAAAATGCAGTGAGCCTTGTCCTGTAGCACTGCTCTGTGAGGTTAACAGCATAATCAAAACCCATTTCTATCTTTTCATCAAACTCTGGGGAGAATAAAACTATATGGTATTCAATTACACGATGGAAAAACTTTGCTGCTCTCTCGTCAGATTCCCAGAGAGTAATTTCCTTCTATTAGTACATGGTGAATTTAGTCTTTTGTCATAGAGGTCGATGATCCTGTGAGAAAGTTTTGTGATTAGACTGTGTACGTGTGACCTCACCTGTAAAGCATAAAATGCAAGCACAAAAATTGCTTAATACCTGGAGAAATGCTGTGTCCTGCTGGATTTACCTTGGACTTGTGCACCAACTGAACGTTCATAGTGCTGATGGTGAGGTGTGAACAGAGCATCACAAAAGCTTGGTGGTTGTTGTGCTAATTATACCAAAGCCCAGATCAGTGTAAGGTAAGTTGTGAAACAGAAAAACAAAACTGCTTTCCTTTTTTCAGCACTGTCCCTGGTTTGTGTCACTTTTATTTTTAAGAGGGAGGGGATGAATGGAAAAATGATATCAAATGGCTCAACATTTATTTTGCATTAAAGCTAAAACTCGAGTGTCTTTCCATAGTTCAGAGGGAGTTGCTTTCCTTTTTTTGGGAAAACTCAAATCATATGAACATATATAGACATGCTCTGGAATGGGACAAATATAATATGGGCTGGAGGGCTGAAACATATATATGTATATATAAATAAGCCTTGTTCTCCTTACAGTGAGAGCTGAATATGCATGGTTTGAGAGCGGTGCTCAGCTTCATCTTTAGGCAGCAGAGGTAACAGAAGACAAGCCATCTGCTGTTCTCTGCACCATACTGTCTGTGGGTTGGTCCAGTAAAGTGAAAATCTGGAAGGTGTCAACATCCCCTATGCTCCAACGGAGAGCTTGAAAGTTTCCAGTTCTCCCGAGTGAGGGATTTAGTAACAAGAAGAAGCTTGACATCTTCTAGGGCCAATGTATTGGCACTTCAAATCATTCTAATTTGGATCTGTGTTGGGGGGGGAGACATCCCTTGTTAGGTGCCATTAATACATTTAACTGTGCTGTTTCTTGTCTTTGCTCACAGCATTAAGATTTCTTTAACTTTCTTTTTCTTTCTTCACTAATAGCCAAGAAGGTAGAAAATGTCCTTCAGTCTCTATCTTGAAGTTGTTTTTACACTTACACGGTCTTGGAGGAAACATGGAGGGTTTTTTCCTCCCTTTTCACTTTGGAAAATTGTTTTTAGGATTATCTTGCTTATTGTTTTAAAGAAGGCACTACCCTTATTAACTTACATGGGGCAAATAAAACCCAGATGTGTTTTGCGGTACCAGACAATGAGAGAAATGCTCCAGAATGATCCAATTAGCATGTGTTTCTGATAAATGTAATTACTGCATTATCAAAGTGCAAAAGAATATGCACTTGAATTGACTTCTTTTTTTCCAAAGCTTTTAACTAGAAAAGACTGTTAGTTTTTGTGTTTAGTGTTAACCAGGAACATCAAAACAGGAGTCACCGGTCCCAAAGAAGGAAAAAATAACTTCTAGTTTAATAGATAATAACAAAGCTTTTGCCTTTGGAAATTATTCCATATGTGATATACATTGGACTATGAAATATTATGTACTGCAGCTCACCAAAGGGAACGTAGGAACCAGGTAAGTTAAAATGCACTGATGGACATCTACTGCTCATGGAAGCAGGCTTTATTCAGAGATGAATGAGCACTGAGGTACGGATTAAGTAGCATTTATTTGCTGTTTAAATCCAAGTATGAATGGACTCTTTGTGTGTTTAGGCCATGTTGCATAGCATAGAGATAATACTTGTTCAGCTTGGAATCTGCTTTGAGGACCATGCTTTTGCCAGGCCCGCAGGTTTGAGGGGTGGCGGGTCACGTGTCTATGATGTTTGTGGATGCTGTGCATGCTACAGCAAAGCTGAAATGCCTTTTGGATCCTGATAGTCTGTAGAGAGTGTCCTGAGATCACTGAGTGTTTTAGGAAACATTTATAAAGCTGACACTTCCCAGTAACACAAAATTGTTTCTCTAATATCTCCACGATAGCTCCATCCCAGGAATTCATTATGCACTTTCAGTAGTGGTGAAGGCTGAAATCTTACCTGATTATATACAATAAGTAGGTACATTTCTGAATGGCAAAGTTGGAGAGTGAATTCTGTTCTTATTGGCTCTATGTTAGTGCTCCTTGAAAAGCAATAGGTAAAGTTAAAATGCAGGTGCTCTGGGAAGGGCATTCCCACAGCCTGCTTTGACACCCCACCTTCCCCAGCAAGGCAATGGAGAGGGTTGGGAATCTCCATCAGGTGATTCAGCCTAACCCACCCCCAGCTGGGGTGGTGGACCTGCCACTGATTAAACAGACTTTGTAATGAGATGCCTCCAGCAAAGGGGACAGTGCTAATGGTGCAGGGCTGTCAGGGAGTTCTAAATACCCCAACAAGTTTGGGTTTCAGTTAGGGACCACTCTCTTTTACTTCTTTCACAAGTGTTGATGTGTTCATCAGATTTTGTTGAATAGACATTTTTGTTGTTGGAATCTGTTTCCTCTGTCTTGGTGCTCCTTGTCAGAGGAGACACTTTCCCATCCTTGTTGCATATTATTAGGTCAGTAGTCAGAAAAGAAGAGACATAGGTAAAAATCACTCTAATTCTCCCACATCAGACCTCCAGGCAGTCTTTTGCCTCAGTTGCAGCATCCCTGTTCTGAGTTTCCTCTTCCCAAGCCACCTGTGTTACAGGACTTCAGCTGGCCTGACTTTACTGTTTGCTCTGGGCTCAGTCCAGTCTATGATTGTTGTATATGAAAAAAAAATCCAGACATGCTGTTAATATTGGTGCACCCTAAGAAATCATAACTGAATACTTCCTGGGGAATCTCCCAGCTGTCTTTGATATTGTTTGCATTGCAAATTGTCATTGTCTCTCGTCAAAGGCAGACTATAAGGTAGATTATGTCTCATCAAGAAGTCAGATCAGACAATTGGAAATTAGAAGTTAGAATTTTAGAAAAAAACCACAATCTTTTTAACTTTAAAGGAAAAGCTATTTGAATTATGTGAGTTTTTAATGTTGTCCAGCTGCCTTAAGATTTCCGGGGGTTGAGATGTTTTAGAATATGGTTGGAATTTATATAACAGTAAAGCTTTTTCTCTTATCTGACTTTGAAGAATGAGTTTTGCTCATTTATGTATCTTCCACCCAGCCTAATTCACATTAAAAGATATAGCGGTTCATTGGTTTGCAGCACAAAATAGAGAAGAAATCAAAACCTAAATAACTGAGTGTTTTCCTTCTAAACAACAAACCCAGTTCCGAAGACTGTCAAGTTCTTTGGCAATTGCAGAGTTTCCCTGTTTATGGCAACTTATCTCCATTTCCTGCACGGATCTGCTTCTTGAGTCTTTGTGGCAATTTCTGAGGGGTTTCTGTTCCTTTTTTTAATGCTTTTTTTTGGTTAGCAGGTTGCTGGTTGTTTGTTTTTCTCCTCCCCCAAATGCAGAGAGTTTGTGGATTGTCAAAAACTAGATAAAATTTGTTAATAAGCTGGTGATGGAAATAATACTGGAAAGGCAGAATAAGACTCCTGCGACCCTTCTTTTCCAAACAATGCTCTTGCTCCACCTTAAAAAAAGGAAGAAAAACTAAAACTGTGCTTTGCACGTGGGCTGGTGACTCAGACTAACATAAATCGTGCCCATATTCCCAGAGGCTCCCGCTAATCAGTTGTGCTCTGCAGTCTGGCCCTGGGTGGGTTCAGTTCAGCAGATGTTTGTGTGGTTACAGCAGGCCACTGGGACACTGGGTTGTGCAATGTTGCATTACATTACTCAGAGCTCTGAAAATTCATCCCAAGGAGAATAAGAGGAGCACCAGTGGTGTTTAGTATGGAAATGATGGAAAAGCAGTGTTTGGCCTAGATAAGGCCAGGCATTGCCCTGTGCAATAGGGGGCGTTTTCACCTAAGAAATTGTCTTACAGAACAAACGTGGAATTAGTTACACCAGCACATTCAAAGAGTAGATTTTCCCTCCTTGCCTGGTCCATGCGCCCTGGCAGTGATCCTGAGGAGCCGATGCTTTGTTCCTTGGGGTGGTCAGATTTGTGGGGCTGTTGCCTCTCCAAGGTGAGAGTGCATTAAGAGAATCCACTTTAGAACAGTCCAGCAGGGACCCATCGGCTTCCACAGGACAGAAACAGGTTGGATCAAAAGTATAATTTGGAAGAGGTTTAATAAATCCAAGCAGCTAATGCTGCAGAAGGGATGTGGTCCTGTAGTCCACATCATGTCCACAGTGGTGTTGGTAAACAAAGAACTGTTGGTCTTGCAAGTAGGTTAAGCTGCCCAGTTATTTTTAGTGCATTTAAGTGTATTTTGCTTATGTAAAAGTGTGTATCCCTCTGAAATACTGTGGGGTCTACAGAGGCTGTTGGGATGGTACCACACCATAAACTGTCATGTCCCCTGTAACTAGAGTTGAAAAGACAATCCTTGTTATCCTGTGTTTGGCACTATAAATCATTGTTAACGAATCCTAATTTGCTTAGTCGGGTAATGAATGATCTCCAATTTTCTCACTGTAATTAGTTTTACCAACTATTATTGTGAAGGGTATATTGAAATCCATTTTAGCTCCACTTTAAATTCTCCATGTGCCCATTCTTTGCAGGAGTGAAGCTGACAAGAGAGGTTAGGAATTTTTTGATAGTAAATTCAGATTCAAGAGAAGTGGACAAGATCCCCAGTAGAAATCTCTCTGTGGGCTGTAATTACTCATTAGTGTTTGGAGCCCTCCTTGGAGCAGATTTGGTGTGGTGCAATGAGACCAGCAAACCTGGTGTTTCTTCATCTGAAATCTTTTAGGTGTTGTGTTTTGTTTTCCAGGAGACATTGAAATTGCAGTTTATTGTAACAACTGCTGTAAGGGAGGCATCATCAGTGCCAGCTGAATACATTGCGTGTAATAAAATCTACCCCAGGTCTATTAATTTTAGCATTTATAAACTGTAGTGCTGTTCCTAGGGAGAACTGAGACTCATTAAAGAGTTTGCAAACAACATGACCAGCAAAGCAAGAAGAAGAGCAAGAGCAGGAGTGTGGGTATTTCCAGCATCCTGCTGATCACAGCAAGAATAGTTGGAGCAAAACAACTGGTTTTGGAGAAGAAAACTGTGTATTTCACATATTATTAACTCAGTATTTGAGGAAGATTTAGGCAAGCAGAGCAGATGACCTGAGCTGGGATTTGGTCAGGACAGGTCTCTACTCAGATCATTTTGAACAGGGCTGGTGAGGGTCCGAGTTATTTTGGCAGCCCTTCCGAAGGGGGTTTCCTCAGACATGAAGGACCCTGCCCTGATGCATTTTTGAATAACATGGTTTGAGTGTAAAATATTAATCCTTAAACTTCCTCTTTGAATTGTTTGAAAATATGTTGTCCAAGCCTTAAAGAAGGAGAGCAGGGCACCACAGCAGCTTCTTGCCCAACTCAGCAGAAAGGAAATCAGATTTCAGAACTTCTTTCAAGTGTGTCCCCTCCTTGCTGAAACACAGGTTTTCACCCTCTGTCTCAACAGTGAAATTTCTTTAATTTCTTTGGGACAGCTCCCAGATACATTTGGTGGTTCAGGAGACAGTATTTCCAAGCAGTGCTGAGCTAAAATGTGCTTGTTCCTTGTCGCTAAGTCCTGCTGTAGCTCCCAGAATTGAGTAGTTCTGTAATAGCTTGGCCTCAGTTTTGCCCTTCTGTGTCATTCCATTTGGGGGTTTTCTCTTGCATCAAGTATTTTTAGCTTGTTGGTCCCTTTTCCTTCTGCTGCTGTGTGTGGTTCTCCATGTACCTTGTTGGAGTCATCTTTTTCCCGAGGATAACAAGTGTGATGAATGGAGGCAGCATAAAGAAAGAAAGGGAGAAAGGAAGGAAATAAGACATTTTATGTATTTGGAGGGGTCAGATAAAACTCTTTTTTTTGTCAGAAGGGTCTCCAACTTTTGTTACTGGCAGAAAGGGAGCTGTTGAAAGTGGTTGTTAGCTTCATTTACAGTTTAAAATCCTGAAGACACACTCAGTTCATATTTGTGATGGTATTTCAGGTGAACTTCCTTAATAATTTTTTTCCAGCAAAAATCAATTTAGAAAAATCAAGACATTATTTATAAGCAAGTTTTTAATTATCTAATTTCTTCTTCTGGACATTATAAGATTTCTATAGGTAGCAGAAAGACTTAAGATTTGCTGTCACTCTAAGTTTGGTCTCTAATGGCCTACGTTACTTGTGGCTGATGTTTTGCTCATCAGCTCTTGCAAAGCAAAATAATTATTTTTTGTCTTCCCCCCCTCTTTGTAGTAACATGTGACAGGAATTGCAGATGTGAACCTGAATAATAAAGGGTTGCTTCACTGATTGCTAAACACGCATCATGGTGCTTTTAAACTCATTTCAGGTCATCCTACAGCAAATTAGTTTGATTGCAAGCAGTTAAGCTGTCACATACAGAGCCTTCATCTTCCAAGGGTCTAAGTTTCATATCACTAAAAGAGAACAGCAGTGGCTGTATTGTATGTTTAATATTGGGGAGCAAAGATACTGTTGGGTCTCTAGAGGAGATTCTCTATCATTTCATGAAAAGAAAAGGGATATACAGTCCCTGAGGGAGAGCTTCAAGGAGTCCTGGCTTTGTTCATGTTTAAAGGGGGCTGGCCACATTCTCTACAACACAAGAGCTAGTTTGCTCTTTTTTTGTTAAGTTTGGAACTGGGTGGAATCTGTTTGTAGGCCATGTGGAAAGAGCAACACCGGGCTGTTTCTGATGCAAATTATCTGATGGTGTTATTGCCTGTGGTGAGATTTTACTCAGAAAAACATGAAATTAACATTTTCGCCTGTGTGCTGATGAAATAACAGGGAAACCTTGCAAGATCTCTGTGTGACATAACACAAGAATTTGTAGACCAAGCACTCTCATGCAAAAAGGGGTTATGGCAAAAAGCATTATGGCAGAAAGGAGTTAAAAGGATAAAGTCTGGTGATGTCCCTGAAAAAGGAGTTTGAGGTGCTTGTTTGTGTTGGTGCTGTGTGGAGAAACTCATCCTGTGCCCCGACACTGGAACCCTGGGCTGTTCAGCTCTGCCTGGCAGAGCTGCTGTGCAAACTGGGTGACCTTGGGAATCACCAGCACGGTCATTGGGCTGACTGACAGGATTATGTGGAGAGAGAGAATGGAGAAGCCTCTAAGGAACTAGGAGTGTGCACTAGGGATGGATGAGTGATGACGAGAAGTTGTGTGATGGTATTATTCTAGTGGGAGCTTCCATAAGCTTTTCATTTTGCCATTTTCTGAGAAATACCATCCCTCTTATGTTTTGGAAGAATACATTTACTAATTTAGGCTGCATCATATTTTTTAATTTTTTTTAAACAACAGGGCTTTTCCCCCTGGCAAAAGCTGCAAGTAAGGAAATACTGAGGTAGTTGAGTTGGGAGGAAAACACTCCTGTAATACTGCAGGCACTCAGTTCCCAAACTTGCCCAAAGTACGACTTGTTCCTATGTGAATGAGCAGTGTTAAGGTGAATATCAGGTTATTCTTCTTTTGAGTCCCTTGGAGGGATAGTAGGTTTGTACCTGGAGCAGAGAACACATCTCCTGATTGCAAGAATTAAGGCTGAATTTCACAGAAAAGAGTCCAATCCTCTTTCTCAGCCTTTTATGTCAGAACTCAAAATTGCTGTCTGATAAAATGTAGGACACCAGATTGAATTACTTCATTGAACCACTGCTGTCCTCTGTTAATGGTAATTGCACGGATATAGCGGTCTTTCTTGGCAACATCTCAGATATTTACCTCCCACTGTTTTTCAATTCAAACCTTTGATGAAAATATTCCCAGTACTTCTTTAAAGCAGACACCCAACTGTCTTTCTTGACAAAGGCAAGGTCTTTAAATCAGATCCTGACAATTTGTGACACAGCAGTCTATCTAAATCACCTTTTACCTATGTCTCTGTGTCATTTCCTGGAAAAAAAAATGTCCATCAGAGGAAGGTTGCTGAGGGCTTGGTGCTCAGAGAGTCTGTGCGTATGGCAGCTCCGAGCTGGAAGATTTGTGTGTTTGTTTCAGTGGAAGTAATTAGATGAAGGCTTGTAAAGTTGCAGTGCATTTGTTATAAATATTTGGGAGTACTTTGTCCATAAGAAAAGGATTATTAGCTTATTGCTGTTCTCAGACCATTAGGAAGTCAAGGGGTTTGGTGGTCTTTCCTTTAGCAATGGTAAATCTGTTTAAAAAAAAATTAAAAATTAGGGCAAATATTTTCATCTTTGCTCCACCTGAAGGTTAATGTGCATTCAGCTGAGGTAGCATATTCACCTGCTGCAGTCTCATCTCACTTGGTGTGGTGAACTCTCCCTCCCACAGAGAGCTGTGGATGCCACACGATGGTTTGGTCTGTGATGAGCAGCCTTTCGACCTGTGCAATCAGATCTGGGCACTTTGCATTCCTGAGGAGCTTCCTGGCTGTCTTTGCTGCATGATGGAGGGTGTTCCAGCAGGTCTCTTTGCTTTCCTGAGTGTGCTTTTGGGACAAACTCAAGGTTGGCTTACAGTATCAATGGTCTTTGCCATATTGTGTAGCATCACTGTAAAAGGATTTATGGGAAAAATCTGTGAAAATCAGTTGCCTGCAGATGAAGAGAAAGTGATTTCTTGGGTATTTATTATGAGCGTTTTAGCTGTTGATTTTATCCCCTGACCTGTATAACATTAGTCTTCGTCACAGAGGCAGATGCTTACCTGTGCACTAGTGGAGAGCACTGGGTAAATAGATTTGTAGCTAACACTGTAACAGGACTTCATGATATTAATAGCATTGACTAATTGCTCCACCATAGCAGATAAAAGAGGTTGTTGTTAAATGGCAGAACAGACACCAGTTATAATAAAAGATCACGAGATAACTTCATTAGCAAAGTGTTAATCTTTGCCAAGGAGGACGTGTCTGTTAGGAAAGGTGAGCTTGGAGGGGAAAAAAAATGACTGTTGAGTGCTTTTTCCAGGCTAGTTCAGAGAGTGAAGTTCATGTTTGGAGTGGCACCACTACAGCATGTGATGACACTTGTGCCATTTGGAAATGAAAGGAACCTTCCAAAGGAAGGGCTGGACTGTTGGGTACAGGAATGTGTTGTGGTTTCAAGGAATCATTTCTGACTCCAGGTATAAGGGGTTTCATGGTGCATAGCTGAAAGAAAAGAGAGGGACTTAAGATATTTGAAGCACTTAAAAAAATAATTCTTCCAGGAGAGATGGTCATGCAAGTCTGAATTCCCTTTGTTGTGATAAGAGATGGAGAAAGGGAGAGAGCTGCTGCCTCTTCTGCTCCAATGCTTAACTTTTGATTTCTCAGATGGCTTCTGAAGATGAAAGTAACTTCAGACAAACAGTATAATGGCATTGCCACACTTATGGGTATCCAGGTTCTTCTTTCTTGTCTGTGATGAAATATGACATTAAATGTAATAATTGAAGTATTTGTCTGCTGTACTTTTGCACAGCATCAGTAGCCCCAGAAATTTTCCAGCTGAAGCCCCTGTTTTTGTAGACAATCAAGTGCAGAGGCTGCAGAATTGGCAGCACAGATGCTGGAAAAGGAATGTGTGTTGGGGCTCTCTGAAAGGCCCTGATGCTGGGTAGTTCATCTGCAGAGGTCCCTCACACCTGGTGATAGGCCATGCTCCTCTTCCCTCTTCCTGCCTCTGCAGGGCTGACATCTGCTTTGCAGGCTTGTTTCCACCTTGGAGTGGCAGCTGTGTCAGGGGTGACGTCTCTCCCAGCAGAGAGCGGAAGCCCCAGCAAACGTGCCCCCCGTGCTGGCACCTCCAGTCAGGCACCTCTGGAAGCACCGTGTCTTCTGCCTTGTGCTTGGAGCTGCCAGCTTGGGAGAGGCAGCCCTGAATCCTGGGATGCTGTTAAACACCACTGAGGACTTGTTTGCTCCCTCCCGTCCCCCCTTCCCCCCTGAACACGAACTGTGAGAAGTCCAAGAACCGCTGTGGTGCCAACAAGAGCAAAATTACTTACAGCTGGAGAGAGCCACCTGCTCCTGCCCAACTTCAGCCAAAACAGTTTCTTCCCTGGAGTGCCCTGGAGTGGGGAATCCAAAAGCTGTTCAGAGCAGGCGATATTTAGCGTGGATGGGGAAGAGACATTGCAATTCTTGCTCGAGAGCAGAGCGTGTTGCGCGGGAGGTCTTGAGTACTAATGTCTGTCTCTCCTTTCCCTTTCCAAGCTCCCTCAAATCACCCCTTCTGTATTCTTCCAGTATGTTCCTTATGAATATTAATTCAGCCCCTCTCCCATTATATGCCAGCCTTTTTTCCCATCCAAGCTAATGCAAATTTAATGTTGCTAAAAAAAAAAAAAAAAGAAAAAAAGGCCTGCAAATGACAGTGGGAGCAGAGTGTCATCCTTGCTCTCTGATGTATTAGTGCAATGGCACCTGGTGTGACACTGCATTTTCTCCTGTGGTAGAAGCACTCCTCGACCCTGAGAGAGAACAAGAACACACTTTCTTGTGATTCTCACTCTAACAGCCCTCCTCATTCATCCCCACCATCCTGTGTTTCCCCAGTGTCTCCCAGCAGTTTGCAGATATTTTTATGGTTTTGGTTTACTAAGTACATCTTGCTTACTTAAATTGCCTGTGGTATAGAAACAGTAAACAAAAGGCTGGCATCATTATGAATTCATAGCAAGAGGCCACTTGACAGCCCTCTGAGCACCACATTCTTTCTTACATAGTACTTCATCAGTTCAAAGGACTTTGTTCTGATTGAATCAGTAGAAATTTTGTTGTATTTAACTACAAAACCATATCCAAATGTCTGCATTCATTTATTTAAAAGAAGGATTTGAAGAAGGCTTGTTGTTGAGTTGACCTGCTGACAGTTTTATTAAGTTTGTGCCTGTCTTTAGGCCTAGGAGCTCACTTGCTCAGGTACCGCTCATAGTCAAAGCCTAGAGTTTAATTTTGTTGGTTCTATCATCATTAGCCATTGATTGCTTCCTTCTTTCATCTTTGCAGTTCAGTTCCCAGTATTTCTTTCTTCTTTCCTCTCCTTTGCTATCATTGTCTGAGTGTCATTACACTGCTCTGAATTTGCTCTTCATTTCTCAGCTCAGTTATAAAGTCCTTTTTCTTGCCTATCTGCAGTACAAATGCCTGGAGTGGTAATAACTAAAGCCTCTTTATTATTTCTTGGAAATATCACCTGAGATGTTCAGCTGAAGATAAGTTTGCTGCAGCTTGTTTGGAAAGATTCAGGAAACTTCAGACAGTGTATGGGAGAGCTGTGGGATACCCCCAATTGCATGTAGCGTGTCAGATATGAAATAAATCATATTAGCCTTTTGCTATTGATAGCCTTGTTTCCTAAAACTTCTCCTGGTCCTCTCTGGGGACTTTCATGGATAGAGGCCTCCCCCTGATGCTGGCAATGAATATGTGTGGGAACAACTGGAACACAGGGTGTTTGAGAAGGGGTGATCCCTAGAAATTCCACCAACAACCTGCTCTGTTCCTCTCAGCATTTTCTTCCTCATTCCAGAGCGCCAGGAAATTTGTTGCTTCTGTCATGGGATATCCCTTTGGAGGAACTAATGGTTTCCTTTCTGTGCACACCCCAGAGGAATGTAGGTGCTTGTTCCCTGGAAAAGGATGATTGTGCTGCCTAAAAGCTCCTGGAAAGGCAGGACAGTGAAAACAGGTCCAGCCGTTATCTGGAGATCATTGCATCAGAGCACCATTTTGCAGTTTTCCCTGGAAAAGCAGCTGCCCTGGCTCAGGAGGTGTGTTTCTCCCCCAGGTTTCTGTGCTCCTAAGTGTTCAGGGCCTCAACAGGGAGGTGCTTTTCCCTTTTTTTTCAGTTCCTCTGTCAGCTAACTGTGTTCACAGAGCTAGAGAGCAGTAAAGTATTTCATCTGTTGACTGCTGCATCTAAAATAGATTAAATTAGTGTTTATTTAACTTTTTACTGCTGACTTACAAAATTACTTTTAGTCTGGTTTGGATAGATAACTTTTTCTATTAATTTATTGCCATGCTCTGCTTTGATTGCTTTTTTGCAGTGGTATCAAATCATATACTGCTTTAATATTTTCTCCAAGATGTGCTCTTGATTATGTCTATGTCAGATATTTATACCACCAGGAAGGATACTACTCAGAAATTCACTTCTTAATAAATACCTGTTTTTAAAGCTCTCATTTCTCCGAATTAAGGTGACTTCATTTAACTTTCGTTAATCCTACTTTTTTTTTTTTGTGAACATTTTGCATATACATTGGGAGAAAATACTTTCCTGCATCATGAATGGAATAATTGATACAGGACTAAAAGGGAGGTGATTTTGGGATGATGAACAAAACATCTTAGTTTAAATTTCTGTGTAGTAGCAGAATGATTTTGATTTTGGTACCGTGGGAGAATTTCACGTCCTTTCATTCGTTTCTTTATGCATCAACAATCCTTGTCTCAAAAAGCTCATAACTGAAGTTAACTGTGAAGTTTGAGTGGAAAAAACCACGTAAACCACTGGAGAGAAAAGGATATCATGCAAAAATATTATGTGAACTAATAAATCAGAAGCCAATTTACCATTTATTTCTGTACCCATTAGTGTATTTATGAGTGTGAAAAGGCCCAGGATTCCAAAGAAAAACTGTACAAGTCTAGTACCAGAGTTTCCAGTTTCCAGTCCAGTTCCACTGGCTGCACCAGAGCTGTGCCAGGTTGCTGCAGCTGTTGGCCTGGTCTGTCTTATTTAGTGAGTAATAAAACAGTCACTAGATGTTTGACATCCTTCACAAATCATATTTTTCGATTTAACTTTCTAGGAAAGTACTTCTTTTTTATTGTTGGGGGTTTTCATTTGTTTTGCTCTAGGAGAACACAGCAAAACTACAGTTTTCTTGTGCTCTTGAGCATGTTTTTTAGCCTAGCCCATCACAGTTGACCTTTCTTTACACCAAAGAAATGCCCCAAATAATGGTAATTCTGGAGACACACCATTTTTCGAGGAGGTCCTATTTGTCAGGTGCTAATTTTTGAAGGAAGTCCTGCGAGTGCTCCTGCACCTCCTCCGCCACCCAGCACTGAACAGATTTAACCTCAGCTCAAGTATTTTGCTCTTTTTGAAGCTGATGGGGTTGATTTTGCCTGTGGTGGAGGAAGGTGCACAGAGTCCCTCCTGCTGCTGCAGGGGACATGTGGGAACTCCATGGGGGAGCAGTAACAACAGTGGGGAGTTCAAGGGCTTCAGCTGCAACAGCTGTTTGCAAGTTAACATCTGTCCTGGCCTCAGCCTCAGCGTTGTCAGTCTTTTCATATGGATGAATTTTTGTACAGTTTATGTAAAAACATTCCATTCTAATGGCTTTTCTTTTGCTTTTTTTTCACTCCTTATGTCCTTTTGAAGGAAAAGAAAAGCACTTGTATGTAGATTTTCCTCCCCAGAACACCTGGTTATATTCTCTGCTGATGGAAAGGCTTTGTTGCTTGGAGATATAAAAGCACCATTTCTCGCATCAGTTTAAATTTCACTCTCCTCTTCACAGTCTCATCTCAACAAAGCAGAGGTTCAAGTTTAAACACATGCTTACATCTATTTTATTCAGGAGAGCGTGTAAGCACGCACGCATAACTGAAGTCAATGGGATTTAAGTGTGTGCTTCACTTTAAAGCACGTGCTTCACCACTTCCCTGAATGCAGGGGGGTTTAATCTAAGTGGTTTGGAAATTGCAGTGGCCTTGGACATATTGGTTCTTCTATCCATCTGGAAGAAGGGCTACTGTGAAATTCAGTAAGTACTGTTCACACTTTGAAATTTTTGTGTAAAACGCACAAGTTTCTTTCATGCTCATCTCCCTTGCAGTATGTTTAGTTTACACATAAAAGCAGGATGTGAAGGTGGTTGGAATTTTGTTAGTGTGCATTAGAGCAGGCTGTGTTCACACTAATGGGGGTGGGTGGGTGTTCAGACTTTGGCTGTGCCCAGCTCTGCTGTCTAAAGAGTAACGGCACCCAGGGCTGCAATGTTTAGTCTCTGCAACAGGCACTGGAGTCTTTCCAGAGGCCACTTGGAAGTACTTACCTTGCCCTGGGCACCAGAGCCTTTCCTCATATGTTAGAATTAGCAGCTCCAAGGCAGCCTGAAGAGCAGCCCCTCTTACCTGTCTGCCTGGATGCTGGTGTTACTTGGATACCTGTTTAATTTTCTTTCAGATGTTGAAGTGCAGCTCAGCAGCTGGGCCCCAGTGTTTTGAAAATCTTTGAGAACTAATTAGGCTCTCCTCAGAGTATGGCTCATCCAGCCAGTCTGAATAAACAAATGGCACCGTTTGCATTAGGAAATCTCTACAAATGACTGATCCCTGTCATGGGGTAACATTAATCTTTTTAGTATAGATTTCCAATAGTTAACCATCTGGCTGCATGCAGGTTTCCAGAAAACACTCACTACCGGGGCCAGTGGAAAGAAGAAGGTGGGATTAATAACCTGAACACATCATATGAAGCATTAATCTTTAGGATTGGCCATTTGTTTTTATCAAAACAACTCCCATAAGATAATATTTCACAGCATGTGGTACTTGCCTGGACTCCTTTCAAAATGAGAAAATGTTTCAGTGTCTGCCATGATCTGCAGTCTGCAGATTCAGTGTGAATGATAAAGGCTGGAAGAATTGTATGTTCTCTTCTGCTTTGTGTTGCATTTACAGTCCTGACCTGTTCAGTCTTTGCAATATTTGTTGTTAAACCTTTTCATTCAAAGCAACACTTTTGCATAAGTAAATGTTAATTATTAACACACAGGCCGGTGCAGGCAGCACTGTATTCATCCAGTGGATGAATTTTGTCAGCTGAGCTGTACAGGCAAGTCCAGCATCTTGGTCCAGGTTAAGTGATCTCAATCCAGCTAAGGATTTAGGCACCTGCTTGACTTTAATCACCGCTTGTTCCACAGATTCCACTGGTCCAAAGTGCTCTGTTGAAATCCAGCCTTGTGACTGAGGTCCTGCCTGAAGTCCCTGACTTGCAAGCTGGGGCAAATTAAAGGCAAAAAGCAGCTGAGGAGGTTATGGCCCTTGAGCTGTCTGTCCTGCCCCTGGGAGGGAGATCACCTCCTCTGCAAGGCAGGTGAACCAATGGCTTCTAAATCATATTAAGTTAAACGCAAATTGGGGGCATAATACTCCAAGCTGAAAACTGGAGCGCTCCAGAAGCTGCGTCATGAGCCTTTCCATTGTCTGTGCTGTGGCAGGATGACAACTGCCAGCAGGGGGATGGAGGAGATGGTCTAGGGGATGGTAACTATTTGGCCATCTGATTTTAATCCCTCACTGCATGCAAATCAGAGCTCTTAGTCCCTCTCTTGGCAGCCTGGCTCGTGGAGCTGGCTGGTGTTCGCAGAGCTGGCTGCCTGACCTCCCCGGGGTGCTGCCACCAGGGGAGCAGTTCAGAGTGTCATCTCCTGAGAGCAGGGATTCCATCTTCCGTGTGCTTGGGAGCAGCATATTGGGAACACTATCAGAACAGAGCTGATCATTCTCCTAATCTGTAAGGGACACCAGCACACTTGAGCAATGTACAGGACTCTCTATACATAAACCATGGTTATACCTTCTCACCCAGTCATGTCTGTTGCAGTATATCCAAATAAACGGAGGCTTCCTTACTGATTCTTCCTGATAGAGTGATTTGTAATAATTTTGTCATGCCAAACTCATAATAATACTAAATGAAGACATTTGTTGAAGGAAGTGATTGTAAATTACATGCAAATTCAAGCCTTGCTGGCATTAATCAATACTGAAACACAACTTTTGCATTCCTGATATAATACTGCTGGATCTGATCCCATGGGTTTTACATTTCCACGTTAATTAAGCATTTATTTTGATTTAAAACTTTTTTTTCTTCCTACTGGAAAAGGATAATGCCTTTTTTGGGTGAATATTTATACAGTGTTAACAGACCTGCACTTCCATACACAGAAATGGCAACTTTTGTGCCTGGTTAGTTGATCTGTAGTACTTAAACTATCTTGCATTCCTGTCTGGTGCTGAATTAAGCTGGTCAACCTGTCTGACAGTTTCAGTTTGTGTTGAATGGCCTAAAGTGGGTTTGCAGCTCTTTGTTGACAATCACCTGAAGGTTGTGGGTTTTTTTTATTTGATTGAGAATTATCTCCTGGTGATTGTGATAATGAAAACATTGTTTTCATTACATGAGCCCTGGACACCCTAATTAACACTGGAGGGCCACTGACTACACAGAGCATACAGCACATTAGACCCACTGGAATGGGTGGAATCACAGGATTCTTTTAGATGATTGATTTTTTTTAAGATTTGGTACAACTAGAGCTCAAAGTGAACCATCAAACCCATGTCAAACTTACTCTCTCTTTTGTCAGGCATTTCAATACCAATGTATTTGGGTTCAGCAACATCAGTACTGCATACTTAGCAACATGGTTGTAATGGTATTTTCATATGTATTTCCATTAAAAATAGAGGCTTCCATGTCTTTTGATCAGTTTTCCATTTAATCTTCCCACTGGTATCCCATTTTTGTTGAATGTGGAAAATGCAGTTGATTGTTTTTGATAACCACTAGTGCATTCTGCCAGTGATTTCTTTCCACTCGTTATAGTAATACAAGATTAATCATACTTGATTTTATTTTAAAATATTAGGCATCAATAATACAAAAGCTGACACTTCTGGGATTTTACCCTACTGGATTATTTATGTCACAGACAATTTTTTTTATTTAAGCAATTGCTTCAGAATGAATGCGGAGAATGTCAGCTGTTTATTCACAGCCATGTGCATAGACTGGTGTGTGTTTTCTAGGAACAGCCCTACTATGGCACATTTTCCTTCTGCTAAACTCTAGCTTTTGCAATATTTAAGAGGCTATTGTACTTCAGTCTTACCAATCTCTTCATTTTAGGCCGGATTTAAAGCATATTGAAGTCAATGCACATCCTTTGTTTGATCTCAGTCCATATAATTCTCAGTGACTTGAAGTTAATAGACCAGATCATCCTCTGTGCTACATGTAGTTGATATTTATGTGTCTGCACGAGTGTGTGCAGACACACGAGAGTGTGTCTGCACGCTTCCAGAAAACCTGGCACAGAGTGTTGCTCTGTGGAGTTCCCCAGCTTGGGATCCCATTGCTGTGGGAACTATGAGCTCAGTGGAAAATGGGCAGCAGTGGAAAGAGCTGATGTGCCCTTCTCCGGTCAGTTATTTTCAGCAAGCGGAGTTCAGCGGTCAGTCCATTTAGCACTGCAGGGCAGGGCTGCTCCCGGAGACCTGCAGCATCCTTGTTGCTGGGTGTATTCACTTTGGTTAAAGAGAGAGCAAAGGGGCTGATGTAAAAGTCACTGACTTCTGTAGGCGTTGTGTGGGAACCTAAATACAATTCTTATCTGCAAGATTGTTCAACTATTACATTATACAAGAATATTGGTGTGTTTCTTGCTAGAGCACTTTTGCACTAATGGTCTGAGGGAAGTAATATTTTCCAAAACAGTAAAACTGTTAAAGAAATAGGGTCTGATTTTCTGTTCCTTTAACACCAACATCAGGGTGGTGTAACTCTTTTGAAATCAATGCAGTTACACCAGAATAAAGCTGCTGTTAATGGAGTGAAGAAATTGATGTTAATGGAGTGGAGAAATCTGAGAACTTCTTTATATCAGACTCAATTGACTCTAATTTTGATCATCTCCCTTGAACTGGAATTAGTAAACACTGAAATAGATGGAATTGCACTGGAGTAAAGCAGTGTAATGGCATGGAGAATCCACCCCTTGTCAGTCAAAGTGACTGCTACAGAGCTGTTCTAACTTGAATTTCCTTAGTGGCAATTATTCTTTAACCATTGCATTTAACTTGAATGGTTTCAGAACTCCAGCCAGAATTTCAGTCACAGCTCAGATTCTGTGTTTTATGGAACAGGTTTTTGCCTTGAGAGCATCTTCTCCAAATGTATCACTGTTGTAACTCAGCTTCCTTCAGATGAAATAGATGGGGGTAAATTTGGCACTCTGATGAAAGCCAGAAAACCAGAGTCTGCAAGTTTTAATAGATCTTCCAGACTGTTACAACAGTAACAGTGAGAGATCAGATCATGAGATTCGAAACACGCAGAAGCACAAATGAAGGCAATTTGCTTTCCAAGGTCTCCAGTGCTTTGTGCTTAGATGTTTGCAATTACACATTTGTCTGAGATAACTTTAAAACATTACATTCTGAGAGGAAGTCCTTGTTTTTCACTGCCTCCCTGATGCTGGTGTAGTGCCATGTGGTTGCACAAGGTCCAAGACAAGCAGCGGTGAACTCTGTGATCTCTGGGAGAGGCTGTAAGTCATTAGTAGGACCTTGCTGTGCTCTTTTCGATTGCTCTGTGCAGAAAAAGGGCCTCTGAAGTACAGGAGCATCTAGAACCTCTTGTAGGAGTACACTGAATTATCAGTGTATACAGCATGCTGTGCCTCCAGCTGCCACAGGAAGAGACATGGCTTATGTGCCACTTATGGGCACACTGATGATCCCTGTGGGCTTCTTGGCCCTTGTGTGTTACTGATATTTGCTCAGATTGACCCCTCAGCTGCTCCAGGGGAAGTTGAGCTGGGATGGAGGTGCCTTGAGTCCAGAGGCTGCAGCATCTTTTAACATCGCTCCATCCTGGTTATGTTGCAGTGCTTGGAGCAGGCCTGGGGTACCAATTTACAGCATGGTTAGCTGCAATTTTGGGAGCTCAGACTTGTCTTTGCTCTGTGAATGGCACTGTTGGTTCATAGCCATCTTTCAGCCAAGTACAGCAGAAGGATGCTGGGATTGCAGTCAGTGCTAAACAGACTTCAAAACTGGATATAAGGAATCTAATCTCAGAGAAAGAGCAATGGGAACTGTTGTTTGAGGTTCTAAAATTGTGGTGGGGAGGCATAGGGACTGGGACACATTTGGGTTGAGGGCAGTTGATGTTAATGATCCAGATTTCACTGACATTCGGACTTACTCCATTGCTTTGAGCAATGACTGTAGAATATGAAATGTAACCTGTAAATGTCAGATCTTATTGAACAGAACTTAACAGGTGAACTCCGTGATCCATGACTGGATTCTTAGTTTTGAACAAGAAGAAGTGACTCCACCTGCAGCATTGCTCCAGGAGAGGGATGGGGTGATGACTGGCTGTTTTACCCCATTTCTGCTGGGACCTGAGTGCCAGCCACAGAAGTAGAAGCCAGATGAAATATTAGGGACTTTGCAAGTATAACTCAGGATTCTAACACCACAGTGAAGTTTAAAGCTAATGAAAAGAAAATAATGAGCCACTGGTTTAAAAAAAGAGGCAGAAATATTTATCATATCCAGTAGTCTAAAGGCCTAGTCTTTACTGTATTCAACCAGAAGCCTAAAGGCCTGGATTTTTCTTTTTCTCTGACATAAATCAATTCTCAGTGTTGCCTTGGGCATCTCAGTTGTGGGGCTTCAATTTCAGGGATTTGAGATCTGTGGATAAGAAAAGAGGTGAAAATATCTCCCTCTAAAGCAAACTGTTGTATGCAAGCAGAGACAGACCTGGGACCAAATACGAGGTAGGTACGATCAGCACTTGAACAGGTAAAAGCTGCGAGCGGCTTTGATACGGGTTTTCTGTGACTGGAATTTCCCCTCTTAAAAGGGGTAGCAAAAAGGCTGACAGTGTGTTTGCGCACTGGGCTTGAGCATGACACAGTCATTGTAAAGCAAGATATTTGTACCTGGAAGCAAAGCTGAATGTCGCCCCATGGCTATAAACGCTGGCAGTGGCTGCCTTCCCAGGGAGCTCTCCAGCACCTTTGTTAACTCTTCGTCATAGTTAGGGGGGTGAGTACAGGCTGTGGAGGGTGCTTGTATATCTTTTGTGGGTTGCTGGGTTATACACAATCTTTGTACTAAACACATACAGCAAATAAAATCACTTAAGTGCTGCATAATGGATTGTGGGGTCAACATCTTCCTCTTTCTTCATTTCGTAGCTTATTTCAGCCTCTGAGAAATGTGGACAATTATGCAGGTGTAGTCGCCACCAAAAGTAAGAAAGATTGAATTTGCTATTTGTAGCACTATAAAGCAAATACAGAATCCAATAATGTGTATTTTCATTATCCTAATGGAAGATTTCAGTATGTTAAATGTGTTCAGATGTCCTTGGCAAAATTGGGGTCAGTCATGTGAAATGGAGACAAAATGTGTTTCATCATCTTGTGGTTATTATACTACAAGGATTTCATTGTAAAGTGCAACAAGTAATTGCAGCCACATTTCTGATGCTATTGACTGCTTTATCTAATGGAAATTATTTCTTTCTTGATTATTTAAAATGAACCTTTTACCATTGTCATGTAAGGAAGTTGTAAAGTTTTTTTGAAAAAATGCATTGCAGCACCACCATTAACAACAACAACAAATTAAGAGTGTGCACTTCTCAGACAGATTTTATCTGAAGATCTAAAGGTGCTTTAGGAAAAATATCAGAATTAAAGTTCTTGTGTGTGGAGAGACAGAGGAGATGATTAGTTTAAAACTGAGCTGCTGTTTCTCGTGCTGGGCGTGATGGAAACCTCCAGGAGTCAACGGTAACTCATTCCTTAGTGCAACTGGCTTTGGCTGAGCTGTGCTGTCCCCAGGTGTGCCTCAGTCAGGGGGTTGTTTGTGTCCTCTCAGTGGCTGTGGGATGAGGCTCTGCAGTGCATTCACCTGCCTGCAGAGACCCAGAGCTGTGCTCACCCTGGAGTGTCCCAGATTTGTAGGGAATTCCAGGTTTGTCTGGCAGGAGTTGGGCTCATGTCCCTGGGGAGCTCTGCAGGAATGCACTGCCCTGGTCTTTGAGGTCAGGACCTACCCTTGAGGCCAGTGCTGTCATACAGGAGACCATGGATGAGACCACCTTCAGTAATTATTGCATCATCTTCCTCCACTGCTTTTTATGTCCCAAGAGACACCCTCTCTCAGCTTGTGCTTTCCCCCATTCATACCTGGACACTCATCTGTACAACACACCCTCCATGGCTGTAGTCTGAGGCTCCCAAACAGAAGTGCATTAAGGGCTTTGTTTCATTGCAAGATAACCACAGAAAGGTGGGGCAGCTTGTAAAACCTGAGAGCCAGTGGGGACCCAGAATGGTGCTCAGCTGAGATCACGGTCTGTCCGAGTTCATGGGGGACCTACCTCTGAGAGACTGGGATTTTTCAGATGGTGTCAGAGGGGCAAAGGGAATTTTCATGTGACACTGGAATATGTTGTTTGCTGTCAAAGGTCTGTGCTGACACTTGCCCTGTTCTTCACAATTCAAGATGCACTTTATGGCTACCAATTTGCAGATTTAGGATGCACAGTAAAAGTCTTACTTTACGGGATACTTGCCTGGCAGCAAACATGCCCTGCTGTGGGCACCTTGGTTCACTGCAAATCTAATGTTCAAGTATAGGAGGTGAAAATTGCTGAGGTTGTCATTGCCAGGCTTTTCTTTTCCTACCAATAAAACACTCCTCACTTGTTTTGCATTTCTCAGTTGGCTGTATTTTATTTTTATATATATATATATATATTTATATATATATATAAAAAATATGCACACATATATGTATATATATATATATATGATATGTTATTCATCCCAGAAACATCAGAGACTAAATGCCAATACCTGTATGCTGCATCTCTCCACATGTGAAATAGCTGTTGATAAAAATGGGGTTATTCTAGATTTGTGCCTGTGGAGCTGAATGGAGCTTCACACGGAGGAAGGCCCAAAACACGTGGCAGTGCCAATTTTGTTTAGAGCAAGTTTTTTAATGATTCCCATCATTTGATCTACTGTATTGTAGATTTGATGGGTCAGTGTGGATAAAAAAATAAAACAAACATCTGGTAATGTACAGCTCTGTTTGGGCAGATTTGTAGAGCCGAGCAGGGATGCAGCCGGTGTGTGGCTGTGGATCCAATAAACTGACACTGGTTATTTCTGCTTTTGGGGAAAGAGTTGATCAACTGCAAACATCCCCACTGCTGAGTTTGCTCAGCAGGCTTCTCCAGAGACTCCAGCCAATAATTATACTTTCCAGGCATTTGGTGTTTTATGAATGTGCTTCTGATTTCTCTCTGTGTGCAGATGTGGGGTTGGTTCAGCCAGGCCGAGGCCCTGGGAGCAGAGTGCCAGGATTTAGTGGGGTCCCCCGAAGCACACATTCAGGGCAGCTTTAGGGCTATTAAGCTGCTCAGCCACAGTGTCAGGATGTTTCTCTTGCCTCTCTCACACCATTAATTTGCTACTAGTTGTGACTAGTTCTTTCCATGGGGCAGTGAAAATAAGCCTATGGAATAGGGTGCCACAACATCTTTTTTGCCATTAGGCATGGATTTTTTTTCTTTCTAATTTTATGTGTTGTTTTGGTGATTTTTTTTTCTTGCTTTCAAAGGATTATTATTATTATTATTATTAGCATTATTATCATTATTTGCAACATGGTCACCAGACAAAATGATTATGTTAAGACAGAGACATCACATCACTTACATTTCATAGCTCAGTGCAATTTTCATAAAGTGTGAGGCAACATCCAAAAAAACATGACTCAGAATTAGAGTTTCAGAAGATTATTATATAGACATTATTTCCCCCAGGTCACGGGCTTTAGTCAAATTTGGAAGAGAATGAAATTGCCAACAGTGAAAAGCAGACAGAAAGGTATGAGTTCATGAGCAGAGAAATAACATTTTCATTTGTTCCTTCCCCATGGGAAAGATTCAACATTCCGGTAAATGGAGACGGTTATAAGAAATGAATTTTTGTCAGCAGGGATGTGATTTTAAGGCTCACTTATCCATTGGCAATCTAGATTTCTAACCCCAGGAATCTAGGAAATTGCTACAGAATGTAGTCTTTATTATAAACAAGTTTTTTTTCTTTCTTTTCTGTTTTTTTCCACCCTGTCTTTTTTAGCAGTTGAGATTTTTAAGGTGCAGGGCTCTGCTGCTCTGAGCATTTCACGGGGTCATATTGCCACAGAATTATTCTGTGTGGTTTGCTGTCCCTTTGAACTGTGCCTTCTGTGGTGCAGTGATCCCTCTCACCCAGAAATTCCTTTGATCATTGGAACAAGAATGTTTTTGAGAGCTAAAAGCACCCCCAGCAATGTGGTGTTTTCAGGGGACTTTGCTCCCAAGGATCTGAGCACCATTCCTTGCTTTGTGGTTTTCTCCCTTGTCCATCTTTAAGCTCTTCTGTTCAGACAGCTGAGGTGAACTGAGCAGCCAAGAGTTTAGAGGGTGGCTCTTGGTTTTAGTGTGTACAAACAGCCAGGATCTGCAGGCTTTCCATGGCACAGTCTCAGGCAGAATATTTTGTGTAATTAAAGGAATTTTCTTCCAAGAGATATGTTCATTTTTTCCTTCATCTGACTCTCGTAATCTCACTCTGTATTTAGATGCTGTGAGGATGTTCAAATGTGGTTACTGTGTTTTCCTGAGAGTAGAAGTGATTTTATATAACCCTAAGCCCTTCATTTCTGATGATGCAGATTGGGCTCTAACATTATTATCTTTTTTTTTTTTTTTTTTTAATAACAACTTGAAAATATGTACTTCTAAAACCTCCTTTCCCTGGTGTATTTTTGTCCATTTTAATATCTTTTCTTACAGCCAAGACTGGTTTGCCTTACTGTATTATTATCAAGCAATGTTATTGCCATTGCCTGCCAACATCTTAACACAAATTGCATTAGTTCTGTTAGCTTCATTATTATTGTGTCCAAACTGGAGTCTAATGATTATGGAACATCATGATGGAGGCTGATTAATAAATAAGAATTGATTACTGCGACTTTGTCCATTGTATTAGGCCCAGGTGATTTATACTGTTGATGGCATTTTCTGAAAAATTGCAAATGCTTAAGAAAGATAGAGTGAGGGGAATATAATTTCCTTTTAGGAATGCAAAATCAAATTGCATTCCTTTGTCTCTGCTGGCGTGTGAGGGCAATCAGAGCTGCAGCATTAAGAGCCTCTGAGTGGATCACTGACTGCATTTCAGTATGGAACTATTTTCCATTTGCTTTCTTTGCTCTTAAAATGTGGGTGTCTGTGGAGTGTTTTGATGGTGTTGACTGGCATCAAAGAAAGGGATAGTGCTTTTCCTTCATGCACACATTCAACTTTGACTAGTGTTTACTCAGAAACACTGTTTAAACATGCCTTAAGGAATGAAAAAAATGCAACTAAAATACAAAATGTTACAGCTGTACTGCATTTCCTTTTGCTGATCTGATTCTGGGGCCTAGAAAACTTCATGGAGAGACTTCAGCCTGCTCATGCAGGTGTCCTGCTGGTCCTTCCCTGCCCCATACCTGTGATGTTCACATTCCTTTCCGAGGGACACACTGGCAACAAAGGACCAGGACTGTGAAGAAATTGGGAACCGGAGAGAAGTCTGCAAGTTGTTTTTTTGCAAACTGGGTGCCAGTGGTTAAGCATTCAGGCTTCCCTGTGTGCTGCATGCCTGCAACTTGGTCCTCCTGCTGCAAATAGTGGTAGGTTCTGTTTGAGTGGTGCCCCCATGCTGGATGTTATTCCCTGATCCCAAGGCCACGGGGCAGCTTTTGAGTCAGGCGGGAGCTGTCGTGAGACATCTGTGTTGTTGCTGTAGCAGAAAGTGGTCATGCCTATTATTCACTAATTCATCTGCCAGTGAGAAATGCAAATGGACTGGCAAGGATTAAATCTTCTGATTTAAGGCAAGTTTCATTAGTACTGGAGTTGGAGGTGGGTTTTCCTTCCCTGAATCAGGGAATGTGGTTATTGCTTTGAGCAGTTTGGAGCGTGGAAAGAGATGGAGCAGGAAGAGTAAATACCACCCTCACACCTTGCAGGGTATAACTGATCTTTTAAGTAAAAAATGTAGCAAAGAATGTCATTTAACAGACTCACAGTTATTTGTCCTCCTCTGTCTGTGCAAGAAAAGCATAATTTTCTGCATGTTCTTGGTTTAATTCTGGCTTAATGTCCGTCCCATGACTGACTGACTCTCACTGCAGCCAAGACATTTTGCAAGATTAATCCTTCCCAGGCTGTGAATTAGCTTTTTTCACCGTCAGTGTGGCCTTTATCGCTGCCAGGGAGCCAGTGCATGAATAATACAGCCAAACCCTTGGAGACATGGCGGGCAGCCTCCCATCACCAGCGCAGGAGGGATTTGGCAGGTGTGTGAAACAGGAGTGGGCTGGGCTGGCGGGGCTAACACAGCTCCCAGGGTTGGCCTGGTTGGAAGGGGCCTCCCATTGCTGCATCCTGGCTGTCCTGGGCAGGAGTTGGGAAGGGGAGAAGCCCCGAGGACGGGGAGTGTGTCCTTGGGTGTGAGACGGACACCGAACACTGCAGGGCTGGGAAGTGTCTTTGCTTCTTCTCTGAGAGACAGCATTAAATGGAGCTTTACCAGGTTTATTTGTTTTGTTTTGTTTTGTTTTCTGTAAGGAAGCACTTGGTTTGGCAGTGGGCTCTTGTGAAAGCATTGCTTATGTTCCTGCAGTATTTATTGTAATTCCTAGAGCTGTCAGTCAGGGCTCGGGCCTCGTGGTGCACTCACAGGCTCACATTGCTTACAGTCTATGAGAAATATAATGATCTGCACCTAGTCAAGGGAAGCATTTAATGAAATCTCTTTCAGACATGGGAAACTAAGGTTTTTACTGCTTGTTGATAAAGTCATTCTCTTCTTACTAAGTGTTCTGTTGGGAATGGAACAGAAAGCTCTTGTGTCTGATTGTTTCTTTTGCTGGAGCTAATGTTTTGAATACGCGTTTGACTCTGGAATAAATGTTTTGTGTTATATTGTGGTTGTTCCTGTGCAAAAAAAGGAACAAAAGACTTGTGCTACTAAGTGATTTTGAGAGTCACCAGTTCAGGGGAATTAGAAATTATGAGCAAAAAAATCCTGAGAAGTACCTCAGGTTACTACAACCCCACCTGACCCTGAGCAGTCACTGGACTGGTGATGTTTTAATGCAGGGCACTGCCCTCCTGTATTTTATTTTACTGTGGTGCTCTGCTGCTTTGGCAAATCCCACTGAAGTGAATTAAACCCCAGAGGAACAGGAGGGCCCCCTGGTCCCAGATGCAGCGTGACTGGTCACATTTAGAGGTTGGAAGCAGCCAATGCTCTCTGTGGTGTTTTGAGCATGCATGACTGCCACCAAGATCCACCTGTGAAAATGCCCTGGGAGATCAGTGTGAAGGGAGGGGGGAAGAAATGGAGATTTGCAGTTTATTAGCAGTAGAAGCCCTGAGAAGAAAAGCAACAGCTCTTTCCTTTTGTAGTTGATGCAAGGCTTCACCAGCATCAGCACACCAGTCCCTCCAGGAGCATGCAGCTGCCAGCCTGATTTGTCTGGCCCATGCAAGTGAGGCAGAAAAAACATTCCCAATTTACCATTTTTCTTTGTCTACAGGTGGAGCCGGGTCTTGGTTTGGCTCTGTGAAGAAGGAAATTCTGAAGTTTTGGGGCTTTGTATTTTACATATACATTTGTTACTTCAGCATCCAAGCCCAGCAACTGCTTTAAGAATTTGTTTTTCATGAGTACCGTTTCTTATTGCAGTCATGACATTGGAGGGTTTCCTCCATCTGCAGATCTTTCAAAGCAGTTCTCCAGCCCAGCCTTTCTTGCAGGCAACAGGCAGGTACTGGAAAAGTGAATGTCACCTCCTTCCCCCTGCCCAAGTTTGGACTCACACCATTCACCCTTCAGCTGGTAGGGAAGAAGCTGTGGCAATTATTGCAGTGGTTCAGTGTGAAATCCTGTCAGCTTCTCTCCTTGCTTCTCTGGGGAAACTGAATATTTAGGATGTGAAAAAAAAGGGAGGGAGGTTGACATACTGCAGAGTTTTGTAATTTTTTTCCCTTACAGAGCTGCAGTGGGAAAAGATGAGGCCTATGTCTCTTGACTCCTGTTATTTTGACTGCAGTTTCACCTCTTTCTCTCTGTCGTGTTCTGAGCAAGGGACAACACAACCAACTTTGGCAGAGAGTGTTTAATAAGAGAGTTTTGTTGTAAGGAAAGACTGCACCAATTTCACCTTAACTTCCACTACTTTTTTTTTTTCCTTATAATAATTGCTCTAATGGTCTTGGCGAAAGTACCAAACCGGTGGCCTTGTGGCCTGAAGTCCTCTGTGTGTGCTCAGGGCAGTTCCAGTGTGGCAGTGGGATGTGCTCTGTTCTGCTTCCCAGACTTGTGTTGGACATGGAGGGGCTCAAAGGGACCATCATGTCATGGCACGTGCCCGTTGTACCCTCAGTGTGTTTGTTGGGGCAACCAACTATCCCAGGTGCTTTTTGAAACTGAGACAGGAGTTCTTGGGGGTTTTGGGCCCACGTCGTGGTCTGTGGGGCTTTTGGTGGTCGTGGGTTTGGGGTGGTTTTTTTGTTGGGTTTATGAGGTTCTGTAAAGGGTGTCAGTGTGGGGAATCTGTTTCTCTGTGGAGTAAGTTCATGAGAGCACAGCATCTTTTCAGAAAACCACTGGTAATGTTCCTCTCTAACACATACACCCCACAAAACTGCCAGCCCTTCAGAGCTCGTTGGTGCTTTGGGATAGGCATTTTTCTGAGCATCCAACTTGAGACATCTCTAAGTTATTTGATGATAGGTTTTATTTCTGATAGTCAGCTTTTTTTTATAGCACCCATGTAAAGAAACCCCCGATCTGGCCCACCTCGAGCTGCCAGCCAACTCCAACAGCTTTTGGTAACCCTGGAATGTAAGACAGGAAGGTTGGTGATATGTAACAGGGGATCATACTCTGGATATGTTTCCTACTCCAAAAGAAATAAGAGAAATTAGACCAGTGGTTTGGTAAATTATATGAAAAATAGACCTTGCCTGCTAATGGACTGTGAAGAAACTGATGTAGTGAAGATGATCTGTAATATTTCACATTTCTCTGAGGAGAAAAAATGATAAACTTGATGGTGTGTGATTTATTCATGTTTCTGAACATAAAGAACAATCCTAAAGTCAACTGCCTGTTTCACACTCCAAGGCTGACCGTGGGATTTACGCTGGGATTTGGCGGCTGGGGTTTGTTATGAGTCCTGCGGAGGAGAGACCCAGTGATTAATGATGGGGCTGCAAAAGTCTACAGATGGGATAGTTATGCAGAAACTGTAGCCTTTTCCACGTGCCTGTTTTACTGCTTCACAAAACATGATGCCAAATCTGCTAGGTTTGTTGGTGTTTGTTTTGGTGGTTTGTTGGGGTTTTTTGGTTAGGTTTGTTTTCCCATCCCCGTGCTCCTTCCCTTTGCTCTCGCTCTCTTGGCACATCCAGGGGGTTGGTGTTCACTGCAGCAGAAGCTCTGCAGTCCTGGTAGTCGATGGAGCATCTCTCTGCCAAGCTGCTTTCTGAGCTGGGTCATCAAAGCCCTATGTAATTTAGAAATTCAGTGGACAGTTTCCTAGGACCAAAAGGGTTGTTTTTCTTTGTTCAGCTCCTGAAAGAGTGGATCTTCCTCTGATCCCTCAGAGATCTCCCTGGTTCAGAAAAGAGCACAACTTCTTTTGCTTTTTGGCCTCAGGACCAACTGCTGGGAAGCATGGTCTTGAGGAAGCATGAAAGCAAAGACCTTTGAAATCTGACATATCCTGCAATAGAAGAAAAAAAAGGGGAAAAAAACCAAACCCAAACTACAGAGAATACCACAGCAGGTAGGCCATGCAGGAGGACATGTGCTTTTTTAGGGATGAAGAGGGATATCAAGTGTAGGGGGAAAAATATGTGCACAGAGGTTTTGGGGCTCTTCAAGTACTTTGCAATGTATTTGTACCCACAAATTTTCACCTTCAAAATATGTACTAAATTGTAGTCACTATCTGAACAAGGATGGGCTTGTAGAAACAATAAAATTGTTGGGTAGAATCATACAGAGATGAAACAAGGTTATAGCAGAGAAAGACCAAACCCAAACTGCAGTGATTTATGCATTACAGTAAACTGTCTGCTAAGACAGGAGAGAAAAATAATAGATTTTGACTAGACCTTCCTCAGTTCACGAGGAGGAAGCATGACAGAAATTGCAAAGGTGCTTAACAGACAAGATGACAAGCAGGCGTTCGACATTGTGCTCTTTGGGTGTTCAGATGTGCTTTGGTGAGCAGTTGGAGTGGGACATAATAGCACTGTGTTTGGAAGGCTGGGAGAAGTGGGAGAAACCTAAACCTTACTGGTAAAGCGGTGAGTGTATTTTTCAGTGCCTGCAGCGCTATTCCAAGTGCGTTTGAAAAGGGCAAGTTCACAGATGTTGGGGCCAGAGGGCAAGCAGTGGGCTGCAAAACCTTCCACCTTTTGGGTCACTGGTTCAAAATTACCCTGCTCCCTCTAAAAGTCACTGCCATCTGTTGGGTGGCTGCAGGCCAACACGGAATAAATGAATGGCAGCAGTCCAAGCACAGACAGCAGCAAAGGTGGAGCAGACATTAGGACCTCTTCTGATGGCCTGGAGTCAGAGGGGGTAAGTGACCTGCCGTGCCCCAGAAGGCTCTGTCTGAGCATTGAGTCTGTTGGAGGCAGCTGTGACACGGCTGCATTTTAATTGGTTTGGGTGTAAAAGGAGCAATTCGATGTCTAAGGCGCGTCCTTGTAACAAGCTTCCCCAGCATTATGTTGTGATACTTTTTAATCTGCATGCATGGATGTTTTGAAAAATAAATATTATTTTAAATTAAGAAGGTCAAGGAGAAAACAGGAATCTCAGGGCACACAGAGTGAAATGTGTATATCTTCCACATGCAGGGTGCTCACAAGTGTGTTAGTTAAGCAGGTAGATGTGTCTGTTCACTCCTCACACTTCGCAGTCAGTTCTGTTGCAGCAGGGTGCCCACTAAAGAGCCCTTGTCTATAAGCACCCCTAAGTGACAGCTGGGAGGTGTGCAGCAGGAGTTCATTTGTTTATTCTTATCTAGTAGCCTCCGAACAAACTGATGAACAGTTTGATTTGACAAGGTCGTACTGAGGATTTGGGAGGATTAACCTATATGTGGCATTTACCCAGAGATCAGACAGGTCATGAAGATTGGCATTAGGGAGTCTGAGAAGATCCTTCTCCCCTCCCCTCTCCCCTGAAAGCCTCAATCCAATTACTGTCTTATTTTTGACTCAATAAAAGCGAAACGAGCGTGTCCCATCCTCCACGGAAGAGGTGGATTGTGCTGGAACTCAGAACGAGGATCAGGGCAGGGCTGTCTAATGATCTGCCTTTCTGGGCTGCTCACCTCATGTTATCAGATTATTCACACTTGGTGTAGTCATGGCTGTTAATGGCCTTTTCAGTTTCTATCAGGCTGCCTCCTCTTGGGAAGGGAGAAGAAGTTATCTTTGTGTGTTGAATGAAGCATTGACATAATGGATATTGTTATTTACACTTGTGTGTTCAGAGATAACAGTGGAGTTTGAGGAAATGCCTTTGGAAGTTGCTATAAAAACACACTGGCTAATTTCATAAACCACATCTCCCCTCCCGGGCAGATCAACATCTCCATTTGCAGAGTGCACAGCCCTTGTGCTGCTGCTCTCTTCAGTCAGTGTCTTGGCTCCATGAGTCTGGAGGAAGGATCATGCTTGCTTTATCTGCCTGTTCCCAAATACTCACCATCCAGACTATAAAGCAGTGTGAAACAGCCATCTCTTGTGTCTCCAGTTTTCTTTGTCAGGATGTTTCTATTTACTATTGTTTTTTCCTGCTTGAGATCGCTGAAATGCCTTTTGCTCACTTATGTTCAGGGCAGCCTGTTTATATTTGTGTAGCACTGCAAACACTGCCTGTTTCACTGTGTGAGTGCTGTGCATCTCCTCATCCAGAGCTGAAGGGGTGTAGCTGCAGGGGGATGGATGGATGGATGGATGGATGGATGGATGGATGGATGGATGGATGGATGGATTTAGGTATGCTTGAGCTCTGACTACCAGACTCCAGGATTCACGAGCACTTCAAATTCTATTATCACTGATGGGGGTTTAATTATTAATTTATTCTTTAATCAAAACTAATTAAAAAGAACTTTGAAGAGTAGGAAGCTGTTCATTAGGACACCCAGAAGGCAATGACTGCATAAACTGGGCCATGGGACACCATCTAAGCCCAGATGTCTGCTTTGTTGATGCTGAAGAAGCCAATTCCAAGTTGCACATCTGCTTTACAGCACTGCTGTTCAGGGGCTCTGGACTCCAGTGACTCCTGCTGGAGAAAAGCCCTGGAGCCTCCTTGGTCAGCTCTAGTCTGCCTGGATGTTCCTGACCAGTTTTGGCAGCCCTGATTTAGCTATTTCATCTTTTTGTATCACAGGGCAGAGCTGGAAAGGCAGCACAGCCATCTCTGCCTACAGAGAGTTTGGTTTGGGGGATGTTGTCTGTCCCGTAGGAAGTTAAAAGGTTATGCCAGAAGAAACAAGATACTGGTTTAATTAATTTGCCTTTTTTTTGCTTTCTCAAAATGAACTCTGACAGGTTTTAGGTTGTTTCCAAACAGAGCTGCCACACAGTGAGGTTTTAGTGTTGGCTGGCCCAGCTCACGTTGTGGTGTGTGTTGGAGCTGCATATTCCAATTAACTTTTTATGATCCTGCGCAAGGGGGAGATAAGTTAATGTGAACCAAATGCGTGGTTTGCACCGTGATACCTGCTGCTCCTCTCAGGGAATCTAGATAACAGTGCTTTTGGCTCCAGAGAAGGGATGGATAATTGCAAATAAGGGCTATAGAGGGGAAACATTGAATTGGATAGTTTTAAGACAGTTTCCAATCTAAAAGAAATGCAGAGCAGAAACATGACCCCAAAAAGCCCTGTAAGGTTTCTGACATGTGTTCAGAAAATTTATTAAAACCATACAGCCGGTTGTTTGAACAAATCGGGTCTTTCCCCCGGAGCTTTCTGCACCCCCAGTTTCATCCCTCGGACTTCAAGGCATGCCTGGAGCCCATCTGGGTGTACAGAGCTGCTCTGTGTAAGGCTGCAGCAGGCAGACACATCCTCTCCAGAAAGGATTTGGGCAGCCTGATGGGGGCTGGGGTATGAAATGGAGCATCCCAGCATGGCTGGTGGTTGAATTCTCTGTGACAGGCCTTTAATGTGCTGAAAATACTACCTGTATCCTTCGTGTTGTGTCAATTACTTCTGAAAATAAGTGAATACTGAGTGAAATGATTGTTTTCTGCCTAACAAAAAGCACAAGGAGAAAAATGTAACATCGGGCTGGCATGGTTACTAGTGGGGTTCCACAGGGCTCCATCCTCAACCTAGTGCTCTTCAACATCTTCATTAGTGACCTGGACACAGGACTCGAAGCAACACTGAGTTTGCTGATAATACTGAGTTGGAAGGAGCTGTTGATTCCATGGAGGGCAGAGAGGCCCTGCAGAGAGACCTCAACAAATCAGAGATGGGCCATCACCAACTGTGTGAGTTTAACAAGGGCAAGGGTTGGATTCTGTACCTGGGATGGGGCAATCCTGGCTGTGTTATGGACTGGGAATGAGAGGCTGGGAAAGGGCCCTGGGGGTCCTGGTGGGTGCCAGTTGTCCCTGAGCCAGCAGTGCCCTGGCAGCCAGGAGGGACATCCCTGTCCTGGGGGCAGCAGGGAGGG